>OZ024914.1:36867959-37187959 GCA_964017125.1 Flabesymbios commensalis | reverse complement strand
GTTTTTTCATCAGGTTGCGTGGCCACAGCTTCAGTTATATATCAATTTACTTACTTGTTTGATTGTGCATGTCTCTATACCTCTGATATTATAATATAGTCGTAATAGTGTGTTTCTTTCTAGTATCCATAATGTTGTTTCTATATTCGCCAACCTGGGCTCATCATTGACATTTACAAGAGTATTTTAGTGAAACATTGCAATATTCACTTTACAACATCTTTAGAATGCCTGCTCCTTCGACCTCAATCCAGATTCGCTATTGTGTTTTGGTAGAAGCGATCATCTCGCTAACTGTTTATACTTTGCAGTTCATCCGATGATTTTTGTATACTGGTATAGGAATGTTTTTTCATCAGGTTGCGTGGCCACAGCTTCAGTTATATATCAATTTACTTACTTGTTTGATTGTGCATGTCTCTATACCTCTGATATTATAATATAGTCGTAATAGTGTGTTTCTTTCTAGTATCCATAATGTTGTTTCTATATTCGCCAACCTGGGCTCATCATTGACATTTACAAGAGTATTTTAGTGAAACATTGCAATATTCACTTTACAACATCTTTAGAATGCCTGCTCCTTCGACCTCAATCCAGATTCGCTATTGTGTTTTGGTAGAAGCGATCATCTCGCTAACTGTTTATACTTTGCAGTTCATCCGATGATTTTTGTATACTGGTATAGGAATGTTTTTTCATCAGGTTGCGTGGCCACAGCTTCAGTTATATATCAATTTACTTACTTGTTTGACCAAAAATACAAAAACTCTCAACTTAATTGTTCGATCAGTGATAAAACATCACATCCTGTTCATCTCTTATTCCGGTTGGTCGACAAACGATAGCCTGCTCCGTTCGGCTATAGCTCGAAAGTCAGACGTACTGGGTTCGGATGCTACTGTCATTATACCCAACTATTGTTGTCGGGAAAAATGACAAAAAGGTATCACAAAAATGAAAAATAACTACAATTTTCTTCAAAATCTCTGAACTGCGACCAAACATTTTCATTAGCAGTCATACAGTAAAATTAAGTGCTTACTTATTAATCACAAGTATTGCTGAGAAGAAGTTTTTGAAATAATGATATTACAACATTCAAATGATCGCTATTTTAAAATTTCTGAAACGCAACCAAAACCTCTAGTAAAACAGATAAACAATCCCTACATAATCACCTCGGATTGGAGATTTTTTAATATTGCGTTCACAAATAATCTGAATTTTTAATAGCTGTCATTTCGTAAAAAATGCTGAACTGTACTCACCATCCCCTTGTTTTGTAACCACACAGTGCAGCGACTGTATACTGAACACATGCCTACATCCCGGAAGATGCATAATAACATAGCTAATCCATGCTAAAAAAACTTTAGCCAGATAATATCCACAAAATGGAGTTGCATATTTGCACAGCTAAGGAGCTCATGATCATATCCAACCCAACCCAAAATTAAAATAGAAACAAATAGTTCAGAAAATAATTCAACTTTCACAGTTTGAATAATTATCTAAATTTTCTACGGCTTATTTTTACCGTTATCAATTTAAAAACAACTATTTATATTCGAGATATCAAGTTATATCTATTACTTGGTAATGACTAGGCTATTTTAAATTAAGATTTAAAAAATCAGGTTAATCCGTGTAGAAGGAATTGTGTTATGGAAGATTATGTCAAAGCGGAGAATCATTAAAACTGCATTTTACAGCTAAAATAGACCAGAAATGGGTATGTTTTTCATTTGCATATAAAATACTTAAAAAGCTACATTTTAATTTGGAGACACTTCAATATGGTATCTAGGAATGATAAAGATGTTATTTAAAGTGGTCTCTTGCTTGTACTAAAAATGTTTAGCGACATCATAGTTTTCTACTTTGACACCCTGACTATATTGATATCGGATAGAAAACAGATTAGTAACTATCCGATTCAGTTTCTTATACATTGCCAATATCTATATTTTTATTTCCCGTGGTCAACAATTGTAGTGAAATCAATCTTTCTCCAGCTAACTTTTGTGGAGGTGTCATTGTACATCTGTAAAACGTAGCCTAATTGTATAGAATTCGTTTTTTCACCCGACATTATTTTTGCTAAACCGATGTAATACATATTATCCAGACGCTCAATTGCCCTTTTTATTTATGTATGATCAGAAATGAATAAGATACCATCTGTTATACATTTTTGGTATGACTCATGAGATTATTCATGTTATTTTTGTAGAGGCTGTATTGTTTCAATATTATATTATGCCATCGAGACCTACTTAATAGATTACCGGTGCGGAGCACGAGTCAAAGCTAGTATTATTTATTTCAACGCTGGATACCGCAAGCGGGGAATGAATTGGTGGCATTAACCGCTAAATCCTTGCCTCTTAAAAATGTCAAAGATTGATGAAAATATTAGTCCTATAAATCATAGTTATTTCGATTCTATGTTAGCTTCTCACTTTACAAGCTCAGTATTATAATAAATAATTATTAAAATCCCTTTGTACAACTGCAATGTAAGATTGATAATAAACATAACTATTTCTAGATCTACATGTATGTATCTATCCACATATATCCATCAGTGGAGGTTTTGACTAGGTTGAGGACGACCAACTGATAATTATTTACTAATACCACTTTCCTGCATTTTCAAATTGGACACCAGTAGACATGGTAGAGCCCGCATATTATGTCATCCGGTATCCGCTGTAGGCCTACCGTGTTGAGCCGATCTAACCAATATAATAGCGTCTCTGTACGGCGTGGTTTAAAACCTCATTGACAATACATTACAAAAATTTAAAACTGTCATATCTTGAAAACGATGCGTCTGAGACGAAAAAGGAGCGCAATTTCGGCTTTCACTGGGTATTAGATGCAACGCACGGGCCCTTTACATGATGGCATAATTAATTGAACTGTACTATAAAACAGATGCGGGCCCTTTTCAAAAGAATAATGCATGGTCTGCCATGAGCAGCCCCTCTAACATGCGACTTTAATTTTATTTGCGACTTTAATTCAGTAAAACTGGATTTTACCATGATTGGACCTATATCATAACTATGTTCTATACTGTGTTATTAACTGTAATACGTGACCCCCGCCACTTTTTTTTGTGTCTCACCTAATTGCATGAAAGCAGAGTCTTGTGTTCACACAGGGCTACCTGAGTCGACCCGACAGACAGTCTGCTACGATGTTACATACAGCCAATGACACAGTATGTTTTTTCTTTTTTTTAAATTTACTTTTATCCCACACATTTAAGACTAAAGTGTTTATTTGTAATCCTTTTTTAATTACCGATTACTTACGAGTATTACCTTAACCAGCAGTAGATAAAAAAAAACAATTTAATTTTAATGAAACTTTTAATATATTGAATCATTCACACACCACAGTCACACGACAAGATAAAAATCAACAACAATGTTTTTTTTATTATTGTAATTGTATTACTCATATTGGGATGTATCATCATTTTCTTGAGCATTGCAGAATCAAACAAGTGCATAATTGGTCTATGTTGTTAGGTTCCTGACTGAGACAGCTGTTTCAATTTCATTCAAGATGTGCAACACCAATAATTATTACCCTGAATTACAAGCTATTATTAGAAATCCACATACTCCCAATATGAAATGTATTTGCATACATTAAAGTATGATTATTCAGTATGACATTCTTGTGATATTTCTGGTTAATTTAAAGCTGTTGCTATATACTACACTGTTTTTTATATTGTTTTTAGATATGTTAAACGCATGGCATTATAAAAGTGCTGTGGACTGCCAGCTCATATTTTGGACCGACATAACTTTAAAGCTTTTAACCTGTACCACCTTATAAAAACATGCACTTTACACATTATCATGTGAAATTCAGTCTGTGCATTGTAATTATGGGTTCCAGTCGTGATATTGGTAATGATAAGCGAATTCAATTTATATATATTATATAAACGTAATGTTATTTAAGATCATCAAATTTCTGTGCAGCTCACCTAGAATAAAAAACTGTACAAAATATTTGGGCAAGATATAGATTATCAGGCATAAGTGAAAAAAGATGCAGACATGATCGTCCAAAAAGCCGTCAGCTTGTGAAGACAGACATCTGAAGATGCTATCAAGGCTGGGACGTATCCTCAGAGTTGTCCTTTGATTGACGCGTGTTTGTTAACAAAGAGGGGTTATCAAAAACTGTGAAGCGACGGCTGCATACATGCAAGTGGCATAATTCAGCCTTGTGGCAAAAAAAACAGATGTGTCAAAGCATAACTGGCAATTCATCACTGGGCCAACGATGGCAATTGGTCATTTATGGTGTTCTCTGGTGCCTGTAAATTTACTTTACACACTCATGATTGATGGATGTGAAAGATGGTGAAGAAGAATTGGATAGAGTATGAATCCATTTCGGCAACATATAGCAAAGTTTCTGTTTTGGTTTTGGGATACATCAGCTTCCTTGCGTTGGCAATTTGGTAGTGGTTGATAGACGAACCAGCATTTTTAAATTGAACTCATGGATAAAACATTTCTGGAGTAAGTTGATAAAATGTTTAGAAACCAGCAACACTTTTTTGCGTTCCAGAAGAACAATGTTCATTTCCACAGAGCCATGGCGATAGAAGGTATGGTTCGAAAACAATGATAGGCGCAAGATGGTATCTCTTTCTACAGTCTCCAGGTGTAAATACTATCGGAAACATCTGGAGTTGGATGAAAAAGGACGTGAAGGAGGTCACACCAACCACATGTGAAGACATTAAAGCAGTATTATTCAGAATTTCTGACGGAATTCGTCCTGTAAACATCAAAACAGTGTATGCCTCTTGCTCAGGAGAGCAGCCGTTATAATAAGATCACGTGGCTACTCTGCTAAATATTAATTGTGACACTTAGTATGTTTCATATAGCATCATAAGTATATTTTCGTTCATTTGCTGTAAAAAAACATTAAACAAATAATCCGGGTTTGAGTTGATATGCTGTGATTCAATTAAGGTACTATGCATAGTTGTAATAATCATTGGAAGGTCAACACACTTTTGTCCACTGTGTGTACATAAGTTATTACGGGTCAATTTTTAACTCAGATCTGACATTAATGCAGAATAGTCATGTTCTAGCTGTCATTGAAGCTACACAGACATCAATGAAAACATCTAAGTCATCCCTATTTTTATGATGATCTACAGCCTTATTTTAATAGCATGGCGGTGACTGAGAGAGATAACGACCCCAAGAACCCTTAAAAATGCCCATGGCATAACGTTTTAATTTTGTTGCGACTTATGAGCTGAGCATGCAATCATGTAGCTGTAATGTTACTGATTATAAACAAACTATTGGAGACCGAATTAATACAGTGTAATATCGAGTAAGCGAAAAGCATTATCAACATAAATAAGAATTTGGGTGGACTCTAGGCCTATAATTATACATTAAGTATTCGATTATCTAGGTCTAGCTTGAATTTTAGCATTTGCTCAATTCCTGGGCACTGTCCATTTCATTTTATAGGGCAGCCAAGTATTACATTTGACCATCTAAATAAAGTTACACGTTTTGCTCAATCTGTTCTTGCCTTTGCCTTGTTAAGAATATACTTAGGTCTTAGGCAACTAGCCTACTTACTTTCGAAATATCTACGATGACGGTGACAACAACAACAAAAATAACAATAATTTCAATTTGATAATAACTATAATGCTTCAAATTGTATATTCTACAGACATCTTCAAAATAAGTCATTTTTTTCTAATCCGCACAGCTCTTTCTGTCCATACTAGTAGCCAATCCAGTTAAACTCACATATTGATTGGCAACGAGAGAATCAGTTCCCACAGTAAATGATTCCTTTAAAGGGTGATTACATTTCCATGGTCTGACAGCTGACCACGGGCACCCAACCCACACAGTTTGGGTAATCCTGGTCAGCTGAACAGTTTTTCTGCCAAAGTCACACGTGTCAATCACCTAGTTCATTTCCGCCATCTTCAGAACTATAGTTGAAGCTGGATAAACCAGCTGGGCGAAATCGTCCGTATCAGCCGAAGTGATGTATGTGCTACTCATTTGACTGGCACTTACATCACTTTGATTGCTAGCCTATAAAAAACCCGTGTTTTACAAATAAATAGGGCGTTCGGACATTAAAATATGTGTAGCTGATCATTGAACGACAGTCTGTTGTTATTTTGAAAACATATTTCATATTTACATGATGTTTCAGGAGTTGATTTCCGATAAGCTTCAATCAATAAATCAATCAATCAAACTATAAAACTTCTATAGCGCCTATATCCTCAACGGACCGAGCTCAGAGGCGCACACATCCTTAGCGTGATCATTATATGTCATAATCAAGGCCAAAGTAGGTTCGTCAACAGGGAGCCGGGCTGCTGAAAATCTAGGGTGGGAAAGATCAAATAGGCGAGATTTAAGTAATTTCCGGAATGTTAAAATTGTTCCGGCTTTTTGTATTGGCACAGGCAGAGCGTTCCATAAGGCTGGGCCAGAAACACAAAAAAGTTCTTGACCCAGTCTTAGTTTTTATATGAGTTACAACAAATCACTCTTTGACTGATTCAGATGGATTTGTATTTTGACCTAGAATTAGGCATGGGAAATTATTTAAAAATCGCTATGGCTGATGTTTATTACCAATGTCTTATTATGATTACTAGGCTTAGACCCTGTCATTCAGACCGACACGGACACTACACAGTGTTGCAACTTTTCAAGAGTTGGAAACATATTATGCAAATTTGAGTATAATCGGCTTAAAGATGGTGATTCATGCCAAAGCTGGAGATAATAGTGCTGAGTGGTGTAGTGTATATGGTGGAAAGCACTGTGGTACTCCATATGAGAGTGGGACTTTATCTGACAAAGTGTCTTTAATTTTTATGAATTGGTGCCTATTTTAAAAATAAGAAGAAAACCAAATTTGAGCCTGCCCATACCAATCTGGAAGTCTTTTTGTTAATGTAGAATGGTCAATGGTGTCTAAAGCGGCCGACTGGTCAAGAAAGGTCAGAGCTGTAGCTTCACCATACTAATAATGACATCGTTATGTACTTCAAGTACATCTGATTCTGTAGAATGATGTTTCCTGTAGTCTAATTATAATCATGATAATGGATTAGATAGATGGTTATTTTTATATTGGCTTGCAGCCGATAGGCTACTACTTTTTCTAAGATTTCAAAAACGGAACTCAAGTTGTACACAGGCTTGTCATTTTTCAGTGCGTTTTTAGGAAGATATGTTTTTTAAGTAGTGGTCCTACATGAGCTTCTTTGAAATTTTGGGAAGTGTACTAGTTTCCATTCAAAGGTCAATTATATCAGTGATGGGAGCTATTAATATATCAAGTCGCTTTTTCGGCACGCTAGTAGGAAAGTGTCCAGATCACATGAATTTGACGATGAGCTCAAAATAAGCTTTTTATTTTCATCTTCTGTCGCACGTTCAAATGGATCGAATTTCCGGTCTTTTCAGAATTATGCAGAATGTTGTTTATGGAATTACATGACCATGATGGACCACGAGGATTGTCCGAATTTTCTGATATAGCATCAGCTAAATATTTCGCTTCAGCTTTTGTCATCATTCTGATACACAGGTGACACTGATGTTTGTAAAGAGGACGATCTAGTTGTGTGTGAGATCTACGCCATGTTCGTTCGAGATTATGGCGAAGGGTTTCAGCCTTCATTACAGCTTGTACTGTTGTTAAACATGTTAAATCAATTCAAATTATTAGAGAAAATGAGCCAGTTGGAACAGAAATTGAATCTCACGTGTAGCAATTCAGACGTAGATGTGGTCGTAGTTTCGTACAAGTTACGATACACCGTAGGCTTCTGATTGGTCGAGATGGCCATCTCGACCAATCAAAAGCCTACGATATACTGATGTATTTGCTTTAATGTGTTCCTTAAAGCGTTACGTCAGTTACGTCTAGCATAAACAACCGATAGTTCTGTTTCTTATCAGGCTATTTGTCTTCCTCAGAAAACATCATATTATATCATCATATTATATCGTCTTATTATAGGGCCTAAAGCATCAGTCTACGTCTAGTACCAGGTAAGTGATACCCCAGTCGTTCGCCAAGGCTAGTGGACGGCATGTGTACGGCTGTCAAAGATTGAAATGATTTATTTCTCTGCCTTTAACCTTTTAACCGCCGGTGTCGCATATAATTGGGTTTTCATTTTTTATTAGAAATGTATGGACATATATTTTACTGAAACAACACATGTATTGTTTCAGTAAAATATATGTCCATACATGAGGGCACAGTAAACACATTTACGTGTCTCTATATTGTATGAATGTTGTATCATTGTCTGCGACGCTGGCCCAACATTAAAATAACATTGGATCGACGTTTTGTGTTTGCTGGAATTACAACTATCGCACTTCTGCATGTACTTGCTCACTTGTGCACTTACGTACTTGCGCACTTGCGCAAGTACTTGCGTACCTGCGCATTTGCTTACTTGCGCACTTGTGCAAGTATATGCACACTTGCCTAACTGCACACTTACGTACATGCGCACTTGCGTAATTGCGCATTTGCACAGTTGCGCATTCATGCACTTGCTCACTTGCGCACTTGAACACTTACGCAAGTACTTGTGCACTTGCATACTTGCGTACTTGTGCACTTGCGTACTTGCGTACTTGAGCATGTACTTGTGTAATTGCGCACTTGTGTACTTGCACAAGTAATTGTGTACTTGCCTACCTGCGCACTTACGCACTCACGCACTCTTTCACTTGCGCATACACTTGCACACTTGCGTGATTGCACACTTGCGCAAGCAATTGCGCAAGTACGCGCACATTTTCTCACTTGTGCACTTACGCACTTACGTACTTACGTAATTGCGCATGTACTTGAACACTTACGCAAGTATTTGTGAATTTTCACAGTTTGTTTGCACAGATTCTCATTCGCGCACTCATGCACTCATGCTCAAGCGCTTACGCACTTGAATACTTTCGCATTTGAGTACTTGCGCATGTATTTGCGAAAGCATTGCTCAAGCACTTGCGCAAGTACTTGCACACTTGCGCAATTGCGCACTTGTGCACTTGCTATTTTACTTACATACTTGCGTACTTACGTATTCACATACTTGCGTACTTGCGTATTTGCGCAAGTACTTGCGCAAGTACTTGCCTTCTTGCGCTTCAGCACAAATGCGTAGTTGCGCACTTGCGTACTTGAGCATTTGCTTACATGCGCAATGCACCTTGCGCAAGCACTTGTGCACTAAATGCACTTGCGCATGTACACTTGCTACTTGCGAAATTACTTCCGAAATTGCGTACTAGCGCTCTTGCGCAATTTCTCAGTTTCGCACTCGCGTACTTGCGCCCTTCGGCACTTCCGCAATCACGCACTCATGCACTTGCGCATTTGCGTACTTGCCCATTTGCGTACTTGCGCACTGGCGCATGTACTTGCAAACTTGCTCATTAACGTACTTAACACTTTCGCAAGTATAGCTCAAGCACTAGCGCAAGCTCTTGCGCACTTGCGTACTTACGCACTTGCGTACTTGCGTACTTGTCCACTTGCGCAAATAGAACAAGACAGTTATTACTTAATTCTGAAGCTAATTTGCACTACCGGTTTCGGCTGTTAGCCTCCTTCAACTACATAGGGCCACAACATTTTTTTTCTGTTTTAGATGAGCACGCGCGTTAGATTAAGGCCACGTATTACCAAATAACACACATACCATAAGTGGCAGTATTAGCAGAGGGAATTAATGTACTTGACCTAGAACTACGAGAGGGCAGGCGAATTTTTCTACCAAGGACCTCTGTAAGGTCTCTAGTAGCACCAAAAAAATCTTAAAGCCAACTCGTGGGAGTTGGGGTATTTTTGGGCCACTCCCCTTTTTGGTGTCAGTGGAGATTTTCAGTGTGATAAAAGTGTCTATCCCTGTACATACCTGACCAATTTGTATGACTTATACAAAACTTGATATGATAAACCGATACAAAATATTTGCTGACCTTTATTACAATGCATTACTCATGGCCACTCTTTAGATGGGTGTGCAATTGGAAAACAAATTCTGATATTATCTAATTTGCATAAATACAAGATTAGATGCCTCTGATTGGCTTATCAAAGAGACTAATCCACCACGTAGTTTTTTACATTGTTGTCACAATGTCAAGCTACGTCAGGTGTACCAACATTTATTGAGTTTTAAGATATATTGTTAAAAATATTTAGTCAAGGCCTAATCATTTACCACCAGACAATATGTTATTTTTTGACACATTTGACTAAAAGGGAGTGATGGTCTAGTAGCACATTAACAGTGTTAAATATAGACTATAATTACGTCGTTGAAGAGGCAAAACTCCAATTTGGTCATTTTGATATAATCAATAAAAAGTGACTCAATTGATCCTAAAAATACCAGATCCAATCATTTAATTAGGATGAATTGATAAAGTCATCGGAATTTCCTATACAGTGTGACATTTTACATAAAAAAAATTAGATTTTATTAGACATTATTGGAGATAACTGTTTTTATATTTCAAATATTGGCAAAAATTAGAGTTAACTGATTTTGCAATTTTGTAGTTCAGACACAGATTATCTCAACAAACTTTTTTGAAAACAGACAAAACAAGAGGCCTGAAGTCCTATATCATCCCCCGTCATAAATTAGGTTAGACTTTTTGAGATCACAAATATTCAAAAAGTGGATTGGTGGTGGCCATTTTAAATTTCAGTAAAATCACATGCACATCTCCAGATGGTGGGTGATGTGATTGTACAATGTGAATTATTACAGATTTCAATTTTTTTAAAGTTTTTGTGCCCACAAAAAATATGAAGTTTATCCATAGCGGCGATTTTGAATTTCAGTAAAATCTTGCACCTGCACATCTCCATATTGTGGGGTGTGTGATAGTAAAATTAGAATAATTTCTGACTAAGTTTTGGAGTTTTGGCGCCCACAAAAAATTGTTTACAGCTGACCTCGGGTGGTCATTTGAATTTTGGTAGCATCTCTAAAAAATCACTTGCACATCCCCATGTTGCTAGGAATGTCATGTTGAAATTTCAAAAAAATGAACTTTTTTCGTCCTAGTGCCGCCATGCAGCTGCTGTCCCCTCGATTGAAATTGTGGTTTCGTCTAAAATTGCAAGAAAGTGTGATATTTCAGGAAAGGGGGGCTAGATGCGTTCGATGGATCTGTGAGCATGCCATCAGAATATTTATATGATTTTTCACGCATTTTAACAGCATCTCTGATTATTTTGTCAAAAATAGGGGGGGTGCTGTTGCGCCCTCCTAAATTTGTGCATGGATAATCATATTGATATTATTGGACAGAAGAATTATTATCACTGGAATACTAAAGGATCTTCCTTAACTTTTAGCTTAGTTGTTTTAATTATTATCCAAACAAATGATATTCTAGACCTATACTATGGTGGTTTAAATTGATCTATGCATCTTTCTGACATATCACCTACATGTTTCATACAACATTTGCCTGAAGCAAGTAGCGACACAAGCGAGGCATTGAGTGATTATTTTGTACTGACAATTTTGCTAATTTTGCATTGACAACATTTGGACACATGGAGACGTCTTATTTTGTATTTGATCGATAGACGGCAGCACATTCGGAGTGGAGATAGATGATTTTGCAAGACGATGCACAGGTTAATGTAGGTTTGTAAAATGACATAACATGAAAAACCTCAAAATAGGCGATAGCCAGTTTTACCTTTCAAAATGGCTGCTCAAGAATATCATGCTGTGGCTCATTTGGATTTGGTTCAGATATGTACTACAACTTGCAGACATCGGATTCGAAATTATGACTGTGCCAGATGCTGATAATAATGGTTTAGCAAACAACCCTTCAATATATTTAAATGTTTGAAAAAGTGTGTAGTGCTGTTTAGATATGTTACTATGTATTATTGTGACGTCTATGCATTTTAAAAAAGAGTAGGGCATAGTTACGACGTCCTCGATCGTGTCACGATATGTCTCCAAAGGTAACATAAAGTCACATCAATTCTATACACAGCTGATGAAAAGAAAACTGTCAAAAATCGGATAGTCTGCAACCTACCAATGAAGAATGAAGAGGGAGATTTGTTAACTCATTATGCTTACCCTCATTATTAGGAAATTGAAATCAGTAATTTCATATTATACAAAAAAGAGGTATTCAAATTAATGATCATATTTCTACTCTATAATACCATTATAAACACGATTAATATAACACGTCGCAATCTTTCGCGTATCAAACGCATTTCCACACTGAATTAATACATTTTGCTAAACAGGCTAGTGGATTATGTTTGTGCATTGAATGTTTATCATATATAGCTGAAAAAATCCGGCCAAACTTCAGCTCCTTCCACATGCCAATCTTTTAAAGATTTAACCATAGATTAACCATATATTAAAATTATGGTTAATCTAATAATAATATGCTTTAACTTTCTGTTTAAACATATGACATTATATAGACGCATGTAGTGTTTGTGGATATAAATTGAATTATTTTCTGAAATTATCGTGTCGTAATGCAGGCTTAATGCTGAATCGAGCGGTTCGCTTGTTCTAGAACATTTTAAATACGGTACACCGTTATCTGTTTCGCAGAAATTTTTTTCCATGTATCAGCACAAAAAAATCATGTAGTGATTTAAAAGTATGTTCACCACTAGCGCCATGCGCTATGAAATATCCCACTGACTACAGCTAATATTGAGCTACAATACAACAGGGAAAGACTCGTCATGGGCAATCACGCAACTGACTTAAAATGGACTAGCAAATTCTAGTCATTGCTGTCTGCTCTTTGAAAATCTCAATAGGTCAATTGAGGAAGAGGTGTCAGAGGCCATTTTATTAAATGTGCTTATTGTCAGTAGCGGCCGTTTTTGATTTATGTTTATTAGATCATTAATAAATTATTTTTTTATTAACCACTTATTTAATTTTTATAAAATATACAATACAAGCCGTGAATTGCTGTCGTAATTCCCGACTTTTAGTGGATAAAGATAAGATGACTTGAAGTTGGTGAGAAAATTTAAGAAAATTGCCATGTTTTGCTAAATGTTTTATGGATATTTTCCTTCTAAAACCCCTTAGTTTAAGCAAGATAAAGTATGTTTTCGGGTTTATGAAATGATGCTTTGATGCATCATAGGGCTTAAGGGGATAAATGACGCATGTTTTATTTTAGCCCATACGTGCAAATATGTACTCCTGACGAATAATTGTCGGCGACATTACCAGACGGAAGAAGCCCGTTGTTATATAATCCTAACAGACTTGCAGGGGCTTTACAATATTTGTTCTGATGTAGATTCTAAAGTATCTTCATTGACACTTTCAATATCAGAATATGTTGTTAGTACAAAGCAGTTTTTGATTCTTCCACAGGATATCCGCAATTATTCACTGATTGTGTTATTCCTTGGCAAGTCAGTTCTATTCCTAGGGAACAAAAGACAATCATCCTGGCAATTATTCCGGGAGAATTGTGTCTGCAAAACATTAACGGCTGCATTGTCTGTGTCATTGGATGGTATATTATGGCTTCTTTGTGCGAATACCCGGCAGAAACACAATTTATCACCCTGAAAAAATCATTATTCCTTCCACCTGGTCTGATGAGGGCTGAATTAGTCTGTCTATAAAGTAATAGTTCCAGCTGCAACTCACATAATTATCCCGACATTGATAATAATGCAGATTTATTCTGAACTCGAAATACATAGTACGTAGTATACTCAAACAGAAAAATCACGCAGTAAAATTATCATGATTATACATGTTAATCACGTAAAAATTAGTCAAGTAAAAATGGAAAAGTTTATTCGGATACATTTTTTGTTTATTTTTTCCGAACAAACATACAACATACACAATCTATACAGACATCATAACACATACAGCTTTACAATACCACTACTATTCAAAATAGTTTAAATCTAAATCAAGATTTTCCCATTTATCAATCAATTTGTTTATGGTGTTATTTTCTCTGGAAATATTTTCTTCAACGTTTAATGTATTGTACACCTTCGCTACAAACAGTTGAACAGATGGCATGCAATTGTTGCACCTTGCTGCATACATACAGTATTTAGCTAATATTAAAATATGATTCTAAAGATCCGTAAAATTAGAATTACCAACAAATATACAATCTGTTTCTATGTTCATATTTTCCCCTGTTTTCGTGAACCACTTCTCAACTTCACTCCAAAAATCAACTGCGTAACGGCAGATCCAAAATAGATGAAATAATGATTCACATTCAATTCCACAAAATGTAAAGACATCAGTCTCTGAGAGCTCAAATCGCTTCAACCAATAATTCGTAATCAATATATGGTATAATAATTTACATTCCAATGCTTGTAATTTGGTATCCCTTAAAACAGTAAAGTGGCATATAAACACTTCCTTTCGTGAATGTGATTTTTTAGACAAGGAATTAAAAAAGTTCGGTGTTACTTCTCCAAGATTATACATACATGAGACCAAGCATTCATATAAAGTTTATTGTTGTTGAATGTAAAAAGATTATGGTAGAAGTACTATCATTTATACATAAATCTATAAAGGTAAATATATTATCATTGATTTGCGGTGCCATGCGACCTTTTTTTATTACTGATATTTTATTGACCAGCGCATGCCACCATATGATTATCTCTATTGGCTTTGTGCCTCTTTCTTGTCAGATTTTAAAAGGAATTAGGCCACCGTCTTCCATAAAAAAAGATCAGGACAGAAACGCAAACCACTCTTAAATAAGCCTGAGCTCATAACATTGATAGTTGAGCTTGTTATATTTTTATTGTATCAAATGCACTGTTCACTCAGGGACTTTTTAGCTGCACTGGCTTTAACAAGGTCCTGGTTGTAGCCTAGTGATATCAACATTTGCTTCTGCAAAATTACAGTAGAGTAATACACCAAAGTCAACACCTCACTCACTTAATTTTATTCTGAAAAGTTCTTTCCATAAACTGGGCTCTGAATCACAATAATATTTCAGCCAGCGGAGTCTTGAGACAAGCATTCTAAGTTTTAAATCAGGTGCACTCAAACCCCCGCTAGACCTTGGCTGGCACAGAATAGATTTCTTAATTTTAGTTTTTTCCCATTCCGTAAAAAGGAGAACATAATATCATTAATCTCATTGATATATTTTCCAGGTATATGTATTGCTAATAGAACTTACTGAACTGCAAAATTATAAAAGTTTTTAGTACCATCATTTTACCGATTACAGATAAATTCCTTTTTTTCCCATTGTAAATCACTGACCTAATTGTATTGATTCTTTCTTAAAAATTCTACTCAATAGCCAAATCTATGTGATATGAACACTCCTATATGAGAAAAGGTCAATGATAGAAGATTAAGTCTATTATTAAATTTCATCTGAAATGCGTATTTTTATAGAAATCTTTGCCAATGATATTTCTCAAATGTACACCACCTGATTCGGCATAACTTTATTCTTGGAATGTGATATTAATATTATTTACACTAGTCTGGTTGTTTGAGAATATAATACGTTTTGATTTGTCTGCATTAAATACGATGTCATATTTACAAGATAATTGTACACAGATATTAAACATTTTTGATAAACCAGACACGATAAAACCACATAATCTGCATGCACAAGAGCTCCCACATAACAACTAATACCAGACTATTTCAGTATTGTTAGCAATAAATCGGTATAAATGTCATAAAATGTTGACGATAATAGCCTATCCAACCTTGCTTTACGGCTACAAAATTAAAATTAAAATACACACAGTGGACATAATTTTGTTGAACCCCAGACAATTCATGCACAAGCCACTGTTTATTCACTGCTGCGCGGCCAGCTTGTATATGGCACGATTTTAAAGTTTTTAAGCTGTACCACATGTTATCCACATTTTTTAAATCATCTTGCAAATAGTTATGGATTCCAGACCAGACATTGGTAATCGAAATCGAGTTGAAATTATAAGGATCAAACGTAATGACATTTAAAATCATATTATTACAAACAGTTCAGCAGCAATTAAAAACAGTGAATAATATATATACAGACTCTCAACAGAAGTGAAACAAGTCGCCGATTTGGTCATTTGAAGAAGACGTCAGCTCGTGAAGAGTGACGTCCGAAAATGCTATCAAGGTTACGATGTTTCAAGACTGCCTCAAAGCGTGTTTGTTGGTACGCAGCTGCCATCAAAACTAGTGAGGCAACGGCTACATACATGCCGTTGGCAATTCAGCCTAGTGACAAGAAAAAACATGTTGCAAACCAGAACTAACATAATCGCATCAGGTGGGCCAAGATAATTCAAACACAGGACCACCGATGGCAACTGGCCTTTTTTGATGCAATTTGGTGATTTTAGGTTTACTTTGTTGGGTCATTTTTCTTGATTCCGTGACCATTTTGATAAAAGCTCAGTTTCTCAGTGGTTTCAGGTATTTTGCATGGTGATCTTAAAAATGAGTTCCTATCCTCCTCTAGATTTTAGTAGGGAAGTTCCGAAAATCAGTGATTTCCAAAATTGCTGCCGCATGGGGATTCCATTTTAAACATTTATTTTTACCTCAAGCACACTCTTGACCATGTTATTTAAGATAACGCCCGTAAATTCCGCGACTCACATGAAAATTTAACATTTTCTTTTGTGGTCTTATTTCGACTAATACGAAGTCATTTTAGACTTTTCCGGGTATGAGGTATCCATTTCTAGCATCACGTTTTACTTTTTAATTCTTCTTAGACATGAATACAACATAACAGCTTTTTACGCTACTGTTTTATAATATAAATTTTATTCACTGGCGTGGGGATAACAGTTTTATATATTTATTTGATTTAAAGACGTAAAACTGTTGTATAATAGTGTATGCAGGCTTGCAAAATATTCTCCAAACAGACATGCATGTAGGCATAATGGTATTTTGTCTATAAATGTCTAAAACACACATATATGCGGTGTACCAAACTCCTTCTGGTCACAGTTGAGTGATAATTATATGAAGATAATGAGTTCCAATAAACTACTATCAAGTGATTATCAGACTGTTAAATACCAAACCTTGATCAAGTACAACTAGCTATAGCTAGCTAATCATTATCACTACTGTGATCATCTGATCACAGTTTACTCAATGTCCTCATCTGTATCACTCTCACTTTCATCAGACCTGCTCTCTGATTCTCACACTTCTCAATAACGCTTATGAATCCCTTTATTTGGAATGTCTTTTGTCATTTTATAAATACCCGCTCCTCTCTTTGGAATGCCTTTCACATCCCAGTAACCCTAATCCCTCCGTTGGAATTCCCTTTGTTATGTATAAACTCATTTTACTTTCTTTGGAATGACATTTGACTTCCCAGTAACCCTTATCCCTTTCTTTGGAATTTCCTTTTCCTGTCATTAATCCCTGTTCCTCTCTTTGGGATGTCCTTCGACAGTACCACATATCCCTTCCTTTGGAATGCCTTTGCGATCTCATGAACCCCTGTCCTCAAATCATGTTGGAATGCCGTTTGTCATCATATGAACCCTTGTTCCTTCCGTTTGAATGCTTATTATCACCCCAGAAGTTGCTACTCCTATGTTTGGAAAGTCACACTCCTTTGAAACAGTATTGATTAGGAGTTTGACCCTTGATCTGTGTGGAGCTGTCTCGGTGTACCGAACCTACATATAATTTATCTAACAGAAACAGCTTCGCGGTTTAAAAGGCATCTCAAAACAATCCATTTATTTAGTAAAATCTCGACACAGCAGGATAAATTTTCATGAAGGGACATTTGTAATTGATCTTAAAACATCACGAGTTATCCACTAATGGAACACCAATTTTTGACCCAAGAAATTATCGTTCAGGATGGCATCAAGTAGCACAAGAAAAACATCTGACCCTCTCTGGTTGTAGTAGTGTGTTACGTCATCTAAAACATCTGTACATGTAACTGTGGATGATTCCGACTTAAAGCCAAACTGCAGGTCAGAGGTATTAAAATCAAACACCTTTCAAAGGGCTCCAAGACTTTTCGCACCATAGACGTTTCTCCCCTCAAGACGTTTCGCACCCATCTTCAAGACGTTTCGCCCCCGACGCCGTGACGACTTGCCCCAGTTTAAGACGTTTCGCCCCCTTGTGAGACGTTTCGCACCACGGGAGACGTTTTGCCCCCTATGTGAGACGTTTCGCCCCCTATTGAGTCGTTTCGCCCCCAATAAGGACGTTTCGCCCCCTGGGAAAGACGTTTCGCCCCCTCTCTAAATTAAGACTTTTCGACCCTCCTTGTGAGACGTTTCGCCCACATTCTTATAGGACGTTTCGCACCCTAGAGAGGACGTTTTGCCCCCCTCTCCAAGTTAAGATACCTAGCCATATCTCGATGTGACCACGTGAAAAATTCGCCCTTTTTCTCGGACCAATAATTAAAATAATCAGCATTCAAATAAGTTAAAGCAGCTCTTTGGGATGACATCGATTTTCGTTTTTAGTTTTGTAATGAAGTAGTGTATCCCCCAGATCTTGATTTTTTTTTTCAGAGGTTTTGGATTTTTTAAAATATTTTATATCAACATTTCTATGAAACCGCTTAAAACGCAAACAAACGTTTTGTATACCTAAACACTTGCTAAAGGACGGTTTAATGTTCCTACTGCATTGGCCCACATGTTGATGTCGTCGGCCCAGCGTTGGGTAGACAATCAGTGTTGCAGATGTATCACCCCATGTCCTGACTACAAGACACCAATTAGCGGCGATTGCTCTGATCTCACCTCCAAGGCGTGGGACAATGTGGGGTATATTGCTGACTTGTTTTGTTTACATGGCAATATACGACCTGGAAATATAACTATTTAACTCTTTTTCGGTGCTTTGAATTTTTTTTTTGACTTTTTTGTATTTCTAGTTAAGATAAGTAGGATATATAGCTTCATATAAATTAAATTTTCAAAATTGACAGAATTGAAAATGTGTCATCCCAATGAGCAACTTTAATATGCGCTTTGAGTGAAGAAGTACTAATTTATAAAGGGAATATTCACGAATATTATGCGGATTTTAAGTGTAGGGTGCAGAGCTGCTTTCATAAATATAATAAAGAGGGGGCGAACGTCTTTCCTAATAATAAAATAAGACGGTAATCTTCACATTTTTATGCTGTTTTCTGATAAAGGTGCGAAACGTCTCCTAAAAAATGAATATTATGCTGATTTATGATTAGCAGGCGAAACATCTTTTCTAATTATGAAAAAGGGTGCGAAACGTCTTTCCAAATTATGACTAGGGGACGAAACGTCTTTCTGATTAGGGGGCAAAACGTCTTTCCAAAATACGAAGAGGGGGCAAAACGTCTTTCCTAATAATTAAATGGGTGCGAAACGTCTTTCCTAATTATGACTTGTGGGCGAAACGTCTTTCTGAAATATGGCTACTTTTCATGGTTTATAGCCGATTGAACATTAGTGACCGATATATGATGCTAACTATTACAACCACCTCCAACACATCCGAGCTAACATTTTTCATTGATTCATTCAAGTTGATTAAACGATGCTATGTTTTATAATTTTTTCATATTTACAGGAAAAATTATTAGCTAGCTTATTATTATAAATGTAACCATTATTATTGATTGGCAATTGATTGGCTTGCCAATTAATTTAGTTTGTTTTTTAAGTTACGACACTATAGACAGCGGAAGAAGGCCGCACGAAGAAGAAGCACGGAAGAAGCAAGCACGAGACGTAGAGGAAAGCTGGTTTAATGTTGGTCCAGCGGTGGCCCAACAATAAACAAGCATTGTTAGACATGTTATGTTTTTCGACGCTACGTCACGTGATGTTAGCCTTGTCATGGCTGCCATGAAGAATAATGACTGCCTATTAATGACGTGCAAGACTGAGAAACCTAACCCTGGTAAGCCTCAAGCAATGTCAAGAAAAGCTCAGATCGTACAACAAATCCCCTACAATCTTAACTCAGCCTTAGCGTTTAGTCGCCGGGGAGCTTGTATTACATAAAAAATAGGTGGCATTACGCGTTGGCCCGGAATAAGCGCAATGTGACTCAATGTCACAGCACTATTATTATGGTGCCGTGCAAAGCCAACCAGCAGTAACTGCTTATTTGTACAGTTGGCAGCCACAAGTGCTTGCGACTTTGACAGCTACTGTTGCTTGCGTTTGAATTACATAAAATCAAGCGGAAAGCTCCCAACAGAAAAACTTAAACCGACTAAAGCATACAGAACTAGAAGGATCTACCACTAAAATGCTAGTGAATTTGGAAGGGGACATTGTTTTTGGAGTAGCTAAAACCAACATTATTTTCAATAAAGATACGAACGAGAAAGGTAAAAAACAGAGACAGAGAAAGTGATGGAGAGTTTGAACAGTTTGGGTCACTGCATATATGTGCACCAAGGGACGATATCGGCTGCAGCGGGACTCGACCCCGGTACCACGCTACCAATGAGCTTCCCTTGCGCCATATATCGTGAGAGTTGTTATATGGTGCAAACTTGTCAATTTTAGCTCTCTTTTCTTTTGCAATACACACATTGAAGCGAAATTGAAATTGCGTAAATTGGCTTTATTTTAGGTCTATTCTCTTTTGAAATACACTCTACACCATTCCACCCAATCTGGTTGTCAGTGAATCCGTCCAGGCCACTCTAACATTTTTTGCGAAAACATTTATCTATTTAGCCCAAGCTGTTGTTAAGCAAACGTATAGGTTATATCAATTTGCAACATATCTTTTCATAGTGTATTTGACGTCCAGCAAATACATATATGAAACATTTTTTAAGGCCTAAGCCAAAACTTTGGCTATTGTCGTCTCCAGGCGCGTTCGTCCGTCCGTCCGTCCGTCCGTCCGTCTGCTGTCCGTCCGTCCGTCCGTCCGTCTGTCCGCCACTTTTATCACTTCACATACAGGTTAATCATGACTAAAGCTTGACTCATTTCACATTTGACCTTTCTGTGAACCCTATGACCTTGACTTTTTTCAGATCGACAAATTTTCTCGTTGACGCGATTCACTCAACATGTTTTTATGTATCGCTCCAAAATTTATACCACACATCCATTTCACTAATAACTCGGATGAGTTCGAAATTGGGCAAGATTCGGACAGAAATAGGTCATGGCGAACAAAATAGCCGATTATCGGCCATTACTTTTTTAATATGCGAAATATCTGGAAAACCAGACCAGATAGCTAGACCATTAGTATTAAGCAAAATGTGTAGTTTCAGGTAGGGATATACCATGACAAATTTCAACTTGATCAAATTCAAAATGGCCGACCTGCGGCGAATTCTGATCGACAAATTTTCTCGTTAACGCGATTCACTCAACATTTTCTTATGTCTCGCTCCAAAATTTATACCATAAATCTATTTCACTAATAGTTCGGATGAGTTTGAAATTCGGCAAGATTCGGACTGAAACTAGGTCATACCGGCCAAAATGACCAATTATCGGCCATTAGTTTTTTCACATGCATAATATCTGGGAAACCCGACCAGATAGCTAGACCATTACTATGAAGCAAAATGTGCAGTTTCAGGTAGGGATATACTCTAAGAAATTTCAATTTGAACAAATTAAAAATGGCCAATTATCGGCCATAATTAACTATAATATGCCTGATATCTGACAAACCGTGCCATATAGCTAGACCATTACTACAAAACAAAATGTCCGGTTTCAGGTAGGGATATGCTCTGAAAATTGTCAACTTGATCAAATTCAAAATGGTCGATTATCGGCCATAATTAACTTCAATATGCCTGATTCCGGACAAACCGTGCCAGATAGTTAGATGCTCTAACCTTCAAAATTGGCATAATTTGGAAAATCATTTGTACACTTCTTTAACTTTTCTGATTCGAAAAATAATATGATCTCAACTTTTTTAAGTACTGGACATTCGGTCCATATTTGCATAAATTCAAGATGACAGACAAAAAACAAAATGGTCGCTTCCCTCTTTTGGAATAGCGCATTGCGCAAATTGTAGCTGTCGAATACAGCATGCAGACTGTTCTTGGAATAAACTGTAATATCTACAGAAATTTGAATTACTTTTTGGAAAGTTTATAATCTATCAAGTTATTAAATGACCTACCGGTAACGTTTTATACGAAGTCTAAAACCCTGTCATGGCACTCTGGCCAGGCACATGGGCGTATATATAAAAATCCTACATGGTTGTCACCAAAATCACGAATCTGCTGCCATTCTGTTGACAATTACATTATTTTTTGGTTTTCACAAATGGCGGCCATCTTGGATTTACCCATAATGCAAACCACTTTCAAACCATAATGCAAACCACTTTCAAACCACTCCACTATGTCGGGAATACCTGAAAACCCTATGGTAGACACCAAAGTTGTGCTTTTGTGTCCATTCTGTCGAAAATTATGTCAATATATAGCTTAACCTTGCAGAAATGAAGGCCATCTTAGATTTTACCCACAATGCAATGTCCAAACTAATTTCTAGCCACACCATTGTGTCTGGCATACATGAAAACCCTATGGTAGATACCAAAATCATGACTCTCCTTATGTCATATTGAAAATTATATCAATTTAATGCTTGGGTTTGGTCAAAACGGCGGCCTTTTTAGATATTTAAGTTTCACGTCAACACTTTTGAAAATTCAGGAGGGCTTCTAGGCTAATGTTGATTAATGGGTCTTATGGGAGTGTCATGCAAAACTTAGTGCTTTTATCCGCCATATATCGGAGTTTTTTTTTGCTAAGCTACCTGACTATACTAGTCAGGTAGCTTAGCAATAAAAACGATATTTGGCGGATAAAAGCACCAAATTTTCTTGTTTCATCTTGTACAAATGGTGGCCATTTTGGATTATGTCAATTTTAGGTGTCTTAAGTAGAAATTTTTTTGCGCTCCTCGGCTAACTTTGATCAGGATAGGCTACTGAGCCCTCAAAAAATTGTGGTGTTTTTATCCGCCCGAAAACGTTTTTCCTAAAATTTGATGCTAAGCTATCTGACTATACGGCGGAGGGACTGTGCCCCTTTCGAAACCCCAAGAATATAGTTTTAGAGCAGCCGCGCGCGAAAAATAGGTCACTTTTTAGGGTAAAGATAGTCTTTTTTGCTAGAGAAAAACAACAAAATTCCACATTGATAATTCATTAAATCTATTGGCAGCATCCCTACATCAGCCCTTGGAACAAAAATTCCATAGGATATATACCAGTCCAATAAATACTATAAAACGAAATGTATGATTTCAGTGAGGGATATATGTATATATACCCTCTTGATGGCAACTTCCTAAAATAAAAAAATGCTGACTTACGACCATCATTGACTACAATATATGTAATATACACAGTAATCTGTGCTAAATAGGTGGATCATTGAACACGTTCAATATTGGCAGAGAAAAATAATCAAAATGACCGATTTATCACGAATCTCACATTCGACTTTAATAATCTTGGTTTGTTGGTGCGATAATTAACTTCAAAAATTTCCCATGTATCCTGCTCAAATTTGTAATATGCATGTTATTCATAACCAGTTTTTGGACAATTTCAATAATGGCTGCCGGTTATTATCGGATGTCTCTTGTTTCAAATGATTTTCACTTTTAAACGATGATAAGAGGCTGAGGCCTATTTCCGTCGCCGATGGGCCTTGTTAAATATTCTGCAAAATATATATAAGGGCTCGGGAAACGAGTCGAAGTCACATTACTTAGTGTATTACTTAGACTCGTTTTTCCACTGAGCCCTTATTTGAAAAAGCTATGATTTTACATGTATGTTAAATAGGCCTATTGTTTCAAATGACATTTAAAAAATGTATATATACATATCTTGTAGAATCTCCAAATGGGATACGCGCCCAAAAATTGGTCAGAAATGACATTATCACACTTGATTATGAGATTCCTATTTAAAAATCTATTTGGTTCAAAAGGCCGCAGGGTGGGTCATCTTGGATTTTTTGTAGTTTTCAGCCAAACGCGACATGCATCTTTTAAAATATCAACTGAATGACCTCCATGAGTCCATTTTTCTACCTAAATGCATTACAAAATGAGGTCTACTTGGTGATTAGTCAATGAAATACGTGAACTAAGGCCTACTTGCTTTTCACTGCGATCGATGGCGGCTATTTTGGATGTTACGTTCTACAAAATACCACCCACCTTTTCTAGAGAGGCGTATGGGCTTATCTTAAATATCATAAGCTACCTTAACAATGGCGAAACCTTACTTGCCGAAGGAATCATGGCTTTGGACCCAACTAGTATATCATCCTTTGGGTCTCTTCTAGTGACCACGAAGGGAATTTTGGGAACCATAAGTAATATAATTTGTTAATATATATATCTCGCCTAGGCTCCACGTTTCTGACCACAGTGATATGTGTTGCTAGGCACAGGTAAATCTGTCCTAATACTGTGTGTGTTTGATTCGTTTAAATATAGATATGCACGATCGACATAACTAGGGCTATCTATAGCTCATACCAGGTATTACTAGAATGTAAAAGTGCAGTATTAATTATATTCGCATAACATAATGTAAATTGCACCATATGTTAACGTGTTTTTACTTATTTAGCCTATTCTAGTTGGTTTTATTTCATAATCACATGATATCGACTTCCAGTTACCCTGCAAACACAAAACATTTGTATAACATTTGTACAACGTCGGCCCAGCGTCTTGAACGTTGGCCAACATTGTAAATGTTATACAAATGTTTTGTGTTTACTGGGTTGTCAAATCGTAGATGTATGGTATGTACACACGATACAATACCTTATTATACGCAACAGATCAACTCCCGTATAGTCTAAATCAACATAAAATAGACCTGGTGTTGAAAAAGATAAACAAATTATACCACAAGTAGGCCTAAGACCTGGAGCACTGTACAGGCAACCCCACCTGATAAACAATAAGTGTGCACCATGACGTTGGGATGATCAATTACTTTATCATTTCTAATGTCACGTTTCAAAACACACATGTTTCGTTGGGTAATATCAATTACCATTACACATTTATTGTTTTATCGTATGTGACTTTATATTGTTTCCTAGCCTATTTTTTTAATCACGCTGGCCGCGAAATAGCACCAACAGTTTCTGGACTAAAACATAAATATATTAGTGTCTCTTCAGCATTAAAAAAAATATCAGTAGTACCAATTTATATAAAAAACTGACAAGCTACATACGACTACCATTCAATAAGACTTTTACCAATTCTGGCCAACATTTCCGGGAGAAAGTGTTAGCACACTTAATTTCACCGTTCGTAAGTGATGTACTTTCTCCACATCTTTCTGCTTCTCGTCGTTGCAATAGCTGCCAGGACAGCTTGATCTGTCTATTAAACAATTGGCGCAAATAACTTGCTAAAAAGAAAATTGGAGCTTTTATATTGGATTTAAGCAAGATGTTCGACTGTATGCCTCAATAATTACTGGTATCAACACTGGAAGCATACGGTGTTCAGCCAAAATCATCTGTGCCGGTGTTGGTGAAGAGTGCAGCTCATGACAAACCACCAGTAAATGGGTTCCACAAAGATCTGTTCTGGATCCTATGCTATTCAATGTTTTTATTAATGATATTTTTTTACTTTGTCTAGACTGTCCTGCTTACAAATTATGCAGACGATAAATAAGTGAAACTGCTGGACAATCGGCTTGTTTTAATCACCATACCAATAAAATATGTTAAAAAACAGGTAGAGAAGTAAATGCTCTGAAGCGACATACAAGTCCAGATATAAGGATGGTCGTTTTCAGAGTGTTTATCCTGAGCAGTTTTCAGTACTGCACAGTACTACGTGTACCCAACAATAAAGCCACTCTTCTGAATCACACAATTCAAGAAAATCAGCCAAAGCCACCTCAGCATATCCAATGCAAGATATTTGATGGAGAGGTCTTGGTGCACGCAATTCCACCTCTGGATGTTGCTACGTTCAACGAATATGCAGGCAAATAATTTACACCTTATGTTATATCACAATTCTGTTACCGCATTGATATCGAGTGGGATAAATACCTGCCAGATAACCTAAAGCAAAACACACGAAACAAGCGAGGTACTGGAATTAGGACAACAGTTGGAGACCATGTAAGACTTCCAAATGATTTCTCAGATTTCCTTCGAAACTCCATGAACAAACAAGAGCTGTTTAATTTGTTGACTGATATGGTCAATCTCAATACTTATCCGCATGACAAGCAAATCTACATTACTGATGGTATGTACACTGCCCTGGAACCATAGTACAGTTATTGTGTTTTGAATGTTACTATAATTATGATGCTATCGGCCTACCAGCATGAATAGAAGCCCAAATTTATCAAATTATCTTCTCTCGTAATTTCTAGTGCAATTGGTAATATATAATGAGTAGTAATTATATTATATAAATATGCGTAAGAGCTTACTCCTAATATACATTTTGGTTTGAAACTAATAAGAATAAGTAATGTATTATTGTGATGTAATATAGATACAACATTGTAGGTACACATGTTTACAATAGTGGTTCATCTAAACCAATGGAGCTATGTGATCACGAGGAGGCGGACACCAGGATGGTAATACATGTACAAGATGCAGCAGAGAAAGGTAATCGACACTTTGTGATTCGCACTGTAGATACTGATGTCATTGTCATCTTTATTGGTCTGTTCTTCAGTTTAAAAAAGTTGTATCCTGGAATTGATATCTGGATATCTTTCGGGATGGCTGAGAATAAGAGAATAATTCACATACACACTGTATGCCTTCACCTTGGGGAGTCCACTTCCAGAGCTTTACCTGTTTTTCATGTATATTCCGGTAGGTTATAGACACATACTTATGATAATGGGTCTGCTTGTAGTACAATTCGAAAGTATTTTGACTTGTGGAATGCTTTTTTTACTTTTCTTATGATAAAGATATTCATTTTGAAGATTAATTCACATCAGCAACGGCAATTTGTTCGATAAAAAACTAGGCGTTCAACATTTCCACATGTATGCTGCCTCTGATAACCTAGCGAGGCCTCTAAGAGGTTTTCCCGCTACTAAATCTGCAGGCGCCGGATGCCGATTAATGTCAGTGTAAAATTGTGTTCCCTGCAAACCTTACTGGTTTTATTTCTGTTTCTATAAAATAGTACATTATTTTTACAGGTTGTGATGTTACATCGCAGTTTTTTGGAAAGGGGAAAAAGACGCTATGGGATGCATGGATGTCATTCCCACGAGTGACGGATGCTTTTATTCATATTGTGAACCACCACTTCCAACAAATACAGGTATGACGTACTATGCATGTAGTCATGATTGTTAATATTAGTAAAACTATTTTATATCCTTGTCATAAATAATGTATATAATAACATGATTTATAATTTTATGTTTACTGAAGTTGACCTCTGAGGCATTCCAACTGCTGGAGAAATATACCCGCCTGGTCTACGAGCCGTCATCTTCAGTATCACACGTCAATGTTCTCAGGCAGCACATGTTCACACAAAAGACGCAAGAGATGAAGAAGCTTCCACCTACACAGGTGGGCATATATGTTCACTAACATGCATTATTCATTAATATTAAGTGTGATTAATTTACAAATTATCATTACAAAAATATCATTTTTATCTTGCTCTTTGCTCTTGCTTTTTATCAGGATGCACTATTGCAAAAGTGTCACCACACAGTGTATGCTGCTAGCATTCTCACGACATGTTTGAAATCAATGCAGAACATTCCTACACCAGAGGACTACGGTTGGAGAAAAGCAGGGAGTGATTCCTGGAAGCCAGTCTGGACATTATCTGATGAAGCTTCTAAGGCATGTCGTGAGCTTCTTAAATGTGGGTGTAAGTCCGGACCACTGTTGTGTGAGTCACGGAGATGTAAGTGTTCAGCAGCTGGATTGCCGGCAACTTATTGTGTCATAGTAGCGGTATGTGTATGAATAAAAAAATGTACGTAGCAGCTTAGGATATAAAATGCTCATGTTAAAACGGGGAGAGGCGGGAAATATGGGCCGGTGGGCAAAGGGGGCCATCAATGATATTTTAATTATGAGGTGTTGTATGAAATATTAAGGATGTCATAGCTATGAATTGTGAATATGTGTATACAAAAAACATAAATAGACATCTCATACATATCGTAGAAAAAAATAATAGACGATGGGGGGGGGGGGGGTTTATGGCAACAATCTTATGAATATAACCTTATATATCTGTATGAATCTCTTGATAAATTTATGTGTTTCTTCTGAAAATCCATTGTTTTGTGTGGTACATTATATTGCCTTTGTTTTCTAGTCATTGCTTCAGTCAAGAGATTACTTTGGGGAGAGATAATAGATTTAGTTTCACACCTCTACCCCTTGGGCAAAGGGGGCCAGGGCAAAGAGGGCCAGGCCATTTCAATACAAAGCCCATACAGCATGGCCCCCTTTGCCCGCTAAATTTCAATGGGTGCATGTTTCACAAAGGAATCCCAGTACGAAAGTATATAGTATATTACTTAGAATTATGTCCAGCAAAACATGTCACCATATACATCAAATGAAAGGTTTTTTATTAAGCTCTCTTCAGTGTACACACTTGTGTATCAAAATAAAAAAAGTTCCCAAAGTGTGGGTGGCCCCCTTTGCCCAATGCGCTGGCCCCCTTTGCCCAAGCTATTGGGCAAAGGGGGCCACTTTGAGAGCAAATCTATTTGGCTTATAATTAAAATAAGGTATCCCGAAACATTAAGTGTGTCTGCTATATGTATCTACATTGCATGTAGCCTACATAGAACAGTCATTGGTTTTAAGATAGCTCGTATATTCTCCTTAAATAATAACGTTAAGTGGCTCCCTTTGCCCGCCCTTCCCCTATATTAGGCCATTTGTTTATATTTTACACCTAATCATTGCACATCGTTTGAAAATGTAGCTAGTCTACATGTGTTCAGAATATTTCATAAAAAACGGGAACAACAGCGTCACAGACAGACTGAAGACATTATTAAATATGACCATGATGTACTGTTGTTAATACCAAAACAAAACGTAACGTTTCAACGGTAATATAAAACTTATTTTACAGAAAAAAAATGTCAGTGAGGTTAGATATGTTTACAGTGTAAAAAATGGTCAGTACAGTAAATGTTCAATTATTGGTATGGTATTTAAAGATGTCATCCATTTAGGCATCAAACACACTGCATTGTAGAAACCTAATAAAAACACAATAGCCTATGTTTAGGCCTAATCCATTAACAACATATTTAAACAGGCTATACAATGTATTATATATCTAGATTGAATTTAATCGACATAGCGATGTAGTAGTCAAGGAGAATGCTCGTTGGACCCCTTAAAAAAACTAGTTGTTGAGATTATTGCATTTTTTCGTACATTAGGATCCCTAGAAACAGATTCCGGATGATGACATCAAATTCGCCTGGAGTATTTTTTTCAATTAGCCTAAATCCAAGATGGCCACCATTAAAATAGGTTGGAGCACAACTTTGTAATCACGCCACATAGAACATTATGTAATACCACTTCTTCCAATAATTTGGACCCAGGGAATAGATTTAGATGATATAGTTAGTGATTTGATGAGTTTTTCAAGGTCAAAGGTCATTTTCAAGGTCACTCGGCGCTAAAATGGGATAGATCAGCCAATGTGTGGACCAAACAAGCCATCATTTGTTATTATGTATATCTAGCTTGGTTATAGGAGCGTATGAATGTGTTATATAGCTATTAGAAGTGACAAGGGGTTCAAGGCGGAACTTCGCAGGTCAAGGTCAAGTTATACAGGGATTTTCCCTCATCTTAACCCGTTTAGCGCCGAACTCGACGCACCACTTCTACCCCCAACCGCCAAAATCCCAGGAGGGGGAGAGAAAACATGCTGGGTATTTTGTACTGCCCGATGTTCCTAAACACTCCAGCAGGATCCCAGACTAAGAGCCAATAATGACATGTGATGATGTTGTGGTTTAACGAGGTACAACTACAAGGTCACATCAAGGTCAGATTAAGGTCATTTCAAGGTCAAATTGGTATAAAAACGTAATTTGTTTTACTTTTACCGATTTTAAACTGATGTGTGGTGCAGGAAAGTATTAATAATGACTTCTGTTCACACATTCTTTCTCGGGTACCATTTCGACACGCACCTCAATGATTTTTGGGACATTTTCAGCCTGGTGGGGGTAAATACCCCTTGGTATTCCTCTTATCACATCCCTTTCCCAACGCTGGAATGAAGGGAAAAAATACTATAATGTAGCAGTGTGGGCTCCCATGACAACTCCCATGAATCGGGTAAGAAAGTTGCCATAGGCTGGTGTTGTGCTTTACTGGGGTACCACCCCAAGGTCAAACTGGCCAAAAACATGATTTTTAGGATTTTTTATCGATTCTAAACCCATTTGGGGTCAAGATGAGTATTACAAATGACTGTTGTTGACACATTATTAGTCGGGTACCATTTCACCACGTATCGCAAGGGGTTGGTGTGCAATTTCAGCCTTGGGGGGTGATTACCCTCTTGGTATACCCCCTATCACACCCCTTTCCCAAAGCTGGAGTGAATCAACAAAATTACTGAAATGAAGCAGTGTGGAACCGCAGCTTGAGCCCCCATGACAACATAAGTATGGATACCGATTTGGTTATGAAAGGTGGCATGAACTGGTGTTGTGCTTTATTTGGGGTATCACCCAAGGTCATATCAAGGTCACTGGAAGGTCAAACTTACAAAACATGATTTTTGGGGTTTTTATCTATTCTAAATCCATTTTGGGGTGAAGGTGAGTTTTACAAATGACTGCTGTTGACACATTATTGGTCGGGTATCATTTCATCACGTATCGCAAGGGATTTTAATGCCATTTCAGCATAGGGGGGGGGGCGATCACCCCCTTGGTATTCCCCTTATCACACCCCTTTCCCAACGTTGTAGTGAATCAACAAAATTACTAAGCTTTAGCAATGTGGAACATCAGCTTCAGCCCCCATGACAGAATTGGGTATGAAAGATGACATGGGTTGGTGCTGTGCTTTACTGGGGTACCACCCCAAGGTCACATCAAGGTCATCTCAAGGTCACTGCAAAGGCAAACTAAAAAAAAACATGATTTTTTTGGTTTTTATCTATTCCAAACCCATTTGGGGTGCAGGTGATTATTACAAATGACTGCTGTTGACACATTGTTGGTCGGGTACCATTTCACCACACATTGCAAGTATGCAATTTCACCCTTGGGGGGGGTGATTATCGCCTTGGTATTCCCCTTATCACACCCATTTTCCAAAGCTGGAGTGAATTAACACAAGTACTAACATGTAGCAGTGTGGTGGAACTTGACCTTGAATCACCAAAATAATACTATAATTGGATTTTTAGATAAAAATTCCACGAAAAAAAGGTATTACACACGGAACTGGCTCCCTACCCTGCTTCTATGTTTGATTCCACAGACATGATGCAAATGGCCACAAAGTCGACACTCAATAATGACTTGACGTAAATGTGTCTGGGAGATCCTTTGGGAAACAAACCACTGTTATTTATGACGTTTCAGCTTTGCTGTGGACAATATCTTGGCCATCAAATGAAGGTACTCTGGTTGATTTAATCGTGGAATTTAAATTTATTGTTAAACATGGCCTGACCCAGGGAAATGTTGTGTTGGTTTTTGACGGCATTGCACCAATAGTACAAAATCATACATGCGCATGCTCCGTCAGGAAAAAAATTGTGGATGTCTTGCACACATCCTCAATGCTGAAATGCCCTTACCACCTAAAACCTCAATCCTCGGCGTCACTAAAAATAAGGTGCATCTTAATAAGATGCTTGCTGGTGATGGAACCCAAGTTGTATAGGCATGCCACTGCGAGCCAGATGCACAGCCTCACTGTTGCTGGTACCGAGGATGTCCTTGCTGAAATAGTAGGTGCCATAGTGATTGAGAGGAGGGGCCTCTCGTCAAGTCACGAAGAAGCTGATACAATAATTGTGCAACATACTATGACAAGATGCATGGTTGGGGAAGTCGTGTCCGTTATCTGTGATGACACTGATGTCTTCGCTCTACTCCTTCACTTTGTGGCAGAGATGAGGCCAAATGGCCAGCTCTGCATGCAGAGTGGGGACGTAAATACATATATTGTGCGAGATCTGATTGCCATTTATGCTCCTACAGGGGCCGATACATCATCAGCTACATTTGGCATTGGAAAGACCAAAGCACTCAAGGTGGCCAGAACCGCTATGCTGCCGCTACATGCTATTTTAGATACACAAGCAGATGAAGCTATTGTATTCGAGCAAGCTACGTCATTCATACTGGTTTAATTGATATCGCAAAGGTTTCAGCAGATGTGCTAGCATGAGTGAAGCCCGGATCAAAATGTGGAGAAAAAAGACTCATATTGGTGCTGCTTTGAAGTTGTGCAGTCTGCCACCTATCATCGAGGCATTTACTGAAAATGTAAAACGTGCTCACCTGCAGGCTACACACTGGAATGCATCAATTGAAGGCACAGTGCCCCAAAATCGATTCCCTGACGCATGGTTGGGAGCACGACGAATCCTACTTGAAGCCCACGACTGTGCCAGAGGGAACCCTGTCTGCCCCAGTTGCTGTCTTGGAGATGCTGCGGTGTGGGTGCGCATCTGGTTGTAAAGAAGGTCACTGTAATGTGGCACCATTGGTTGTACTGTTTTCTGTGCATGCAAGAGAGGTGAGGTCTTCATGAACATGCTCACAAATAAATCGCAAGAATCAGTACTTGTTGATGATGATAATGATGATGAACTGTAGTTGAAATTCTGGCAATTGAAAGGATATATGTTGCATTAAATATATTTCCTAGTCACTCATCTATCTTTTTGTTTCTACTCGTGAAATGTGCGACCTATTGTACTGTTCTCGGGACAATGTTAGTGGTAGTTTTGAACTTGTCAGCTCTTGTCATAGTGGTTGTTAAAATTAAATTTATCCTGAATTGGTCTTGAGATAAATATGGTGTGTCCAGAAATATGTTCTCTGCTCTTGAAATAAAATAGATACGAGACACTACTTAAGCGCTTTCCAATTTTATCTAGGCCTATTATGACCTTGAAATTAACAATTTTGCCCTTTAATTGATTTCTATGAACTAAAATGACCCAATAAATGCGTTCAGCATTATCGAATCTCATAATATAGCGCCTAAGTTCGTCAAAATCGACCTCGTATTTACAGAGATATGCCAATTCATTGTTTTGACGGAATCGTAGGCGGCCATCTTGAATTTATGCTAATTAAAAAAAATACTCCAGGCGAATTTGATGTCATCATCCGAAATCTGTTTCTAGGGATGCTAAAGTACTCAAAAATGCAATAATCTCAACAACTAGTTTTTTTAAGGGGTTCAGATGAATATTCCATTTTTCCCCCTGACTATAGTTAGATATTGTAAAATAAGCCATGTATTATTTATTCATTGCCCTTGTTGTATTTTTGGGCAATTTGTTATAAATTTATGCATTTCTGAGTTATCACGTATATTAAGCACAGTGTAACGTCATAAAACGATGACATCATAACATTTTCTAAGTCTAGGAAATCACGGGGAGGGGGGCAATTAAGTTTAAAAAAAAATCGCTATAAAACATATCTATATATGTGTATAATATGCACATTGTGCGAAGAAACGCAGGGTTATCTGCCAGAAGACATTTCGTCGGTATCCATGGTAACATAATAATTACTGTATATCTTCACTTACTTGTGTTATCACTGTTATCTGAGATTGTCTATAATGTTCTACAAAAGGACCCGTAGTGTTAATTTAAACTTGGTGACGCTACAACCCCTAATTTAAATATAAATGACAAGTGCAATAAAATCGCTCTATTTATTCACACCTGGTTGCTATGGTAACCGGAAATTTAGACCAGGTTTCACTTACTTTATATTAAAGATAATGATGTGTGTTGTCGTGCATATCATTTTTACATGGAATTATTTGTTTATTTCGCATGAAATGACACATAGTAAAAATATTAGTGATTCCAGTTTTTATTGTTGCCATGGTTACGTAAAATGTCATTTTGTCAAAGAAAATCTACTCCGATTTTTGGTCTACCCTTCTGAAATCGTTCACTAATGTCGCAGGAGTAACTGTGCCAAATTTCATACTTTTGTCCAGCCGGTCACGGTTCGACCCTTAATCCGCCCTACTAAATATGGCACCATTGCCACCATTATCTAGCACACAACAATTGGAAAAAGTAAAGGAGGGGATTTGCGGTATATCACAAATGACTATAAATCCGACTACAGATATTTGTTTTATAAGACCAGCTTGTCGTCCAGAAGAGGAACGGCGACAACAAATAGCAATAATTGAGACCTTTAAAGTTGTACATAACATTTTCCCACCATATATTCAGGATCTAATTATACCGCTGTAATGTACACGAATTTTTATAAATTCTGTGAAAAACAGGACATCAGAGTTAGGCCCGGAACAAATGCATTTTCATTTTTGGCACCGGAACAATCTACCAGAGGAAATCGGTACATTTATTTCTTTTAGGAAAGCCTTAGCTACTGGTCTGTAGGCTACAGAACTATGGATTAGATTTTACCATTTCAAAGTTATTTTGTTTTTCAATCTACACTTCCTTTCGTCCCGTCTCCTGCTCCTTGCAGTGTACTTTCTGTTTGTTTCGCGTGTGTGTGCACGTATAAGCTATTATTTAGCTCTAAATTATTAATTGTATTTTTAGATATATATACACACGTAGTCTATCACATATTTATTATAGAATGTAACTCTATATAATAGTAGCGTCTATTTTACTAACTGTACTGCTATTTAGTATGTATGTGCTGTTTTAGTAAGACCTTATACTTATTCATATCTGTTTAACCCTTTCAAGCCTGACTTTACATTGTCATCTTCATTCACTACAAGCCGCGAATTTCTGTCGCAATTCTCGACTTGTAGTGGATGAAGATGATTTGATGTGGGTGAAAAAGTATAGAAAATTGCCATGTATTTGCAAACCAGTTTCATGGGAATATTCATTCTAAAACCCTAGTTGTTGGAAAATTAAGTCTGTTTTCAGGGATGTAAAACGATGCTTTAATGCATCGTGAGGACTTAAAGGGTTAACTATATCTTTAATGGTGATTTTTAGTACGAAGGTGTTGATTTTCAGAATCCCCTTAGAATATTTAGATAATTTTACACATAGCTCCCGGTATCTGCATAGTCAGTCAAACTGTCTGTTTTGAGTCCTCCTGTTGATCATTTTTTCTCACAAGTCGCTGAAAAATCTATATCATGTATATTGGTTGGTAATGTTTTTCAAATGCATACACTTATCTACGGGGCTTTTAAAGGGACATTTCTATACAATAAATTGAACCTGAAAGTATTTAATTGGAGGGCACCAAATGATTTGGTACGCACCATTTTTTATTAGATGCGCACCAAATGATTTGGTGGCTTGTGGGACTATACATAAATATTATCTTATTAGCTTGCTGATGGCAGACTGAGTAATAGAGGAATATGATATATCGATCACTTAGCTTCGCCGCTGAGAAAATCTCTTGATTATAAAAAAAAATCCCGGGGTAATTCTTTAAAACATAACGAGCCATTTTGTGTTACCTGGAAAGTAAATCTCACGTACATTTGCCATTTTAACTGATACGACAAGGACAATAGTTTTAATGCATTTATATTAGGGGAAATGCGCCATCTCAAAAACCAGTTTTTACTTTGTTGTTTCAACGTTTTAATCAATGTCGTTGATTCAACGTTATAACAACGTGGTATCGGGTACTTGTCATTGACTAGCTGTCCCATCAGAACATGCCCACTTGGCTAGTGCATCTCCCGAGGGACAATCCCAAATCCTTGCTGGAACGTGTGAAGTAGGGTGGAGCATTAGCCGTCCTGTATCATGCGCATATCGTATTAGCATTTGATCAATTGATGTATGGATTTAATCACCGCGTCCTAAGCTTTGACCTAAAATTTAAGCAACAGTCGACCAAATGATATATACATCATCGTGTTTATTGTGTGTTTTATTGTAACGTGTTGCTTACAATTAAAATGCAATATATAAGATATATGAAAAATACATAATAAAATGCGCTAGTCCGCATTCCTAATAGATTTCCGGATCTGAAGATATAAATTCGGTTCAATTTCGGCAATTGTGCACCGCAAGCAGAAAACGGGGCTTTGAATATTAATCCTGATCCCGCTAAATTAAATAATTTAAATTTTCACCCACAACTCTCAAGTGGCAGAAAATTACTGATATTTGTTTAATTTGACACCATACATTTGAAAATCTTAATGTTCGAACACTTATAGTTCATTCCCAATAACTGTGAGTTAATCATCTAAAAAAAACGGGTTATAAACGACCATAGTAGTGACAGCATCTTCTGGGAGCGAGTCATATACCCTGAATCTTGTACGGATAATGTGGAAATAAATTTGATTTGATTTTATACATATTCCAGCGTCAGAATGTTGAGCTTGTGCAATGTCTCTTGTGTCGAGCCGCTGCGTGTCACATCCGTACTTCTTTGCAATGCCAAAAGGCAGTATCTGCTTACCTGTAAAGGTAAGCAGATACTGTCTTTTTGTTTTGCACGCAGCGACAAGAAGCAGGCCAACAGCTACATGTAGTGTGGGCGCGTGACAACGGGCAGCGCCGCAGTCAATGGCCCAGTCCACAGGCGGCACTTTAGGGGATCGTTTCAGAGACAGGCCATCCGCGCGTCCTGGTGCCATGCCAGTGCTACCAGAACAAATAACAGCACAGCTCACGACATAGAGAACCAACCATTTAACTCGTGATCCTTTCCAAAAGGATAGGACACACGTGTATATGGATAAATGAGGGTGTACCTCAGTGATTGATCTTGACAGCATGACTACATTGTTTATGGTCAAATTACTTCAAGTCAGATGGACGTTTTTGGTGCTGCTCATGGTGCCTTCTTGGACTGCTGGGACTGAAGACTTCTGTCCCAAACGATGTCTGTGTCAAGGTGGTGCAGGAGGCACGCTGGTCCATGTGGATTGTACGGGAAGGAACCTCACACAGCTGCCAGCTGGCCTAAGTAACCTTACCACGCATCTGTGAGTTACATCATTTCCTGATTCACTACGATATCACAAAGTAGTATATCCATCTTAAAAAATCTGCAATATAGTTATTCTGCTGACCTAATATTGTATTGAAATTTGGTCAATTTTATCTATTTTCCCTCATGCTTAATGCAAATACGATAGGATTGTAGATTATCAATGTCTGGTAGACTGTTAGAGCTGGATAAAAAATGGACAAAGTGCAAATCCTCATTATAATTGATTTTTCAACTTTTTGTGCGGCACTTTGATAGCGCGCGAAATCAAAATTCACGACCCTACAATGAAGCACGCGCTTCGCCAAAACCACACTCTTAAAATGTATTCACTTAATGATTATAATAACATAATTTCACAAGTGATAACATAGCTATTTAATATCATTATTTACGAAAGGATAAACGTTGTTTTGCAAAATTGTAAAAAAAAGGACAAAAAATATAGAATTAATCAGTAGATTTAATAACTTGAAAGTCAATGTAGGAAGGTATCCTGACTATCACGTCACGTTTAACCATTTTTTTCATGATGTCCGTTCTATCACAAAGGAGAGCATGAGCGCTGACCTTGACATATTAGTTAACCTTTAGGGCCTAAGTGCTAAGCACGACTATAATCATCTGTACTTCATTCATGGTATCAGATGATCAAAGCATACATGTAGTTAGCGGGAGTGAAATGTGTGTATCAGGTTTTGCAAATGTTTGGTCTCAAATTAAATATGTATGAGTAATTTCCACACACTAGAAGTTGTGCATCGCGGTGGCGAGACACAACTTCATGTGGATTAAGATTTAATTGATAACTTTAACTTAGTGCTTTAAAGGTGATCTATCACCCCTTATATAGTATGAATAAGTTTGTGACAAATAAATCAAAATTGCCACAAGATGGGGCACAAGTGTTTCCTTATATGGGGTGCTTGGCTATCATGTGACCCTCAGGGAGGGTCACATGATCGCCAATCACCCCATATAAGGACATAATTATTCATATCATATAAGGGGTGATAGCTCACCTTTAAGAGTTAATGCTGCCGTCTGGCACACAGGAGCTTCAGTTTCGTTCGGTGCTCCCGGTATTCAGGTTTCAGGGAACAAAATATCCGCTCACTCGTCATGATTCAATATTTTGAATTGACTGCTTGACTGAGAGGAAACGTGCTTGCTCGGCCTCAGACCTTTAGGGCTCGAATTTCGAATCCTGTGTTTGGAGGGCGGTGTCGCATTTGCTCTGCATACATGTAAGACCCCACATCGCTGCCATGTTTAGAGTCATCCTCTTCTCTCTGTGTTTATAACTACGTCCCAGCTGACACGAGACGTTGAACCAATGTTGTTTCAGGGTTTGCCCACCGTCTCCGAAGCTGACCCAACATTAAAACAACATTGGTTCAACGTCTCGTGTCTGCTGGTACGTCTCGTATTCTGCGTGACTTCCTCATGTTTTACTTGCATACATCAAAGTCTGCATCTGAAGGCTCATAATGACCTACTTAGAGCAGGCGGGTCGACCATTTGAGTGATCAAGTACTCCGTTATTTCGTAACCACAAAGAGGGTATATGCTCTTTGATGACCCAGCACGGCATTAGAATCCGGTAACTCCAAACACACCATAAACCAAATAAACCATACATGTAAAACGTTATCATGGTTATTTTTTTTAATTTGCGTGATTGTATTTATTAAAAAAACACTGTGATTATCCTATGTTTTTTTTAGATTACCGTAAAACTAATTTGTTCTAAGTCTGGATGATTTACAATAATTATTGCGAATGGAGCTGAGCAAACACTGACAAAAAACAAAAGCTGGTTGAATGGTGGGCCAGCGTCACAGACGGTGGACCAGCATTCAACCGGCTTTGGTTTACTCTCCCGCGTCTGTTGGGAGATTAAACTACACCACCATCCAGGCGTGAGAATGACCGATAGCAGCTTTCATAAATTCTGCTCGAAATGATTCCACAACGTTTTTGGAATAACAAAATCAAGATTAAAAAATCATCTAATTATAAGAAGGATACCAAGCCGAAACACGCATAATAATTATCAAGTTTTGTGTTTTTTATATGCAAATTGTTGTCTGCTTCAATATGCCGTGTTACAATGTATAGGGATACTCGAAATAGACTTTACAATTAGCATAAACAATGCAATAAAAATAGCCAATAAAATTAATGTAGGTGTAGTTGTTGCGTTTTGACTTAACACGTCAGAAATGTTTGTTCCAAGGGCGTGTGACTTTTGCACTAGAGAATGATACTGGTGTGTGTTCAATAATTATGTGTATTAACTCAACACTCGTGCAGTGTTCGCTAGTTAACCATCCCTCGACAGCATCAGCAAACACAGCAGAAGTTTTACTTAATATTACCGAGATTTTATCTTATGGTACAAAATGGACAATACGAACATGCATCGAATAACTATACCGAGCATGGGTGTTCAGTACGGTTCGTTGAATGCATAGTACTCAACTCCAACCAATCACAGACGACATTAATCACGTTACCTTATAAGAAAATAACGAGTTTGCCTGGTCATCTGCTCGTTATTCTTTTAATATGGTTTATTGGCGCACGGAAACCCGGTCGAAAGGACAGAGCTGACAAACAGGGAACGCATGCAGGATGAATACAAAATACATGCAGGATAGCTGCAGGAGGAGAACTGATTAACCCTTTAAGCCCTCACGATGCATGTAAGCATCATTTTACATTTCTGAAAACAGACCTAATTTTGCTAAAACTAAGGGGTTTTAGAAGGAAAATATCCATGAAACTTTTAGCAATACACGGCAATTTTCTTATTTTTTTCACTCACTTCAAGTCATCTTCATCCACTACAAGTCGAGAATTGCGATAGCAATTCGTGGCTTGTAGTGGATGAAGATGACAATGGTAAAGTCAGGCTTGACAGGGTTAATGTCGACCCGACATGGCGGCCCCGTAACAGGCGCATTACAGTACGGCAAAACACATACCCATCCCAGCAAACACATGTTGTTGTTAGGCCAGCGTCGTAGACGGTGGGCCAACATTAAATCAACAATGGGTCAATTTGTCTTGTTTGCTGGAATAGAACACTGTTATTTTCTGTCGTGCTATAAGTGAGTGAAACCCAGAAAATATATGTTTTATAAACTCATTCGATGATGATCATACTGATGTAGTATTCTTCATAATGACAAACTAGGATACATTAACCCTAAGTTGAACAATGTTCGAAACAATGGTCACCAACCATACTTTGCAATTTTCACAACATTTGGCATTGTGAATTATTGCAATCATCACATGGATTTCGCCTGATGACTCATTGCAGTTAAAGGGACTGGTCCAGGCTAAAATCATAAAAAATCGGTGATTTTATTTTGGCTTCTTAATATGACCATATGATCCGATGATGTAAACATGTCCATAGACTAGAACTGCAAAAGTTTTTTAATTTTTGTGCTGCGCATTCAACAGTTAGACTAGATATAGAGATGAAATCCCTGATTTCTAATTTTGGGCATTTCCGGGACTGGTGGTGACCCTCCTGGGACTAATCTCGGATTATTCCAAATATTACATGACATAATTACTATTAAGTCATCAATCCATCTGATCTCAGAAACAGTGCAGCAGCAAGTTAACCTTGTAGTCAACGGATTAATGAGGTTCTTAATGGTGTAACATAATCAGTAGATAGACATAATACCTGTGTACGGCTGTAGTGATATTGACGCAGACTGCGTCATTTGGGCGTGTCCTTTGTTACATGTAGCTATTACATTGTGTTTTACGTTATGGACGTCCGTTGAAATATGTAGATTTTGTTATAATTGGCAAATTAACTGACTTTTTCACGGGTTTTGTTTTCATCTTGTGTTTCCCGGAAAAACGGATGTTTGCGTCTAGACCAATCTGTGCTGCCGTGCAAAGGCGAAAGGCAGTATCTGCTTACTTGTAAAGTGAGCAGATACTGCATTTTGTCTTTGCTGGTTACTCATTCAATGACATTCATTTAATGTATCTACAGACTTAATTTCCCAAGCCCTAGGGTTTTGAACGAAAATTTTCATGGAACTGTTTCGCGTGGCGAGTCACATATGCTATATACCTAATGGCTATTAGCCAGGCCTATAGGACGTAAACACCTAGAGATTTTAGAATGGACATTTCGATGGAACTGTCTTAATAATAACGATATCTTGTTTTCATTTGCCGCAAGTCATCTTCATCCACTACAAGTAAATTCAGGCTTGAAAGGGTCCACTGGTGAAAAGGAGTCAATCTGAGCATGACCTGACCAATTATCTGTAGGATATCTCCATTTATTGTCACACGCCACACACGGCGATGGTTAAAATCGATAAGACATTAATTTAAAGCATAAACGTGACAAAACGTACACCAGCTTGTTATCTCTGCTTATTCTCAGTCTAAAGACTTAGTCTGTGGTTTCCAGATAAGACCTGGTAATGTCAATGCGATCATCGTAAACTACCTGGTATCATCATGATCATGGCCCTGAGCGGTCAGATTTGAGCACCCGATCCCCCAGGGCACTGATGTCGACTACAGTACATTCTATGCAACCGGTTGTTCAAAGTAAAATAATATATCTAAAATATTGAGACACTGATATAATTATGTTGGGACTTCGAATTAATAATAGGCTACATTTGCAGTCACTTGAAATTGTGGATCCCGGTAGCGAGACACAACTTCAAATGGCAGATTTTGTATAGGATAAGACCGACGCCGAAGGCAAAGTCTTTTTTTCAAGCCAAGAATGTGGAGCTCCGAGGGTTTTAACTGACTTAGGCCTAAAACACATCCGACCATAATGAAAATCCCTCATAATCAACAGTTCGATCGCGCCTGACTGATTATAGTACCATAGGCCTACCGTGATAATTGTTCTGTACTTGATGAACAATAACTCTCCATTAGAAACAAAAATGTTTCTTCCCCATCCACGTGTGAAAGTTATTGTGGGGAGCCTCCGTGACCGAGAGGTAGCGAGCTCGGCCTCAGACCGCCAGGGTTCGAATTTCGAATCCTGTGTCTGGAGGACAGTGTCATCTCAATCATCTCACCATCCTCAGGAGGTTCTCCTGGCCCAGTTTAGCCTATATGTGCACAAAGGTGGCCTTAAGCCCGATTCATTTCATTTCATTTAACTCTCCATTCCCGGCTTAGAATGTTGTGGTCGGACAAAGAAAATGATGTAGCGGTGTGTTTTAATTAAATTGAAGAGCCCAAGGCTTAGGTATATCCTACAGCTACCAGTCTGAAGAAATAATAACAGCTGTGCTATAGCTAGGCAAAATGGTCGATGATAATTATCCGAAAAAAAAGCAGGGTGTGGTTGTTTGCGACACGTTCGCATTTGCTGATTCTTCAACAGTTTTTGTATTTCCGTGAAAAAAACCATGACACACACTATCCCTAGAAACATGAAACATTGACCAAGTATTGTTTTAATGTCGGGCAATCGTCGTAGACGAGGAAGCAGCGTTAAAACAACAAATCTCCACAAATCTTTAAGATACACGATTGGGTGAAAGCGAAGCAGCAAAGTGTGGCATGCTGCCGCGTAGAACCCGACTGTCTGCGATTTTTTAAAAACCTGTCACGACGGTCACGTTTTAGGCTTTGCTGTGTGTGGGAGCCATTAAGTCTGGCCAAAGCATATTCCACATGGAATATCAAGAATAAAATACGCTGCATAAAACATAGTGTACTAATTAATCACATCACGGATGCTTTGAGTTTTCATTTTGAATATTATACTTCGTTCATTTTAAAGTTAGCTCTTTCCGCTCAATTTAAATACCTATGTTATGTGTCTACACCCATCAAAGAATCGTACTGTTTCAGTCCGGGGATCTACGCGTCTGACGTCTAAAGTTGATCGCCGCATTGAAAGGGTTAAACTCAATCGTTATCTGATTATTTTGAAGATTGTATAAGTCTATATCGATATTTTGTTGTATGGCCCATTTTATTGCGCAGTGTAATTTAATTATCTAGCATAATTTGGTTGAGTGTGATTTAGAAAAGAAAATAACCTGATAACTAAGTTTACCCATTTAAATAACCCTTTTAAGCCTGACACTGCATTGTCATCTTTATCCACTACACGCCGCAAATTGTTGCCGCAATTCTCGACTTGCAGTTTCATAGAAATATTCATTCTAAAACCCTTGATTGTAAGAAAATTAAGTCTGTTTTCAGGGATGTAAAATGAAACTTTACTGCATCGGGAGGGTTTAAAGGATTAAATGACAATCACAATGTAATACTTTCAGTTAGCATTGTCTGAATGAGACTTATTGAAAGTGAAACATAATCAGGTCTTCACTGAAATATAATTTGAAATACTTGGCCTACGATTTAAAAAAATTGGGGAATTTTCACTCACTTGATGTTTAAATTGAAATTTGATTAGCTAACACAGGATTTGAAGGATTACATACATTTAAAACACACCACTACATTATGTTCTTTGTTCGACCACGACATTATAAGCCGGGAATGGAAAGTTATTGTTGAACAAGACCAGACCAATTATCATGGTAGGCCTATGGGGTATTATAATCAGTCAGGTGTGACGGAGCTGTTGATTATGAGGGATCCTCATTATGATCGGATCTGTTTTATTTCAGTTAAAACCCTCGGAGCTCTACATTCTGAGCTGTGAAAAAAGCCTCGGCTTTCGGCCTCGGCCTTTTCCACAGCTAAGAATGAGGAGCTCCTCGGGCTTTATTCTACAAATTAAGGTAAAGTAGGCCTATTACAGGCAAGGTGAAGTCCCCAGAACTACGCTGCCCCACGTAAATCTCTGCACTGGCTTAACGCTTTAACCACCGGTGCCGTCCATATTCGTTTTCTACATTTTTTATTAGCACATTACATATCAGCTTTTAAACAAATTAAAGATAAAAAGTGACATTAATCAGCAGATTTTGCTATTTGTTAACCTCTATTTTGTTAAATCTTAATAATTTTAATGGCTACACTGCTTCATCAGTACGTTTTAGTCCACCGGGATAGATTTATTTTCGTTGAGCTCAGGACGGGGTTTCCTGACGTCAGGATTTTTCCTGATTCTGATTGGTTTTAGTAGATGGACATATACATGTAGTTATTCATGTACAACGCATCTTCAAAATTTCCTGGTTGAAGTCATACATTAACTATGTCTTCATAGGGGCAAATTAAATTGCTGAGAACTTATACTATATTTGGCTAAGATTAGTCATGTTAATATCAAATGGGCGGACTTTATGTGTGATGTCATTTCTGTGTGATGTCATTTATTATAACTTCACTCAATTGTGACATAATACCTCAATAATTATTTTGCTAAACTGAAATCACTTTACATGGATTTTACAATTTGATTCTTGGTAGCTTTAAACTGTGAGCTTCTAATTTAAAAGACCAACTGGTATTGATAGTACATATCTGAAAATATGTGTGGTTTTAAACTCTGATTCTCAACCTTTTTCTTGAGATGTATGGCTCTTGTAGTATTGGCGTTGAAACATAACCTCTGAAATAAAACAGACATAATATCCACACGACTTGCAGAGCCAACCCCTAATGTTTGATCTACTGGGATTGGCTCACTCCGGGTGCATAGACAAGTCAACGTTTCCCAAGTTATTAGTACTTGGTCATAGTAACAGTAGTCAGTTAGTGGGCCTGCCGACACACATATCATAGACTGCTATCACATCCCAGCAAACACGAAACATTTACCCAATGTTGGTACAATGTTGGCCCACCATCTGCGACGCTGGGTCAACACTGTACCAACATTGTGCGAACGTCTCGTGTTTGCTGGGATGCCACAGTGGGATCAACCTCCCTGTCTGCGTGCTGGGGTGAGTCTATTAATCAAAGAAATGTAGCCTTGCTCGTAGCCTTAATATGCTCAGTAGTGTTGGAAATAGATCAAATGAATGAGTTGTGTGTGCGTGTTGCCATTGGTACCAGAACAAGTCATTGATCTCACAAAAATCCAGCAATATTGTGCCATCGTCTACTAAATGCAAAGTTGTTGCCTATTATCATGATTAAAAGTACTTCTAACAGCGCAAATGATCACGATATTGGCCAACACTGAGGATATTATCTTTCATGGTGTTTTTACGTTTTTTCTTACTAGGTTTGAAGTGGTCAACCTGGATTTAAGTGTCCCATTCCTAAAATTTTCCATTTGTCAACGCCTTTTTAAGATCATCATCATGGTTATCGGTGACATTTTCGCACTTGTGATTTGGACAATGCGTACCGCGCTGTTGATATGATAAGTGTCGTCACTCTATCTAAGCAGAACGTTTGAAAACATTGAAAGTGACCATGTTCAACATAAACATATTTAAAGCCTTGATGAAGCTAAAAATTTCGCATAGTTAGCAGCAAGTAGCCTACTTGAAAATCTTTCAATTCTAAAAAAGGATTCACAATGAAACATTCGACACTGTATCAGCATTGTATCAGCATTTATTTTTCATTCTATAAAATATATTTCAGTGAAGCTGTCCGTAGGTAGATTCACTGTGATACTATGAAATTATTCTACATTCAAATTAATGTTGCTTTTTTCTTCAATAATATGTTTGGTACCACTTGAAAAATGTTCTCCTGCATCTAGGGTGAGGAATGACCAGGTGTTGGCGCAGCATCACATGAATGAGCTGAATATATATGTGGTGCTGTCAAAATCAAAACGTGTTCGAATAATAGGACACGTGTCAAAAGATAATCAAAATAACCCAATATTAAGATTTATAAATCTCCTCTCGGCTCCTTGTTGATATAATTATGGGTTTTTTTTCATATTATACATACCGTAGTTGTTAACTTTTTTTGAAAACTGCTTTGAGACAAGATAAGTTGTGCTCTCTGTCAATGTTGATAAACATGTGGGCACAATAGCAAAGTCACATTTACTTTCAGTCAGAATATGTAGCTCTACTAATGGGAAGACCAGGAACTAACTCATGGCAGTCCAGGTCTGAGCGGCAATAATGCTTAGCCATTCACGAAATGACATCACTTGCGCAACTATGAGCACAGTATAGGGGTCCTACAACATAAAAGAGTATATGCCCTCACAACTGTTTCTGGACTAAAAATAGAACACTAGGCTCGAATGAATACGAGATTTTCAGTATTTCTCAGATGGGTCATCTCAAAATGTGAAATCTGATTACTATATCCCATGATAATAACTTATTTAACCTATTAGGGGTTTTGTCAAGTTAAAAAAAAGTGGGAAGTGGGTGGGTTGGTCAAGCCTCAACTCTTATTATTATTTTTTTTTTGAAATTGTGTAGTTTTTTTGTGTTTTTTGTGTGTTTTTGGTGTTGTTTTCATGTTGTTTCAAAAAAATTAAAATTTGGATAATAACTTATTTAACCTATTAGGGGTTTCGTCAAGTTAAAAAAAAAGTGGGAAGTGGGTGGGTTGGTCAAGCCTCAACTCTGATTATTATTTTTTTTTTGAAATTTCTGGCCAATCCGAGTTTTTCTCGGATTTTTTTATTTGTTTTAACTTGACAAGACCCCTTAATTTGTGTGTATAGACCTATCGAATGCTTCTTCGAACCGTCTGTGATGTATTTTATTATATTTTATGTGGATTGATATAATGTTTTACTCTTAAATCCCCGTGGATCTCAAAATTACCATTTTTAAACAAAAAATTTCGAAAAATTGATAACCCAATTATCACATTCAAAATGGCTGTCCTTTACAACGACAACATCACATTAGCCGATTAAATGAAATGTATTCTGGTTATATATTATATGTGTGTTCCTGTTGTGTATGGGAAATACATATGCCATCATTCTAAATTTATATTAGGAGTATGAGAAAACATCTCAAAATCACAAAAATGACCAGACCCCACAGACGTCCAATGTCAAAACGGCTAGACTGCTATGAGCTAATGAATCAACTGCAATAAAGTTGAATTCAACAATAATAATTATATGTATCGACATTCTTTTTTTCCTTGTTTTTGAGCATGCACTAGATCAGATATTTGGTTGACCACTGGAAATAAAAAAACAGCTCGAATATTGACACATTTGTTACAAAGTTGATAACACCCAATATTTAACTTTATCAGCAGGATTCTTGCAATTATTGGTTGTATAAGAAAGTCTTCTAGTGGGGGCTCTTAAGCCAATATATGAGATGAAGTGTGCACTTCTGAATAAAATTGTGAATTTTGGCACACAGATAGTTGAAATCTTCCTGTACAGGAATTTTGATGGAAGCAAGTTGGTGCGTTCAGTGTTGGGCCGCCATCTTGGTTTTTAAAATGGCCGCCATTTGGGACCTGTATTCAGCAATATTTCGAAAAGGAAGACACTTTGAGAGCTCATAGCAAGCTGATTTTTTCATGAAAGAACCCTAGAGGTATCTAGATTAACACATACACGTTCTAAAAAATCCTTCCCAAGCACTCTGACATATATAAGATGGCGTTCAAGATGGCCGCTAGCGTATAGTCATATATGATAAATAGCGTAAAATGATCGATTTTAGCTTGATTTTCTTTTGTAATACAACATTTCAAATAGTTTCATGGTCGGTACAGCTATATAGACTACCCCCAGAAATTTTGATAACATATTTAACTCTTTTATCACAAGAGACTTTTTAGTGAACGCACCTGACCCTTGTAATCTCTATTGGGAAAACATTATTACTTGTAATCAAATAATTAAGTAATAGTGGTGATGTATATTGGTGTCAGTAATACTATAACAAAGGCATATTAAAGGCACGCTTATATTAGTCACTTAATTTTTATTTATATTTATTCAAGATGGCGTCCAAGATGGCTGTCGGTGTATGGGCAGATTTAAGATATTGTGTAAACTCTTGGATTTTATAGCAATTTTATTTTGTAATACATCATTTGAACTATTTGTATGGTCTGTGAGTCTATCTAAACTACTCCCAGACAACGTTAAGCAATATTTAGCACCTTAACATAAGAGTTTTCAATTAGCGCTATACCAAAATGTACTGGTTTAGCCCTTAAACCTTGATAGCTGTTTTTCGGGTGTGAGACTAATTTATGCTTTTTGCGTAAATTGATAGATTTTAGCTCAATTGTTTTTAATGGACCATTTCAAATAGTTTCGTGATCAGTAAATCTATATAGACTACCCCATCTATTTTGAAAATATATTTGACCCTTTTATCCCAAGAGGTTTTTCAACTAACGCCTCTGTAATCTTTATTGGGACAACTTTATTATTTATAATCAATTAATTCCGTATTAATGATGAGGTATTGGTGTCAGTAATATAGTTATAGTGAAGTCACACTTATTGGTCAATTAATTTGTATTTTAAATTATTCAAAATGGCGTCCAAGATGGCTGCCAGTGTACGGGCAGATTTAAAAAGCAGCTGCTTCTGCCAATCAGGCTTAGAACTGAAACTGTTGTGTATATCCGGACTGGTGTCTAAAGACTCGTATGGCATGATGCTACCACCACTTTTTCCTCCTGTAATGTCAGAGGATCTGGGATTATTGATACCACATCTACGGTCTTTATCATAATCCTCTCCAAACATTTCAGAATTATCTGCAACGGCGTGTTGTGGTGCAGCTGACAAATAGAGAAATATGTGCTTATTAACAACGTCCATACTCCGTCTGTGAAACCTGGCTAGCCGCGATGATTCATTTAGATCGGCTGTGTATTCGTAGACTGGAGGTATGCCTATGATGTTTGAATCTATACCAGACACGATTGTTTGTTATTGCGGTGTGCGTATGCCCAAGAACGTGTGCCCAAAAAACGTCTGCAGCTGATCATGCAAGGGCACAATTTCATAGGAATTTTGTGCGCCATTGAAGCAGTACCATATGAAATGAAGATTTCCTTACAACTAGTCATACTACTGATGGTGGCTAGAATAGGAGAGTTGCAACCTTGTGTGACCATGTAATGAGTTTGTAAGTAAATCACATCCCGATTTACTCCAGGATTAACAGGATGGTAACAAATAAATCAAAATGATCAAGTATTTTACCATAATATATATCACAAAAAAGAACAGTCAAATACACTTAACTGAGTCGTAGGTATCATATTGAAAGTAAACTAAAGGACAGTAACCACGAAGGTACACCTAGAGTTACTGGATTGTACCAAACTTGGTAACGATCCTTCAAGGTCAATTTCACTAAACTAGGTCAAAGTAGTATAGAAAGTGGACCAAGTATAGAAACCACAAACAGCACATCTAGAGCTCCTGCAAATCATTGTACAACATTTGGTCTATCAAACCAATAGTTTCAAAGTTATGGCCCGGAAAAGAGCGCAACATCAAACTGGGTCAAAGTACCATACAGAAAGTAGACAAATTTAAGTACAGTAGCTCAAACAGGTACATCTAGAGCCCCTGATGATCATTTGCACTAAATTGGGTATTAATCTATCAAGTATTTTCTACCCATAGATCCGTATGTATGACCTTTTCACACAATATCCCTATAGGCATTGTCATTATATCTAAATACCCCACCTTTTCAGAAGCAATTGGTAATCATTGACATACCAGTGCATGCATTAAAGCACATGTATATTTGTAACAATGTTTGTGATCAAGTATGGGTATGGTGACATTATTACCAGGGGAATGCATTCAAATAATGGTTTCATACAGACATAAAGTATACTCGCTGTCCCCCAAGCGATGACTGTAGGCAAGCAGTGGCATATGACCTACATGCAATCACATGTCATTTACATGCAATATATCTTCAAATGATCTTTCCAAACTTCCCTAAGCCAGTGATCTGATTAGACTGTGATCAACAGAGGAAGATTTTGGTTAGTAGGCCTATATCATACTCAATCTCATTAGTCCTCAACACATTGTTGACTATGTGACCAAAACATCTTCAATATTAACTAGTTATTATTCATTCCAGGGATAACGTATCCACCAAGGATACTGTGACATGTAAAAAAAACATAAATCAGTTTCACACCCGAAAAACAGCTGAAAGGTTTATGGGCTAAGTGACTCACCAACTACATTTTGAATGTTTTATGTCGCCAATTGAAAATCCTCATGTTAAGGTGCTAAATATTGCTTAACGTTGTCCGGGAGTAGTTTATATGGACTCACAGGTCATAAAACTTGTTGAAATGATGTATTACTAAATAAAATTGTAAAAAAATGAAGAATTTACACAATTTCGCAAATCTGCCCATACACTGGCAGCCATCTTGGACGCCAGCTTGAATAACTAAAAATACATATAAATTGAACAATGAGCGTGCTTTTAATATAGCTATATCACTGAAACTAATATACATCATCATAAATTGATTATAAATAATAATGTTTCCCAAATAGAGATTACAGGAACGCTCACTAAAAAGCCTCTTGGGATAAAAGGGTAAAATATGTTTTCAAAATTGCTGGGGTTGGTCTATATAGCTTTACTGACCACGAAACTATTTGAAATGGTGTATTACAAAAGAAAATCGAGCTAAAATCGACCATTTTACGCTATTTATTAAATATGACTATAGGTTGACGGCCAGCTTGGACGCCATCTTGAATATATCATAGTACTTAAGGAGGATTTTCTAGAACGTTTTCTATGTTAATCCACACACATCTAGGGTTCTTTCATAAAAAATCAGCTTGTTACGAGCTCTCTAATTGTCTTACTTTATGAAATATTGCTGAATAAAGGTCCCAAGTCGCGGTCATTTTGAAAAACAAGATGGCGGCCAAAATGTGGACGAACCAACTTGCTTCTATCAAAATTACTGTAGAGCGATATCTTAACTATTTGTGTACAAAAATTTACAATTTCATCCAGAAGTGCACACCCAATTACCTAAGAGCCCCCACTTTTCATTTTCGTGATAATTATGGCGAGGGCGGTCGTGATTGTAAAATGAAAAGATCTAGAGTTACTAGAAATACCACAAGTAAGTGAATTTATAGACGGGTTGAGATATCCGCAGTGTCATCTGACAACGAAGAATCTTTAGGTAAATAATGCTTTATCATAAACATCAGAAGGCTTAGAAGCCGGTTGATATAATTTTTAAACATTATTTGGACAAAGTTTACCGTGCTTATATATAATCCTGTGTCTGGAGGGCAGTGTCATCCCATTCATCTTACCATCCTCAGGAGATTCTCCCGACCCAGTTAATAGCCTTTATGTGCAGAGAGGTGGCCTGAATCCCCATTCATTTTATTTCACCATGCTTATACATGTATTATGCAGTTGTAGCTGCTTTGGACAGACATGCACATCTGCATGCTCATGTTTGTTTGTCTGTTGGTGTCATACTATATCCCATATGTCTAATGATAGATGTGCCATTCGTGTTCAAAAGATTAATGGAGATAAATATGTTTCTGTCATTTATTAATAGTCGGACAGCCATAGAGTCAACCTTGCGAAAATATCCCCAAACCAGGTTTTATTGATGTTTTTTTGGCAGAGGAAGAGCTGTAGAATCAGAATCTGCACAATTTTTATGGGGGTCTAGATGGATTCGTTGAAAACCAAACTAATTTAAATGGTCTATTACAAAATAAATGAGCTAAATTAACATGTTTGCATGATCTTCTATGTCTGAATATAAGCCGGCAACCATCTTGGACGCCATCTTGTCTTAGTACGTAAGTATAATGACTTCTATAGCGCCAGTATCTCTCAACAATATTGAGATTCAATGGCGCTGTCTTGAATAACTATTAAAAATGGTCAATAAGCGTTCCATTACCATTATTATTGCTCTGATGACAACTAATCACCATTATTGTTGAATTAGTTATTATGTATAATAATGCTGTCCAAATTTACAATAACGATCTGTTCACCAAAAAACTTATTGCGCTAAAAATGTTAAGTATTGCCCAAAATTGCATGGGAGTAGTCTAAATGAAAATTGAGCTACCCGTTTGCGATTTCGCCATTGACAGGGGCGGATCCAGGATTTGAAAAAGGGGGATTTTGGGCAAGATTTTTTTTATATATTTCGGCCAATTTAGGGGGCTTTTTAATGAAATTGGCACAAAAAGGGGTGGGCGTGCGCCCTCTGCGCCCCCCTCTGGATCCGCCCCCGATTGAATATAAAAGAAAAGATTTGGTGATAAGATATTAATACTGGCGAAAATTATGGCGCCAATGTTTTGCTGCTGCCGCTATGACACAGAAAGTCGAAAAATGGCTATGTCGACGAAACGGGTGGTCGGTGTGTACATCGCGATATCTCGATCGTTTATTTAATAATTCCGCTGACAATTTGTAGAGCCTTTTAACTAATATAGATTGCCCACGGCCCAAGTTAGAAAGATAGAAAGAGAAATGAGCTAACCACGACCCGATTAAAATAGCCAATTAAATGCCAATTTGTTAATCGAAAAGTACGATGTCGGCGCAACAGACGTCGCTTTGTCAATTGCGATATCTCGGCCGTTTATTTATCAATGTCGCTCAAAATTGATAAAGCCCTTCTACGACTACCGGATGCCCCAGCTGGTTGCCCTTTTTGCAAATAATTACCAAAACATTTTTTTCAACGCATAGTGCCTCGGCCAACAAGCTTTAGATTTGGCTAAAGGATTTCTTATTTGGCTAATTACTTGGCTAATAATTTCTATGAGCATCATTATATGTCGTAGGCCTACACCGGCATACTCCTGTGCAAAACCAAAGGCAGTATCTGCTTACTTGTAAAGTGAGCTTATACTGTCTTTTGGCTTTGTAGATCAACATAGGCCTATGTAGGCCTACACAATATAATTATTATTTTGTAACAATAAAATAAACTAGTAGTCTCTACGTTAACAAGTACATGTACTGTCATCCTTTATGTCTTTTTGTAGACGCTAGTTCCCAGAAGGTGCAAACGGACTTATCGTGCCATTAGACTTGGGCATGCGTACTGCCGGGGCCTACTGCCAGCGTGGTACAGTAGGCCCTCGCCCCATGGTAAGCCTACTCTACGAAGTGGGAATATCAGATTGTTCACTTGTTCTTATTTATTATTTATACATTAATATTGACAATATCATGGATATTGTCACCAAGTAGCAATGTATAAGCCTCCTGAGGCAAGCCCTACAATAGGTTATTACAATTAAAAGGTCTATATCATTCCTGTTATATAGCCTCATATTTTATAACTATAGTCTGAGGGGGGGGGTGTAATAATTTGAACTAAAAGGCAAAGTGGAATCGTGGAGATAGTGAAAAATACCCGCATTCTATAAATAGAACTATGCCTACAAATTTGTCATGCATATATAAGCATGTATTATGAACACTTAGGCCTATATATCAGTATATATGGTGACTTCAGCTTAGAGAACTAACATTTATCAACATAGGGGACCTAAATTCACAAAGGCGCTTATGTTCATGATGTTACACAATGTTGAAGTAGGTCTACTCAGTGCCCTCATTATCGTTATTGTACCACATATTAGGATATGTTATCTGTGCCGTAAGAGGGATCTGGGAACTATCATCATGGTAATACTACTGGTATGCCTACTTAGTGCCCCCACGGAACTCTCACTAACACATGTATATTATGACATAAATGAAATGAAATGAACTGAATCGGGCTTTAGAGCACCTTTGTGCACATATAGGCTAAACTGGGCCAGTAGAACCTCCACAGGATTTGAAATTCGAGCCCTGGCTGTCTGAGGCCGAGCACGCTACCTCTCGGTCACGGAGGCTCCCCACAATACTGACTTTCACACGTGGATGGGGAAGAAACATTCTTTCAAACCGCCGACACCGGGAACCGAACTCCGAACTCTGGCGTGAAAGGCAGCGGTGCTAACCACTACCCTAGGGCCCCCGCCCTATGACATAAATACTCAGTGACCTGTCGGAATTATCACTACCACATTGTCACAACATAAATAGTCAGTGCCCTCATCTGATTTGACCTTACTGTGACCTTCATATGATCTGGCCATGACCTTAGAGTAGCACCCATATGAAGTCCAGCCATAACCCGTCACATTGTTTACTTGGGTTGGGCTTCATCAGATGTAGTTAAAGTAGGTCTACTGGTCTTTGGTCAAATCATAACTATCAAATGTTTTTTTTTTATCCATTTCTGACATAGGGGTCTATCAGACTTTTAAAAGAGTGATTTGACTGGGGTAAAACCCCTCCAACCTTTACATCACCCCCTGTAACCTCTTGTGGCGTTTCGATATAGCTCCTTCCTGGGGTTTAGGCGGGTCTTGGCCATCATAAACATCTGAAGTGAACAGAATTGTAAAAAAACAAGCTATTTTTACCCGTTTTGAGCTGATTTGACCTGGGCTTTATCAGATGTATTTAAAGTAGGCATGCTGGCAAAATATAATAATCAGTGTGTTATTAGGTCCATTTCTGCCATGCCAGACAGAGGTGACATAATGGTGATATAATGGGGTATATATTACAATCCATTTATTACCCCTGAATCCTGGGGCGTGTCCTGTTATAGGTATGTGCTGCGGTCCAGGTGGCTTTCAATCATAAGTGACTTCTCAGGTGAACCTGTGAACAGCATCATAGAAAAAGCAACCGAAACGAGCTATTTTCACTTGTTTTGAGCTGATTTGACCTTGCTGTGACCTTGGGATGACTTTGTCATGACCTCCGGGTAATACCCATGTGAAGGCTAACCCAAGGCTAACCCATGTCACCATGTGTACGTAGGTTGGGCTTTATCAGATGTAATTAATGTACATAATGGCCATTGGTCAAAACATAACAATCAGTGTCTTAGACCGTTTTGGTCCAATTCTGCCATATCGGACAGGGGGGACCAAAGGGTGATTTGATTGGGGTAAAAACCCTCCAACTCTTATATTACCCCCATAACTTGGTATAGGTTGTTTTCGTATAGGTCGGTGTAGGAGTCTGGGTAGGTTTCAAGCCCCCATGAACATCATGCACATAATGTAGCAAAAATAACCAAAATAAGCTATTTTCAACCATTTACAGCTGATTTTACCTTGCTGTGACCTTGAGATGACCTTACCATGACCTTGGAGTAACTCCCCTCTGAAACCCAACCCCAACCCATGTCACCATGTGTACTTGGTTTGAGGTCAGCTCGATTTATTGGAAGTAGGGCCTACTGGTCATTGGTCCAAATACCAGCATACATCTATTTTTAAATGTTTTTGGAACTGCCATATTAGACTGGGGTGACACAATGGTGATTCGAGGAGGGGGTTGGGGTAAAAACCCACAAACCCTTATATTACCCCTATAATATCTCGGGGTGTTTTGATATAGGTCTGTGTTGAGATCTAGGTCAGCTTCAAGCCATCATAGGCATCTTAACTGAGCATAATTGTAGCAAGAAAACAAACAAATATGCTATTTTCAACGGTTTAGAGCTCATTTGACCTTGTTGTGACCTTGAGATGACCTTGGCATGACGTTGGGGTAACTCCACCATAAAGCCTAATCCCAACCCATGTCACCATGTGTACTTGGGTTGGTTTCCGGCCGATTCATTGGAGATGCTGGCCATCGTTCCAAATATATATTCGTTTATTTTATAATTCCGCTGACAATTTGTAGAGCCTTTTAACTAATATAGATTGCCCACGGCCCAAGTTTTTAGAAAGATAGAAAGAGAAATGAGCTAACCACGACCCGATTGAAATAGCCAATTAAATGCCAATTTGTTAATCGAAAAGTACGATGTCGGCGCAACAGACGTCGCTTTGTCAATTACGATATCTCGGCCGTTTATTTATCAATGTCGCTCAAAATTGATAAAGCCCTTCTACGGCTACCGGATGCCCCAGCTGGTTGCCCTTTTTGCAAATAATTACCAAGACATTTTTTTCAACGCATAGTGCCTCGGCCAACAAGCTTTAGATTTGGCTAAAGGATTTCTTATTTGGCTAATTACTTGGCTAATAATTTCTATGAGCATCATTATATGTCGTAGGCCTACACTGGCATACTCCTGTGCAAAACCAAAGGCAGTATCTGCTTACTTGTAAAGTGAGCATATACTGTCTTCTGGCTTTGTAGATTAACATAGGCCTTTGTAGGCCTACACAATATAATTTTTATTTTGTAACAATAAAATAAACTAGTAGTCTTTACGTTAACAAGTACATGTACTGTCATCCTATATGTCTTTTTGTAGACGCTAGTTCCCAGAAGGTACAAACTGACTTATCGTGCCATTAGACTTGCACATGCGTACTGCCGGGGCGTACTGCCAGCGTGGTACAGTAGTTCCCGCGCCCCATGGTAAGCCTACTCTACGAAGTGGGAATATCAGATTGTTCACTTGTTCTTATTTATTATTTATACATTAATCTTGACAATATCATGGATATTGTCACCAAGTAGCAATATATAAGCCTCCTGAGGCAAGCCCTACATTAGGTTATTACAATTAAAAGGTCTATATCATTCCTGTTATATAGCCTCATATTTTATAACTATAGTCTGGGGGGGGGGGTAATAATTTGAACTAAAAGGCAAAGTAGAATCGTGGAGATAGTGAAAAATACCCGCATTCTATAAATAGAACTATGCCTACAAATTTGTTATGCATATATAAGCATGTATTATGAACACTTAGGCCTATATATCAGTATATATGGTGACTACTTAAGCTTAGAGAACTAACATTTATCAACATAGGGGACCTAAATTCACAAAGGCGCTTATGTTCATGATGTTACACAATGTTGAAGTAGGTCTACTCAGTGCCCTCATTATCGTTATTGTACCACATATCAGGATATGTTATCTGTGCCGTAAGAGGGATCTGGGAACTATCATCATGGTAATACTACTGGTATGCCTACTTAGTGCCCCCACGGAACTCTCACCAACACATGTATATTATGACATAAATGAAATGAAATGAACTGAATCGGGCTTTAGGGCACCTTTGTGCACATATAGGCTAAACTGGGCCAGTAGAACCTCCTGAGGATGGTGAGATGCCTGAGATGACACTGTCCTCCAGACACAGGATTTGAAATTCGAGCCCTGGCTGTCTGAGGCCGAGCACGCTACCTCTCGGTCACGGAGGCTCCCCACAATACTGACTTTCACACGTGGATGGGGAAGAAACATTCTTTCAAACCGCCGACACCGGGAACCGAACCCCGAACTCTGGCGTGAAAGGCAGCGGTGCTAACCACTACCCTAGGGCCCCCGCCCTATGACATAAATACTCAGTGACCTGTCGGAATTATCACTACCACATTGTCACAACATAAATAGTCAGTGCCCTCATCTGATTTGACCTTACTGTGACCTTCATATGATCTGGCCATGACCTTAGAGTAGCACCCATATGAAGTCCAGCCATAACCCGTCACATTATTTTCTTGGGTTGGGCTTCATCAGATGTAGTTAAAGTGGGTCTACTGGTCATTGGTCAAATCATAACTATCAAATGTTTTTTTTTATCCATTTCTGACATAGGGGTCTATCAGACATAAATACTCAGTGACCTGTCGGAATTATCACTACCACATTGTCACAACATAAATAGTCAGTGCCCTCATCTGATTTGACCTTACTGTGACCTTCATATGATCTGGCCATGACCTTAGAGTAGCACCCATATGAAGTCCAGCCATAACCCGTCACATTGTTTTCTTGGGTTGGGCTTCATCAGATGTAGTTAAAGTGGGTCTACTGGTCATTGGTCAAATCATAACTATCAAATGTTTTTTTTTATCCATTTCTGACATAGGGGTCTATCAGACTTTTAAAAGGGTGATTTGACTGGGGTAAAACCCCTCCAACCTTTACATCACCCCCTGTAACCTCTTGTGGTTAACTGAACATAATTGTAGCAAGAAAACAAACAAATATGCTATTTTCAACGGTTTAGAGCTCATTTGACCTTGCTGTGACCTTGAGATGACCTTGGCATGACGTTGGGGTAACTCCACCATAAAGCCTAATCCCAACCCATGTCACCATGTGTATGGGTTGGTTTCCGGCCGATTCATTGGAGATGCTGGCCATCGTTCCAAATATATATTCGTTTATTAAATAATTCCGCTGACAATTTGTAGAGCTTTTTAACTAATATAGATTGCCCACGGCCCAAGTTTTTAGAAAGATAGAAAGAGAAATGAGCTAACCACGACCCGATTGAAATAGCCAATTAAATGCCAATTTGTTAATCGAAAAGTACGATGTCGGCGCAACAGACGTCGCTTTGTCAATTACGATATCTCGGCCGTTTATTTATCAATGTCGCTCAAAATTGATAAAGCCCTTCTACGACTACCGGATGCCCCAGCTGGTTGCCCTTTTTGCAAATAATTACCAAGACATTTTTTTCAACGCATAGTGCCTCGGCCAACAAGCTTTAGATTTGGCTAAAGGATTTCTTATTTGGCTAATTACTTGGCTAATAATTTCTATGAGCATCATTATATGTCGTAGGCCTACACTGGCATACTCCTGTGCAAAACCAAAGGCAGTATCTGCTTACTTGTAAAGTGAGCATATACTGTCTTCTGGCTTTGTAGATTAACATAGGCCTTTGTAGGCCTACACAATATAATTATTATTTTGTAACAATAAAATAAACTAGTAGTCTCTACGTTAACAAGTACATGTACTGTCATCCTATATGTCTTTTTGTAGACGCTAGTTCCCAGAAGGTACAAACTGACTTATCGTGCCATTAGACTTGCACATGCGTACTGCCGGGGCGTACTGCCAGCGTGGTACAGTAGGCCCGCGCCCCATGGTAAGCCTACTCTACGAAGTGGGAATATCAGATTGTTCACTTGTTCTTATTTATTATTTATACATTAATCTTGACAATATCATGGATATTGTCACCAAGTAGCAATGTATAAGCCTCCTGAGGCAAGCCCTACAATAGGTTATTACAATTAAAAGGTCTATATCATTCCTGTTATATAGCCTCATATTTTATAACTATAGTCTGGGGGGGGGGGGTAATAATTTGAACTAAAAGGCAAAGTAGAATCGTGGAGATAGTGAAAAATACCCGCATTCTATAAATAGAACTATGCCTACAAATTTGTCATGCATATATAAGCATGTATTATGAACACTTAGGCCTATATATCAGTATATATGGTGACTTAAGCTTAGAGAACTAACATTTATCAACATAGGGGACCTAAATTCACAAAGGCGCTTATGTTCATGATGTTACACAATGTTGAAGTAGGTCTACTCAGTGCCCTCATTATCGTTATTGTACCACATATTAGGATATGTTATCTGTGCCGTAAGAGGGATCTGGGAACTATCATCATGGTAATACTACTGGTATGCCTACTTAGTGCCCCCACGGAACTCTCACTAACATATGTATATTATGACATAAAAGAAATGAAATGAACTGAATCGGGCTTTAGAGCACCTTTGTGCACATATAGGCTAAACTGGGCCAGTAGAACCTCCTGAGGATGGTGAGATGATTGAGATGACACAGGATTTGAAATTCGAGCCCTGGCTGTCTGAGGCCGAGCACGCTACCTCTCGGTCACGGAGGCTCCCCACAATACTGACTTTCACACGTGGATGGGGAAGAAACATTCTTTCAAACCGCCGACACCGGGAACCGAACCCCGAACTCTGGCGTGAAAGGCAGCGGTGCTAATCACTACCCTAGGGCCCCCGCCCTATGACATAAATACTCAGTGACCTGTCGGAATTATCACTACCACATTGTCACAACATAAATAGTCAGTGCCCTCATCTGATTTGACCTTACTGTGACCTTCATATGATCTGGCCATGACCTTAGAGTAGCACCCATATGAAGTCCAGCCATAACCCGTCACATTGTTTACTTGGGTTGGGCTTCATCAGATGTAGTTAAAGTAGGTCTACTGGTCTTTGGTCAAATCATAACTATCAAATGTTTTTTTTTATCCATTTCTGACATAGGGGTCTATCAGACTTTTAAAAGGGTGATTTGACTGGGGTAAAACCCCTCCAACCTTTACATCACCCCCTGTAACCTCTTGTGGCGTTTCGATATAGCTCCTTCCTGGGGTTTAGGCGGGTCTTGGCCATCATAAACATCTGAAGTGAACAGAATTGTAAAAAAACAAGCTATTTTTACCCGTTTTGAGCTGATTTGACCTGGGCTTTATCAGATGTATTTAAAGTAGGCATGCTGGCAAAATATAATAATCAGTGTGTTATTAGGTCCATTTCTGCCATGCCAGACAGAGGTGACATAATGGTGATATAATGGGGTATATATTACAATCCATTTATTACCCCTGAATCCTGGGGCGTGTCCTGGTATAGGTCTGTGCTGCGGTCCAGGTGGCTCTCAATCATAAGTGACTTCTCAGGTGAACCTGTGAACAGCATCATAGAAAAAGCAACCGAAACGAGCTATTTTCACTTGTTTTGAGCTGATTTGACCTTGCTGTGACCTTGGGATGACTTTGTCATGACCTCCGGGTAATACCCATGTGAAGGCTAACCCAAGGCTAACCCATGTCACCATGTGTACTTAGGTTGGGCTTTATCAGATGTAATTAATGTACATACTGGCCATTGGTCAAAACATAACAATCAGTGTCTTAGACCGTTTTGGTCCAATTCTGCCATATCGGACAGGGGTGACCAAAGGGTGATTTGATTGGGGTAAAAACCCTCCAACACTTATATTACCCCCATAACTTGGTATAGGTTGTTTTCGTATAGGTCGGTGTAGGAGTCTGGGTAGGTTTCAAGCCCCCATGAACATCATGCACATAATGTAGCAAAAATAACCAAAATAAGCTATTTTCAACCATTTTCAGCTGATTTTACCTTGCTGTGACCTTGAGATGACCTTACCATGACCTTGGAGTAGCTCCCCTCTGAAACCCAACCCCAACCCATGTCACCATGTGTACTTGGTTTGAGGTCAGCTCGATTTATTGGAAGTAGGGCCTACTGGTCATTGGTCCAAATGCCGGCATACATCTATTTTTAAATATTTTTGGAACTGCCATATTAGACTGGGGTGACACAATGGTGATTTGAGGAGGGGGTTGGGGTAAAAACCCTCAAACCCTTATATTACCCCTATAACCTCTCGGGGTGTTTTGATATAGGTCCGTGTTGAGATCTAGGTCAGCTTCGAGCCATCATAGGCATCTTAACTGAACATAATTGTAGCAAGAAAACAAAAAAATAAGCTTTTTTCAACTGTTTTGAGCTCATTTGACCTTGCTGTGACCTTGAGATGACCTTGGCATGACCTTGGGGTAACTCCACCATAAAGCCTAATCCCAACCCATGTCACCATGTGTACTTGGGTTGGTTTCCGGCCGATTCATTGGAAGTGCTGGCCATCGTTTGAAATATTTTTGGACTATTTCTGCCGGAACAGACAGGAGTGACACAAGGGTGATTTGATGGGGGTAAAAACCCTCCAACCCTATATCACCCCTGTAACTTCTCTGGGTGTTTTGGTATAGGTCCGTGTTGAAGTCTAGGTTGGTTTCAAGCCATCATAGACATCTCAAGTGAACATAATTGTAGGAAAAACAACAATAGTAAGCTATTTTCAACCCCATCATGAAGTCTGACCCCAACCCATGTCACGATGTGTACTTGAGTTGGGTTTTGGACGATTTATTGTAAGTGCTGGCCATTGGTCCATATATATTTTTTTTAAATATTTTCGGACCATTTCTGCTAGATCAGAGAGGGGTGACACAAGGGTGATTTGACGGAGGTAAAAACCCTCGAACCCTTATATTATCTCTATGAACTCTCGGGGTGTTTTGGTATAGGTCCGTGTTGAAGTCTAGGTAGGTTTCAAGCCATCATAGACATTTCAAGTAAACATAATTGTAGAAAACTTCAAAAATAAGCTATTTTCGACCGTTTCGAGCTGATTTGACCTTGCTGTGACCTTGAGATGACCTTACCATGACCTTGGCGTAACTCCCATATGAAGCCCAACCTCAACCCATGTCACCATGTGTAGTTGGGTTGGGTTCCGACCGATTTGTTAGAAGTGTTGGGCATTAGTCAAAATGTCTATTTTTATACCACATACCACATATTTTGATACCACTCTAAGGGTTAAGGTCTAAAATGTCCTATCGGACTATATCGTCACCTTGGATATGAAAGGGTGTATCTGCCACTTGGTAAAGTGGCAGATACACCCTTTCATATCCAAGGTGACGATATATGGAGCAACAATCAATTCATCAAGTCATTCTTTCTCTAAGAGCAGCCAGAGTCTGCTCTTAATGACTGATATTTGTGTGGCTCGACATACATTCATCTCTGAGGTTCAATATATCAATATAATTATAGTTATACATGCAAGGATTATAATATTATTGTAAATTGCTAAGATACGTTAGACTATAAGCCCGATTATCCACATTCACCACCGATCCCTGTTAAACGCCAGGGTGTCAAGTGCAGCCTGAATGGTGATCAAATTGTATCACTCGGTATAAAATGTTTTTTACACCATGATCCACCCGACCAAGTTTATCATGTTCATATTGGGGAGTAAATTTGCCGGTCTGCCAACTCCTTATCTCCCGAGTCCTGGTTTACAACACTGCTCTGCAAAGCCAAAAAGAAATATCTGCTTACTTGTAAAGTAAGCAGATACTGCCATTTGGCTTAGAACAGAATATTACAGTCATAATGGATTTCTAATACCATTCATGACGCACAGTGACAACATAGATAGATGTGTTCAATTGACAAGAGTGGCAGCGAGTATTTAATATTCTGTAAACATATACAATTATAATGCTCCCAACCGGAGGTTCGCAATGTACCTTATTACATGAAAGTATGATTTTGTGTGTGCGCTATAATTAAAACACACCACTACATTTTTTTCTTAGTCCGACCACGACATTTTAAGCCGGGAATGGAGAGTTATTGTTGACCAAGGACATACAGTACCAATTATCATCATGGTACTATAATCAATGGGCGGGTGCCCTAGGGTGGTGGTTAGCACCGCTGCCTTTCACGAGTTCGGGGTTCGGTTCCCGGTCTCGGCGGTTTCAAAGAAACAAAAAATGTTTCTTCCCCATCCACGTGTGAGCGTCAGTATTGTGGGGAGCCTCCGTGACCGAGAGGTAGCGTGCTCGGCCTCAGACGGCCAGGGCTCGAATTTCTAATCCTGTGTCTGGAGGACAGTGTCATCGCAATCATCTCACCACCCTCAGGAGGTTCTCCTGGCCCGGTTTAGCCTATATGTGCACAAAGGTGGCCTAAAGCCCGATTCATTTCATTTCATTTACTATAATCAGTAAGGTGTGACCGAGCTGTTGATTATGAGGGATCCTCATTATCAATCGGATATGCTTTGAGTCAGTTAAGGCCCTCGGGGTTCTCTATTCTTTGCTGTGAAAAAGGCCTTGGCCTTTGTCTTCGAACTTTTTTGCAGTTGAGAATGTGGACCTCCTCGGGCTTTATCCTACACAGAAATATAGCATACATGTGTGCATAAATCGAAGTAAAACGATACTGATTCACTGACTGACCACTCTGTAAATTAGCTATTGTAAATTAAAAATGGTAATTATATATATATCAACAGGCAATATACATATTGGTTTAATTCTTTTTATGAGCAATGAAAAAGTGATTGAATCTGCTCTGGAATCTGCTCTAAAATTCTGCTTCACCCATAAATGGACCGAATAGACAGAATACATCGAATCAATGTTCGTTTAACGTCGTAGACGGCGGCAAACGTTAATCCAACATTGATTCAACGTCTTGTGTCTGCTGGGATATGTATAGTATTAAATATGACACCAGCCGGTCATTATTGTATAGTCATTTTAGTGTAACGGAATATATATCTACATTATGTCTTCCAATTCATGGATTTTTTTGCTTTTTTGTCAGGTGCGTTTTTTATGTGTATTCAATAATATTCAGATATTGGTATTATGGCATAGCGTTAGTTCAACCCATAGCCAACGTATACATGTATGTTTAGTTAAAGGTTTACTTTAATTAAACCCGACCCCAGTACTATGTTAATGCAACTATATTAATGCCACGGTAACCAACAAGACAGGATGAAATGGTACGATTGCTTTCATGGAAAAATAATTAGCTTCCGCGCGCACTTCCTCCGGGAAAATGTGCCTGTAGCCTATATTACGGGGATGATCCAGAGAGGTTGAGTAAGTGACGGGGGTTCTGCGTCTGTTTGTTTGTGGATATCTGTTTGTATAACATGTGTACAATGTTGGACCAACGTCGAAGACGTTGGGCCGACGTTGTACAAATGTTATACAAATGTTTAGTGTTTGCTGGGTAACCCTTTCAGCGCGGGGATCGACTTTAGACGTCAGAATCTGACGTCTGTAGACGTCAGATTCTTAAGTCTTTTGACGTCAACAGACGTCAGATTCACCGCACCGCACTGGAAGAGTATAATTAAGTATTTTTAATAGCCGTAGACCCATAATACGAGTGAGTATTCAAATGAAGCTGTAAGCGCATTTGTTCCCTTCTGTAGTGCTGAATATTTTATCCCCTTTTCCGTCATCATGTTTTCGTTTACCTGTATAGCTTTAAAAAAAATCGGCAGACGGTTTTATGTACAGGTATGTAGTAGTCTAATGACTAACATATTATATTATATAACATGACACAAGGGCTTGTACATGGTAGGCGGGTAGACATGGGCATGGTTAATCGATTGATTAATTAATCAAGACAGCTTACCTGATAGCTTGAAAGGCTGTTAGCTTACCAGTGTCATTTCATAAGACCTTTCACCCACAAACAGTACTAAAGAAGCTGTAATAACTATTTCAAATTATTTTCAGTTTTATGATTTAAAATAATATACTTTCCTAATATTTGGTTACTTTTAATGAACAGTTCTTGCATTTATTCAAGTACTTTCCCTGTTTGGAGTTATACCCCGATTTTGCTCAAAGTATATCCAGTTTGAATATAAGAAAGTGGCTTTGATTTAGACCTTAGGATTCTTAAAAGGAACAGACTGTAAATTACGATTTATTATCCCATCAAACACATCTAGCTATACTGCTATACAAAACCAAAATACTGTACTTCCTTATACAGTAAGCAGATACAGCATTGTGGCTTTGCACAGCAGTACACCTGAAAAAAATAAAGGGTTAAATACGTAACCCTTTAAGCGCTAAACGTGACTGTAATCGTTTTTCAACTCTTTTATTAACACGTTAAATCACAGTTATTGAGAATGAAATGAGTGTTTAAACATACAGTTGTGCACATTTTTAGTCGTCTCGAGGTAAACAAACATGATTATTTTTCACCTACTTGAAGTTGTGGGTCGCGTTAGCAAGACACAACTTCAAGTGGGTGCAACTCTAAATTGTATAAGTTGACGTTTTATTGGTTAATGTATTAGCATAATTATTATACAATGGTCATTTTCGCTATGTTTTTATGTTTCAAAAGATTTGTGTGGATCAAAGTACATTTAAAAGGCATTTTCACTGTTAAAATGTTTTTGTTTTTAATTAGATTCAAAATGACGCATTTTTGTTTCTGTTTCAGCAGTATGCCTGAGAAACCATATATTTTTAAATATATTAATTAAACTATTATTAACTTTTGGATTATTATGTGCAAAAGTGTGTTTTTTTCTCTGCGCTTATGACACCTGGTGACCATGGTGACCGCCTCGTTAATTTGTAACACCACCCGAAAACGTTCAACCGTCTCAGCTGACACAAGACGTTCAATCAATGTTAGATTAACGTTGGTCCACTGTCGACGACGCTGAACCAACATTGATTCAACGTCTTGTTTCTGCTGGGTGACTCGTATTGCTGCACCACCCTGTACTCGATGATACAGATACAGAATACTACACAGGTGCTATACCTTTCTCATAGTGATGCTATTATGAGATCAGCCCTAATCTGTTAATTATGCGGTGTTTCTATGCGCCGGAAATCCCCTCTGTGTCTGCACTCCACATAGGCCTAATAGCTATTATAATTATGATGTTGTAATTATAATGATGAGTTTGTGTCGCTGTGCTGTTGCATAACACTTCCCTAATACATAATGCCTTGGAGCTTCTGCTATATATATATATATATATACATTTGTCTCATATTACAACGGATTACTCATACAGATGACCCCCGCTGCTACAAATCGATCATGTGTACAGGCAAACTGCAGTAACTACTAACTTGAACAGTAAGCAGCTACTGCATTTTGCCTACGTATGACATATCTAGATTATATTATGATTATGATGTCCCTGTAACTGAGTCCATGTTCTCGTACAAGTAACGATAATTATATCGTAGGCTTCCGATTGGTCGAGATGGCGACCAATCAGAAGCCTACGATATATCGTAACTTGTACGAGAATACGAGCCCCTGGTCACATTCATGTGATTGTGTTAGTGTGTCACAATAAATTGTGTATAGGCTCAATATGGAATATCAAATAAATATTAGCCAAGCAAAATGATGTAGATACGACAGTTTTCCAGATATGCTTTATAGTTGCATGTATGTAAGTTGCTTTAGGGGTTTTGTCAAGTTTAAAAAATCCAATAATCCGAGAAAAACTCGACAGTGGTTGAGTGGGTCAAGCCCCAAATCGGATTGTTATTTTCTGAGGAAAATTTTGTGGTTTTTCTGTTTCGTTTTTTCTTGTTTTCATGTTTCATAGGTTTCCAAAACAAAACTTAGATAGGGAGGTGGGTTATGCGGTTTCTGATCAATCCGACTTTTTCTCGGATATTTGATTTTTTTTAACTTGACGAGACCCCTTAATCAAAAATATTTTTTATCTCTATATCTTTGTATTTGTCAGATAACGGGATTGGGAATTTCTATGTAATTGTCCCGGATTTTCAGCACTTTATCCAAACTAAGACAAATACGCGTAACAATAAGATCTTTAAAAACGGAATACATGTATTCGATAAAATAAACTGCAACCGCAAAAATAAAATCTTAATTTTCTCAATTTAGCCAATGATGTAGATACGGCATTTTGTTAAAGCAATGCGTGTCATTTTAGTGGAGGTAAATGTAGGATACTCGGCCCCAGACCGCCAGGGCTCGAACCTGGAATCATGTGTCTGTCTGGAGGTCAGTTTATCTGATTCATCTCGCCGTCCACCGTCACTTCCGTCCTCCATCCATCAACATAGTGTGTTTTTAATCCCGCTATGCTGTTTTGTAAAGCTAAAAGACAGTATTTGCTTACTTGTAAAGCTCGTAGATATTGCCTTTCGGCTTTGCACGGCAATTTTGTTTTCTAGCCATGCGGGGCGGGGGCCCTAGGGTAGTTAGTGGTTACCACCGCTGCCTTTCACGCCAGAGTTCGGGGTTCGGTTCCCGGTCTCGGCGGTTTGAAAGAAACAGAAAATGTCTCTTCCCCATTCACGTGTGAAAGTCAGTATTGTGGGGAGCCTCCGTGACCGAGAGGTAGCGTGCTCGGCCTCAGACCGCCAGGACTCGAATTTCGAATCCTGTGTCTGGAGGACAGTGTCATCTCAATCATCTCACCATCCTCAGGAGGTTCTCCTGACCCAGTTTAGCTTATATGTGCACAAAGGTGGCCTAAAGCCCGATTCATTTCATTTCTAGCCATGCGGGGGCAGGAGCCCCGGTGCAGTGGTTAAAGCTGCCTGCTTGAAAAGTCGGTGATCGTGGGTTTGAACCCCGCTCTGGCATTCAAGTTTCATAGAAAAAAAATGTTTCTTCCCATCTTGTGTCTCAGATTCTGACGTATAAAGACGGTCTCCGCACTGAGCCGTAGACCCATAACATAGGTAATCAAATGGAGCGAAAAAGCTAACTAAGACATTTATGATGATGTCAAATTACCAAAAAAGTTGAGGGTTAACTGATTTATACAGGGGCGTCAGTTACCGCATGTTATGGACACTAACCATATCTTAAATCAACGAAAATCATTCACCACGGGTCATTTGAAAATAAAACCAACTAAATGGAGAATAAATTATCAACTTAACCTTTTCACTACCATACATGACGGAAATTTCCGTCGTCATTCGTCAATGAACGTAACCATAAAATGACACAAATTTCCGTCAAATATATACTACATTTATGTATTTTTTGTCATTTGAAGCTGGAAATTGCGTTAGCAATTCCAGCTTCAAATGACGAAAAATAGAGCTCCTACACCAGTTAACTGGATCCTGCCATGCACTCCGGCCTGGAAGTCAAAGGGTTAATTACCTTTGTTTTAAGACCGTCTCAGAACACAACCCGGACTAATATTAATTATACACTCAGTTATGTTGTTGACCGTTAGACAGACATGATTTCTGTGATAGCAGGAATGTAATGTCTTTTTTTATTTTCTAGTTCTTATGTGCACGATACAGAATTTGCTTATTACAACAATGCCTCGATTAATATTCTGTCGGGGTAAATGTAAGTGTTTCATCATCTAAAATGTTATCGACATAATATTATAGAGTTTGATAGATACGACTTGCTAGAAAATATAACACAATTACAGTTTTTTTAAGTAAAAAAATCGCTAATATCACCAATTAGAAAGGAAGTCTGAAAATTGTGAGGGAGCGTGTAAAACACATAAAAAAAATGATGAGAAAAATGTGCCCCTTTTGACAGCCGGATGTATGTTATTAGCCAGTCCGCTGATGCCTATTAAAGGTTAAGTTAGTGGAATAGGTGGAATTATTTGAAGGTGCCGTGTGATTTTGACCTTCAAGCTCTTAGAAATTATTCATAATGGCAATATGAATACTTTCTAAGAGTTTAAAGGTCAAAATCACACGGCACCTTCAACTAATTCCACCTATTCTATTAAATTCAACCTTTTATAGGGTAAATCATTAAATAGCTAAATCATACAGTTTTATTTTTTACCCAGTTTCAGTTGTGTCTCGCTAAGGCGACTCACAATTTCAAGTGAGTAATCATTACTTATATTTTTACAATTTGAATCAAACATATGCCAATATAAGAATTTTAAGGCTCATTTCTCCATCACATTTTTTTGTTTAAAGGTTAATTAAAACGGTTAGGCGGTTGTAGACGCGATTGGCCGTTTAACCCTTACAACGCTGAGTTAATATGGTATAAATCATGGCAACCAAAGGGTTTTAATCAATTCTCAATCATCATAAATGTCTGGCTGATCCAATGCTGGGTGATATTGGGCCACCGTCTGTCTGGCCCATCATTATCCCTTGTAATGAAACCATACATCTCAGCTCCGGAAATTAAATCGCATGGACTATATGTTCTTATTCCGAGAAAACGGCACCCCATTTTCATGATATTACGACTGCACTGAACACGACAAGAAACACATCATCGTCTTTTCCAAAGCTGCGACAATTATGGTTGTTATCGTACTTGTTTTTGTGTTGATGTTCCTGACACTTATTCCTATAAGCTAGATAAAGAAAATAGATGTTGTTCTTCTTGCTACCCTTTAGCATGTTTAACCCTTAAAGCACTGAAATTATTTCGTATAAACCATGCTTTTTCTGTTTTATTTGAATACCTATGTTATGGGTCTACGACCATTATGAATATTTTTACACTTGCAATGCGACTTTAGACGTCATAATATCTGACTTAAAGTTGTGGGTCCCGGTAGCGAGACACAACTTGAAGTATGGAGAAAAAAAATTGGCGCTATAAAGGTTGATAGGCATCACAAGCTGTTAAGAAATCATATCATGCGAGAGCATTATGCAAAAATCGCAGAAACCCGGAATAAAATTGAAAAAAGCTGATTTTAATGGTGAATGCCAATAGGATACTTTCTGAGAAAAATGCCGAAATGTCACTCTAATTCCCGTTTTGTGGATTTGTCATCAGGATGTTCCAGATTATCCTTATAGCGATAACTTCATCTCTCTTGCCCCCTTGAGCACTAAGTATTTGGCAATTATTGTTTTTATTCTCGTTTTATTAGCAGATTAAATCACTGTTATTGGGAATGAAATGTGTGCTTCAACATTTGCATTTTGTTGGTCTCAAATTAACCAAATAGGAGTAACTTTCACCCATTTGAAATTGTGGGTCGCGGTAACGAGACACATTTTCAGGTGGGCGAATTAAATAAGATAACTTGATGCGGGTATGATATAGGTACACTCTAAACTATATGGGTTCTTTAAAAAGAACCCTTCGGTACTATTACCATGTAAGCCCAGGAGAACCCTGCAAGGGTTCTCCAGGGGTTGCATGATAATAGTACACATGGGTTCCTACTGAAGAACCTATATTATTTAAGTGGAACATGTTCACCCTGCATCGGGAATCGAAATTAAAAGAGCTCTGTCCTGCAGAAGCATATCCCAGCAGACATGAGACGCTGATCCAATGCTGGGGGACCGTGATATTGGGCCACCGTCTGTCTGGCCCATCAGTATTCCTTGTAATGAAACCATGCATCTCAGCTCCGGTAATTACATCACATGGGTCTTATGGTCTTATTGCGAGAAAGCGCCACTCTATTTTCATGGCATTACGACTGCCCTGAACACAACAAGAAACAAATCATCGTCTTTTCCAAAGCTGCGAAAATTATGGTTTTTATTGTACTTGTCTTTTTGTTGATGTTCCTGACAAATATTCCTAAAAACAAGATAAAGAAAATAGATGTTGTTCTTATTGCTGCCCTTCAGCATGTTTAACCCCCAAAGCACTGAAAATCTTTCCTGTAAATCATAGAAACCAAAGGGTTTTTCAATTTGAAATCATCATGAATGTCTTAGTTAGCTCTTTCTGTTTCATTTAAATACCTGTGTTATGGGTCTACGGCCATTATGAATATTTTTACTCTTGCAATGCGACTTTAGACGTCATAATCTGACGCCTACAGACGTCAGATAAAGAAATGTAAAGTCGGTTCCCGTGCTGTAAGGATTAATAGCTTTTGACATGTTCTATGATATTGTCCACGTAGTTATTAAAAAAATATACTTTTATTAATCATAATCTACCAAAAAAATATGTTTCGTACTTGTAAGTGTAGGCTGATAAAATAATACATTATACTGAGAATAACACTAAAACAGTTCAATCAATCAATCAATCAATCAATCAATCAATCAATCAATCAATCAATCAATCAATCAATCAATCAATGAATCAATGAATCAATGAATCAATGAATCAATGAATGAATCAATGAATCAATGAATCAATCAATCAATCAATCAATCAATCAATCAATCAATCAATCAATCAATCAATCAATCAATCAATCAATCAATCAATCAATCAATCAATCAATCAATCAATCAATCAATCAATCAATCAATCAATCAATCAATCAATCAATCAATCAATCAATCAATCAATCAATCAATCAATCAATCAATCAATCAATCAATCAATCAATCAATAAAACTTCTATAGCGCCTATATCTTCAGCGGACCGAGCTCAGAGGCGCACAAATCCTTAGCGTGATCATGTGTCATAATCGAGGCCAAGGCAGGTTCATCAACAGGGAGCCGGGCTGCTGAGGGGCTAGGGTGATAAAGCCAGGTCAAATAGGTGAGATTTAAGTAATTTCCGGAATGTGAAGATTGTTTTGGCATTGCGTATTGGCACAGGCAGGGCGCTCCATAAGGCTGGACCTGATATAAAGAAAACTCTTGACCCTGTCCTAATTTGTATACGAGGAACAACAAATCTATTTGAATTTGTGGACCGTAGATATTTTGAGCATTTCGAGCAAGTCAGCCAGATATGCAGGTTGGTTGTCTTTTAGGGTTCGGAAACTGATTGTGCATATTTTAAAATGAATGCGAAACTTAACAGGAAGCCATTGTAATCGTTTTAGAATAGGAGTGGAACGACTAAATCGTGGGGCCTTGGTTACCACACTTGCAAGGCAGTTTTGAACGCGTTGTAATCTAGCGATATCCTTTTCTGGCATATTGTGAAAAAGTGAGTTACAATAATTTAACTTACTGCTGACGAGTGCCATTGCAATTTGCTTGGCAAGCTGAAAGGACAGACATTTTTGAATTCGACGCAGGTCACGGATATGATATGCCCTACATGTTTGGGATATGTGTTTTCGGAAATTCAGGCTACTGTCGAATACTACACCAAGATTTTTAGCTGATGTAGACAGATTTGTGTCTTGACCTAGAATTAAGCATGGAAAATTATTCAATGATTTTTCTCGTTGAACTTTCGTCCCAATTATAAGCAATTCTGTCTTGCTAGGATTAAGCTTCAGCCTATACCCTGTCATCCAGGCAGACACAGCCACTATTTGCAACTTCTCAAGTGATTCCATTTAAATTTGCGTATCATCGGCATTAAGATGGTGATTTATGTCAAAACTAGAGATAATAGCGCTGAGTGGTGTTGTGTATGAAATAAAAAGCACTGGTCTTAGCACAGAGCCCTGTGGAACTCCATATGAGAGTGTGACTTTATCTGACAGAGTGGCTTTAATTTTCACGGATTGGTGCTTATTTTGCAAATAAAAAGAAAACAAAATTTGGGCCTGACCAGATTTTCCAAAGCAATCAGAAAGTCCATCTGTTAATGTAGTCCATCAAGATCAGAGCCGTAACTTCAGCCTTGTCCATACTAATAATGATATCGTTATGTACTTTCAGTAAAGCCGATCATGTAGAATGATGTGTCCTGTAGGCTGATTGTATCGGATTAAATAGATGGTTATTTTTTATATAAGCTTGCAGCCGATTGGCTACTATCTTTTCTAAGGTTTTGGAAATGAAACGGAAGTTGGATACAGGCCGGTAATTTTTCTGTTCGTTTTTTAGGAAGAGATGTTTTTTAAGTAGTGGTCTTACATGAGCTTCTTTGAAATTTTGTGTAAATGTACTAGTTTCCATAAAAATGTTAATTATGTCAATGATGGAGTTATTAATATGTCAAGACTATTCTTAAACACGCTTGTAGGAATGGGTTCCAGATCACATGATTTTGTCGATAAACTCAAAATAAGTTTTTTAATTTCATGAACATATTCATATATCCTCACATATCCTGTGACACCATGGCGAAAGCAAAATCTTAAAAGTTACGTTTTATGAGTGTCAGTTTAGTGCACACGCCATTGGCTTTCGAAATGCTACGAAAACTCATCAAGGGTGGGCAGACGTTTCAATTTAGAACAGTGACTCAACGCACCGACTGCTAAACAGGCGTCACTGTCGTGAATTGAAAACAGACGTATGTGGGTGGGAGCAGCAGTGAGATCGTCCTTTAGAAACCCTTTTTACACATACAAAATCATGTATGTGATAATGCTTGCAATAATAGGGCCTACTCAAATTACCGACTGTAGTTTATGATGTCTATGGCGCAATGCTTTGTGGGGTCCCATGGTCCACGTATAATTATGAATAGCAAGTATCATTCAGAATACGGTCTGGATTACCAAAGCTAAATACCAACTAATCCCTAGGCACAGGTTCTGCCGCCGGCTAATATAAACACATCTAAATAAAAAAGTCTACCGTTAGAGCCTATGTAACTATAAGATAAATGGTATCCGACCTTCCGTGTTTCAATGGTGGTACTTAATGTGCTGATAAAAAATGGAAACCCGAATATATTCGGCACCGGCGGTTAGAGGGTTAACATGTGAGGCATCATGGCAAATGCATTACATCGCCCTGAGAGAGACAGCCAGACGTGCAAATAATTTGTGCAAATATTTCAAGTCGGGACACGCCACTTTTGTAAGCGTCCGGATAAAGGCTGTCTGGGATCAGCTGACAGTGGTATTAGAGATGCTGATCCTGGATTGCCACTGTGACATCCATTCATGAAACGTTCCAAGTTATGGGTAAGCATTCTAGCAAACACGGGATATTACACCAGTGCTAGTTTAACCCTTTAAACCCTCACGATGCATTAAAGCATCATTTTACATCCCTGAAAACAGACTTCTTATTGTCCTACAACCAGAGGTTTTAGAATAAATATTTCTATGAAATTGGTTTACCAATACATGGTAATTTTCTTTAATTTTCAAGCCACATCAAATCATCTTCATCCACTACAAGGCGAGAATTGCGACAGCAATTCGCGGCGTGTAGTGGGTGAAGATGACAATGGTAAATTCAGGCTTGAAAGGGTTGATGTTTGGGTTGGGTCCACCACAGCCGGCCTATAATAATCCCAGATGCTCAGCCCGGGCCAAGACCAACCACGTTCAGTTAACTTTATACTATTCTGATGGCTCCATAAACACACAAGGTTTTGCCAACTCTCTTTAAAGCACTTTATTGATTCGGAAGGAGGGTTTTTCGAGTGCGAACCCCATGACTAAGACCCGAATGAAAATATGGCCGAGATATTATGTCTTCTAATAATGTAGCATGATCATGTTTATGTATGTGGCTGTGTTGATAAGTCCAATAAGTCCATAGTTGCACACATGTTTGCTTATTTATATGAGCATTGTATACATGTACTGATACTACGGATAAAATACATTTATTTACTGAATGATATAGTATAAAAAAACACACACGTGTGTGTTTTTTCATACTATATCATTCAGTAAATGAATGTATTTTATGGTGAGCATGTTGGCTGTGGTTCTGTGCACAGAACCACAGCCAACATGCTCACCATAAAATAAGCCTTGTTGCAGATTATTGTCCAATATTTTTTTGTTATCCAGGACAATGTTTCATTATACAGTTCATGGTTTATCTCAAACCATTTTATGCTTCTGATAAAGTATCGTGCCATTATTTATGAATTATCACTTTAACATCAGCAATTAGCAGCTCCCGGGGCACTACATGAAGATCTACTTGATGTAACGCAAGCTGGCACAACTGCCACACCCGATATAACAAGATTTTGGGCCAATGTAGAACCCAAGTTGTGCCAATAAATGGTCTACTCGCCAAACACTTTTATTTTTCTGTGTGTTCGGTATGAGTTGTAGGCCTACATGAGTTGTATCAAACAAATGTTCCACGAATGGCTGTAATTTCACTTTCAAGGACAAACTGTTTTTGTGTGAAAATTTATGTGGATATTATTTTGATACCAAGTATAGATAGATGATCGAGTAATGAAACTGTTCTTTATATGACATTTAAATGTTCTACAGTGTTGCCATTTCTTATTACAAAAGCTCTGTAACAATCTTGACATAATTTAGGTAGATATACTGGAGGGGTAGATTGAGGCATGAGCGGAAGAAAATGTAGAGAGACGAGAAGGTCGACGAAGAACGGAACCTGGATAAATACGTTAAAAAGCCACAATAACCCTTGAAGCGCAGAGTACGAGTATAGTCGTTTTTAATACGTTTTATTAGCTGATCAACTCACTGTTATTGAGTATGAAATGTGTGCTTGGACATCAAGATATGCTATTGCTTGATATGAAATTAAACAGTGGTGAAAATTTTCCACCCACTTGATGTTGTGGGTCGCGGTAGCGAGACACAACTTCAAGTGAGTGAAAAAATATTTATTATTATGTAGCGCTTTAAGGGTTAAACACATCAAAAGACACCCACAAAACCATAATATCGCTATATGAAAGAAAGTATGACACAATGCTAACACCTTAATAATATATAGGGATAAATGAATAGATTGATCTTTACGGAATTATGTTTCATCATGGTGTGGGGATACACTTATATATGAAATACGTGGGCACGAAATACTATCTCGTGGGCCCGAAAAAAATATTTCGTGTGCACAAAATGAAACAAATAAAAAATAAATTTTATGGCCGTAAGCCAGCCTACGTAATAATGAAATATTTAATGTTGTCATTTTAAAAATTTATATTTTTATGATAAAAAGGTAACATTTTTAATATCATTTGACTGAAGGCGTTGTTTAAAAATGTATACTGTCATCATCCATGGTTTAACGTAACCATGGTGACATGTGTTTAATTACGACAAAAATGTAAACCTGGGGAGCGGTTATTAGCTAATGCTTGGCTGCCTTCTGTATTAACCCTTTCACCGCTAGGCACGACCATAGTCGTTTTTGATTTGTCGTAGAAACCGATCAAATCACTGATATTGTGAATGAGTGTTTAAACATCGAGATTCACTAATGTTTGGTCTACATTAAACAGAGATTGGTAATTTTGACCCACTTGTAGTTGTGGATCTCAAAAACGAGACACAACTCGAAGTGGACCAAATTGTTTAATTTAGCGATGTAAGGGTTAAACCTCCTCTTGCTGAATTGTTTCGTACTCTCTTTTCATTTATAGACAGAAGTTAGTTCAAATGAAGAAAAAGAAGAAAAAGACAAATGTTCACAATTAAACTATCGATTGACTTATCACCTGCCACAAACTATTTGATTCCCAGCAAAAACGAGACATTCACCCGATGTCGATTTTAATGTTGGGCCAGCGTCGCAGACGTTGAACCAGCGATAAGCCGCATTGTGTCAACGTCTTGTGTTTGCTGGGTGATGCCAGCTAGACATTAAAGGTGATCTATCGCCCCTTATATATTATGAATTAATTTGTCACAAATAAATCAAAGTTTCCACAAGATGGGGCACACGTGTTTCCTTATATGGGGTGATTTGCTATCATGTGACCCTCTGAGACGGTCACATGATAGCAAGTCACCCCCATATATGGGGTGATTGGCTATCATGTGACCCTCTGAGAGGGTCTCATGATAGCCAAACACCCCATATAAGGACATAATTATTCATACCATATAAGGGGTGATAGATCACCTTTAAGCATATGATATTGTAGAAATACTTCTGGTAGAGATTTCACACTCAAAATGTCCCTTTCAACATCTTCTAATGTCCATTTGGCTATTAACAGCCATCTCAGCAAACAAACACTAGCCGATTGGCACAGCGTCGCCTATTTTTCAAAGGATATTTGTGTCTCGGGCTAAGAAACAATCCATTAAATTTTGACGATCCGGATTCGCACCCGGATCCCGCGGCAGATGTGTGCATTCTGTGACTGCCTGTCTAGTTGCATATGATATAACTATATATATGTGGAGACCTGAATGGACAAAATTAAGTCGGCGGACAACAAAACGTTGAATCAACGTCATTGATGTTGTCGATTGTTGTCACGTTTCTATGTTGGGATTACTATATAGTCACTTAGAGCGACACAATCATACAAAAAATCATCCAAAAGTCAAATTTTTCGCTTCTTGATATGTCCAAATTATGGGAACATGTCCATAGACTAGACTTGTGGAAGTCTTTTAAGTTCTTTATAATAAATGAACATTTTACAAAAATAGAAGATACATATACATCCCTTTAGCCATAGGCACATATCCACAATAATTCCAAATTCCATTTTACCATAATGTATGTATTCTAACCATGATATCATATGGTCAATGATAACATACTGACGACAGATAACACTCTATTTATATTTCACTATGCTCATTAAGGTATTATTCGGGAAATATACCTTATTATATTTCGTAATTTCGTACGCCAGCTTGGGATAATAATAATGTGAATGCGTAATCACGCTAATGAAAGATTTTAATTAGATAATACTGTGGATCTGGCAATTTTCGCGTGTTTACATTCTCGTGAATTTGTCATTTTAGGACATTTTACGAAGTCCAGAATTAACGAGTTATCGATTTCGATGATAGGTAGCGTTCATAGTAATATTTTCCGCAAGATTCTTATTTCGCGAATTTGACCTACTCGCGAAATCCGCGAAAATTAAACTTCGCGAATATTACCACATATACAGTAAGTAAAATCAAACTGAGTCTGCTCCTTAGTCCACGCCCATAATCATGATAATGAAAGGGAAATGATACATGAACGCCAATTAATCTTTGGCCAGTAATCACGACAATAGGCGTTTTAATCCGTTTGCATTAGCCGATTAAATTATTGTTATCGGGAATTGAATTACTGTTTAATCATCAAGACTCGTTGATGTTTGAGCTCAAATTGAATAAATATGAGTATTTTTCAACCACTTGAGTGGTTGAAAAATAAAATAAATTTACTTAACAGGATAAGGTTTAACATGATTAACAGCAGCAGTAAAAGATTATATTAATACTGGCTCAATTAATATCTATAGAATCTCTCATATCAGATAAGATGATGTACTGGTGTTTATTCACATTAACCTTTAGAGCGCCAAGTTACAGAATGTAATTTGCACCCACTTGAATTTTGTTCTCGCTACCGCGACCCACAACTTAAAGTGGGTGAAAATTACCATTTTTTAAAATTTATACCAAAAATTGTAAAATCTTGATGTTTAAACACTCATTTATTTCCCAATGACGAGTGATTTAACCTGCTAATAAAACAGATTGAAAACTACTATAGTCATGCATGCCTAGAGCCTAAAGGCTTGACCCTTTCAGCGCCGAGACCGTTTTTATACGTCAAAATCTGACGGCTACAGACGTCAGATTCTGACGTATAAAGACGGTCCCCGCGCTGAAAGGATTAAAATATAATGGCCGTATACCCATAGCATAGGTATTCAAATGAAGTGGGAAATGCTAACTTAGATATTTATGATGATTTAAAATTGAAAAAAGTCTTTGATCTTTTGATTTTTTTAAAACGTGTCAGCGTTTTAAGGGTTAATATTTAAATCTGTGGTGCCAGGTTCCCGTATGAGAGCTGTCCTGATTAATAATGACACTAAAGACGGAGTGAGAATCGAGGAATTATTCACCAAATGATTCGTCCAAGTCAGACAACAGACCCAGACAACAGACACAGACCCCAACACAAGACGTTGAATCAAAGTTGGTTTAACGTTGGTCCAACGTCGTAGACGGTGAACGTAAAACCAACGTTGATTCAACACCTTGTGTCAGTAGACTAAAACTTGACTCAATGCTGGACTGACCTTTGTTACGCTTTCATCATTTGTTTCGTGATAATATTTGCTTCACTGATGGACCAGGACAGAACATGTGTGTCACAAATGAATATGCTATTACATTTTATGTAGTGCGTGAATTAACCTTTCCGACGCTGAACTGTTTTTGTATAAACTATGGAGACCAAAGAGTTTTTTTCAATTTGAAATAACCATGAATGTCTTAGTTAACTCTTTCCACTTCATTTAAATGTGATCAGTTATGGATCTACGACAACTATGCCTTTTTAATTATTTCGCTGCAGCGATTTTTTGACGTCATAATCCGACGTCTACGTCAGATTCGGACGCCAAAGACGGTCCCCGGGCTGGAAGTGTTTAGAGCAAGGTGAATTATCATCACGTTCTAGAACGACGAGACAGAAACACGCAATGAAGAATTATTTTTAGTTTTTAAATCTATGAAGTTGAGAACAATATAGATTGCGCTTTTTGCCAATACGACCATCAAGCCAGTGTCACGTGAAATCAGATGTGTGTCTGCAGAGCGTGAAACAAAAGTTGTCATCCTTTCCGACCCCGACGTAAATCAAATCACACAGCAGGTTATTATTCTGTAATGCTCACATCGTCATGAGTTTCCCTTTAGTTTTCTTACCGCACTTTCGTTTATTGGTGATGTTGTATACACGTCGGTGGCCGCTACCTAGCAAACAGAAAACATTTGTATAACAATTGTACAATGTTGGACCAACGTCGAAGGCGTTGTGCCGACGTTGTACAAATGTTCCACAAATGTTTTGTATTTGCTGGGTAATTGCCTGACATTATCTGGTTTTGCTCAAGCATTTCAGCGGCACTCAGAGCAATTTTTGTTTTAACCTTTTAACCGCCGCTCCAGATTATAGTCGTTTTTTCTCATTTTTTTTATTATCCCACCTTTCGACCATGTAAAAGATAAAACGTGACATCACTCGGCAAGATCTAAAAATAAGAGACCTTCTTTTTGTTAAATCTGAATAATTTTCACTCACTTGAAGTTGTGTGTCGCGTTAGCGAGACACAACTTCAAGTGCGTGAAAATTCGAATTAAATAACTTCGCGGTTAAAGTCGCGATCAATCCTTTTTCTTAACATATCAAATGACAGTCACTGGGAGTGCAACTTGTGTTAACTCTTAAGGTGCCAAACGCATCTATTACCGTTTTCAACCTTTAAATGTGTCCTCCAAACAACAGCAATGAAGTTTTTATTTACCACTCGAAGTTGTGGGACGCGGTGGCGAGACGCTACATCCAGTGGATACAACATTAAATGAATAGCTCTGTTACGCAAGGAGCGAGCTTAATGCTAAAGGTTGAATTGCAAACAAAACGGGGGGATAGGCCTACACATCTCAACACGTCAAAGGATTTGTACATTTTATTACAGTCTCATTTTACAATATTTGCATTAAGGTAACAGTTTCTTACAGATCTTAGTGTGGTCCGTCACCTGACATTCACTGTTGATATGATTCTCATGTTACTCCTTTTAAGCGGTCCTGATAGTCGAGCTGGAACTGACGATTTATTACTAGGTTTTAGGCAGGCGTCCAGAAAAAGATTTCAGTGGTCCTCAACAGCGAATGTGTGGACAGGCGATTTCAGTCCCGTTTTATATTCTGAGCCACAGCTCAAAGTGGTGGTATGCGAGTTTGGTGTGCTTCAGTGAACACTTCGCCCTGGCTTGTGGTCATCTGTTGTCTGGGTGTTCACACCCTTTCGTTGCCATTGTGACAGTAAAGGGACAGCAAAAATGTGTATACGTAGTAGCGCCTTTAGGATTTATTCAGCAGATATTGTAATTATTTGTGACTACAAATACGAACTAAGACAAATACGGATAATTGTCCCCACTTGAAGTTGTGGTTTGTGATAGCAGGACAAAAACTTCATGTGGTATAGATCAGATAACTTGTAGGTGAAAGGGTTGATACATCTTTAACTTGTTTAGAGCGATGTGACTTCTGTTGGCGATATACCACATTTTACACCAAAACCTATAATACATTATCGGTAATTTCGTTTGCATTCGAAATTCAACTCAGCCCAACGCTCCAAAATGATCTTGATTTGATTTCACATTAGTTAGATAATGATGTTGAGCATGACATAATCAGATAATTTTACCATAAAAACACCACAAAGTCATCATTTGGGAATAAGAAGTCTCAAATCTAAGTATGTAAATTCATAATGAAGTGCAGAAAGCTACCTCACCGCAGACGTGAAAATATGACTTTGATATAAAGGGCTTTTCATCATGTTAACCATGCTGGAGCAATCATAATTTTCAATTAGAAAACTGAAACAGAAGATTTCGCACGGTCTCAATCAATATTCTGGTGGGCACATTTTCGTGTGTAAAATCATGGCAAGATGAAGCGGAATAGAGCTGTAAATAAATGGTTAAACATTAACTCTTTTAAATCTGAACTCCTGAGCACACTTGCATCCCCACCGCTGAATTCCTGGGGAGGGGGTTGAAAAAAATTTAGAATATTTTGTAATGTCAGATTGGTATGAAGACACCAGCAGGATCTTAGCTTATGAGCAAATAATAACATGAGAAGGAGTTGTGCTTTACTGGTGGATAGCACCAAGGTCATGTAATAGTAAGTTTATTCAGCAATAGATTTACAATCTGTGTGCATACATATAGACATATATAAACAAGTGCATTTTTGAGGCGTAAAATAGCGTGGCAACAGATAAAGCGTGAGCAGAGATGCAATAAGGTGATACAATTTTGTTTGTTTTTGTATGAGAGAATTGGATCTAAGACTAAGAATCACGTAGATATAAAAAATTTGCAAGTTTTCTCAACACAGATGGTTCTTCAGAAGATAAGAGAGAGGAAAATTTAAACATATTTGGCCTAAAAGTGTAATAGCGGGGTAACACATGTCTGATGTGACGTGTGTTCTCACATTCGAACAAACAATGAAATTCATCTCCTAGGACATTACATGTTGGACAAAGCCGCTCGTTGTAGGGTCTGCGATTTCTCCCTCTGCCTTGAATTACATTTGGTAGTGAATGATTCTTGGTTCGAAATCTTATAAGAGAAATTATGTGCTTACAATTTGTTACCATATGGAAATAATTTTGACATCGAAAGTGGTTTGTTATATTATTGTATATTGAACAGCTCGACCTGGTACTTACTGAAGTATACCATTGTTGAATGTATTGATCACGTAATCTTTGTTTAAATAAACTAATAAAAAATGTTCTATTTGTAACACCCTGTTGCATCCAGGCATAGCCAAAACCCAAATTAGATAACATGTCTCTTACTAGAGCAGCCCAGTTAACAATTGTATTATTTGCAGTAATAGTGTGTAACATTATTTTATAAATTTTCTGAACCAATGGACTTAATTCTCTGTGTACAATTTTAAGCCAGTATTTCACTATGCGTACCTTTTTTTCTAAAATTAGTGGGCATCTTCCAAGTTCCCCGTATACCATTTCGTTGGTTGTTGATTTAGACACTTTTAAAACCCATTTACAAAATTTCAGATGTACTCTCTCCACCGCCACAGCAGTGTGGAATCCCCATAATTCACATGAGTAAAGTAATACAGGTAAAACAAGTCTATCGAATAACATACATAATAGTTCTGGTTTGGGGTCGATCAATTCATACGCTATACCCTGAATTGAAAATAGTGCTCGCAACCTCCTGTCTGCTAAATCTTGTTGGGTCCCTAAAAATTTCCCTGTACTAGAAAACATAATACCTAAATATGAGAAATGTTCTACTACTTCTAAAATTGAGTCACCATAAAACCAAATATCATCTATGGATAACCTTCCACCCTTCCTAAATACAACTATCTTAGTTTTGAGTATATTAACACATAATTTCCACCTTTGACAATAATCATGGACAGAATCTAGACTATTTTGCAAATCCAATCTACTCTCAGCTATTAAGACAGAATCATCGGCATATAATAAAAGACATAGTTTAAGATCGTCAACAGTTATCCCTTCGCTTCCACTTTCATGCAACATTTCTCTCATACCATTAACATACATACTAAATAAAAGGGGTGACAAGCTATCACCTTGTCGTACTCCCAGAAAGCTATTAAATGTATTTGATGTTTCTCCACCATACCGTACCCTGGTCTTGACTTCACAGTACATACTTCTTATTACATTAAAAATATTTCCTCTCAAACCGTAATCAAATAACTTAAACCAGAGACAATCTCTATTTAAGTAGTGGAAGGCTTTACGAAAATCGAGAAATGCACAGAATAATTTCTTTCCATTCTGTAATGCGGAGTTAATTATACTATGTAACACAAAAAGATTATCCACAGTTGAACGGTTACCTCTAAATCCTGCCTGTTCTTCTATTAAAATATCATAGCTTTCAGCCCAAAAATTTAATCTATTATTCAAAATACGAGTGAAAAGTTTCCCCAAAACACTCAACAAAGTGATGCCTCTATAATTATCAACTGTATTTTCACTGCCTTTTTTATGTATAGGAATAACCACACCATCTACCCAAGACAGAGGAAAATGTCCACTGCTAAAAATTATATTAAATAAAAAAACAAGTTTATCGGTTATTGTCTCACAAGTATTCACAAAAAATTTATTTATGAGCAGATCAGGTCCAGCACTTTTACCTGACTTTAATTCTTTGATAGCTTTTATGACCTCTGCGTGTGTGATTACATCATTTAGCTCCTGAAATGAATCATTTATTAAACCTTCGTCATATGTGCGTATACGTTCATATATATCATCATCTGCAACATATGACACATCACTAGGATTCCCTAGGTCCTTAAAATACTCGAAAAAATCTGTACATGTTAATAGCGAGGAAGTAGGTGACTTAATATTTCTAATTAATTTCCACATATCTTTAGAGTTCTGATTTTGAGCATTTACCAGGAGTTCAGTTTTAAGTTTATTATGATTAAAGCGACATTTATTAGCACATTTAGTATACTTGTTCCGTACTTGGACCATCTCTCTTCTGGATTCATCAGTTTTAGTATTTCTGTATTCATTTAGACATAGCATAAAATCATGTTTTAATTGTTTACATTCTGGTGTCATCCAGGGAATATTTCCTTTAGTGGGCGAAACATTAGGTTTTACATTGATGTGGCGGCTAAAAAACGGGTCAGCACAACCTTGTATTACGTTGGTGAAAGATACTACTAGCTCATCAATACAATCATTATCAGCAGTGTGATCTACAGATGACAACAAATCAACAAAACGGTCAACAGTATCAGTATCATTAAGGTTAGAAATAAAAGCATCTTTATGTTCATCGTCCCATTCATACTTTTTAGTCTTATTGCTATTATCTACATCAGTTGGAGGTATACAGTGAACATTCATATCAAATTCAATCTGACAGTGATCTGAATATACCGTAGGTGAACCTACAACAAATTTCTTAATTAGCTCATAATCACATATTTTACACAAGACATAGTCTACAACACTGCAGCCATTTGTAGTTACACATGTGAATTCCCCAACATCAGCATCCTCGCCCGTACGGCCATTTAAAATTACAAAACCTGTTTGCTTACAAAAATCAATCAAATCTATACCACGTTCGTTAACTATTTTATCTTGAGATTTTCTACTCGAGAAATTTTCATTGGTAGTATCTTGTACAAAGTCTCTCGTTTCACCTGTTCTACCATTGAAGTCTCCAGCTATTATTGGTACAAATGTATCACCATATTTATATGACAGCTCTACCACATCGGCCAATAATTTACCTAAAACATTTACACTTATTGCCTCTCTGCTAGATCCAACGGGTACACTGTAACAAATACAAATAAAAAGATCTTTATCGCTATTAGTATATTCTTTTGCAAGTTTAATCCACAATATACAGTCTTCAGTCGACTGTATCAAGGTGACATCGGGGTCAAACTTGCATTTTTTTAATACCCACTTTATGTTTATGGGTGATGTGTACTAAATGCGTAATGATTAGGTAATGCGTAATGATGAGGTGTGCAACCATCAATCCGCAACGCTGCGATATCTGTCATCCAAGTATTATTATTGCATTTTAAGCATGATGATGATGCTAAAGGAACCTATGGTTTGTTTTATCTCAATTATTGAGAAAGTTATGCTAATTTTATTGATATTATGGCTGCCATTTTGAATTTTTCGTTTCTAAAGGATCCTTTAAGAATGACAGCTCTACATCGGCCCAAATATTATTATGGGGTGCTATCCATGCACAATCAAAAGACAAACAAACTTGTATCAGCAAAAACAAGGCTACCCCCCATGATTACCGGACCACATTGATTTTACAGGCACAAATACTAAAAAACACAATCTGCACCCGAGTATACTCGGGGTCTGTGACAGGGAGACATCTTTTGCCCCCGAGTATACTAGGAGGCCGCGTTTCAAGGGTTAACCCTTTAACCGCCTAATTATTCAATCTGAATTTTCACCCACTTGAAATTGTGTCTCGCTGGCACGATCCACAACTTCAAGTGAGTGAAAATTATTCAGATTTGAAAAATGCAGGTTAAGAGCGTGATTGAATGCTGTCATGATACGGTATATACAGGAAGTACAGCTGATCAAATGGGTACATTAATAAATAATATACATATAAAGGCCATACTATTTTTAGAGTCAATTTAGACAAAATTATTGAACATATCTTTTGTACTATTTCGACATTTTATTAAGATAATGTGCTATGCTATTTATATTCAAATAATAATATATTATCAATTGAAAAACTATAATATTTGCTGATTTTCGTCTGTCTCGCGAATGAGCAGGTCCTGTAACCATTGGGTAAAATGTAAAGTCGGCTGATGAGTCTTCAAAATTAACAAACCTGCTCGCTCGCCTTCACCTGCACGACCCTCAGCCCACAGTCATCGACTACACGATGATTAACTTAAACCTCAAGCCGATTTCTCTGTCAACTCAGATTCTTTTCGAATACGAAATTTTTTAAGCATTTAAGCAAACACAAAACATTTGTATAACATTTTTACAATGTTGTACCAGCGTCGAAGACGTTGGGCCGCCTTTGTACAAATGTTATAAAAATGTTTTGTGTTTGCTAGTTGCTACAGCGTCTCGTTTATATAATTGTGTGGTCGCTTTCTTGCCTCGTCTTCGTCTCCCTTCTCTCTCCACTTGCATAATTGCTTGCTGTTTTTCCTTTTGGGTCCTATTATTTTCCAGGCACATGCTAAATGAGAGTTTGCGGACTTTTAAATACCACATATTATCGCTCGTATACGGCTCCTTGCTTATGGCGTTACGACGAATACTACAAAAACACACGAAGAACAGCTGAACCATTTCAACGCGGGGATCAACTTTAGACGGCAGATAGACGTCAAATTTTGACGCCTATACACGTCAAATTCTGACGCCTAAAGTCGATTCTCTCTGTTTATAATGGCTTTAGACCAATAAAATATGTTTTTAAATGAACCGGAAAGAGCTAACAAAGACATTCATGATTATTTCAATTAAAAAAACAAGCATTTGTTTTCTTTTGTTTATGGAAAACATATTTCAGCCCTTCAAGGGTTGATTATGCCATTGTGGCATGTCTAGGCCCTGTTCATACCAGCTCGATTTAAGGAGCCTGACCGAGAGGTAGTGTGCTCGGCCTCAGACCGCCAGGGCTCGAATTTCGAATCCTGTGTCTGGAGGACAGTGTCATCTCATTTATCTGACCATCCTCAGGAGGTTATCGTGCCCAGTTCAGCCTATTTGTGCACAAATGTGGCCTACAACCCCATTGATTTTATGTCATTTGTCTAGGCCTTACGGTCTAAAAACTACACGAACTGTAAGACGACGTAAGACAATATTAAATCACTCACTCATCATTGTGAAGAAATTTCATCTCTTATTAATCAAAGGAATCTTTCATGTGATATTATCACACCCCCCTCTTCAGATATGTCGTATCTGTCGCATTACAAACACAAAACATTTGTATAACATTTGTTCAGTGTTGGACCAACGTCGAAGACGTTGGGCCGACATTGTACAAATGTTATACAAATGTTTTTGGTTTGCTGCGAAGTGGTAAATACTACCTTATCGTCACCGGAGACCTGATTACACATGCCAAACATTCTCTGACCCTCTTTCATCTCTAAAGATTGCCGTAGTTGGCTGGTGGAATTGTGAATTTTGTGAGAATCCACTTTAATAATCATCGACCAGACGGAATGATATGTTTTACCGGCAAGCGGTAGTCTGAGTACATTAAAATTTAATTTAAAAAATCATATCGCAATCGGTTTTTTTCATTTTTGTCTTTTATGACCAGAGCAGACGAATGTTACGGATCTGGCTTTCGGTTATAGACATGAATAACGTTGTTGAAAATTCCTGGACAACTGGCTAAGTCCTCTCATCGATGTACATTATGTTCTTATAGCGATAACGGGAATAGCAACTACCACTTATTTTATGAATTGAGTGCACCATGAACAACGTTTTCAATGCAAATGGCAGATATTTGAGAATCGGGTATGTTTGAGTAACATGAATTCCGGTAACATTGATGTTGTTTGGCGTCATATCGATATAATGATAATATTTATATTGAAGCATGCGCAATAGCTCGCATGGAAATTGAATGAGAAAGCTGTCCATGCTGCTTCGTATTGTAACTTTGGTTAATATTTCCCACAAATTTCAGTTTGAGCTGCTGAAGTACATTAATCTGACTGCATTGCATGAAGGGAAAGGCAAATTGATATTAATATCCGGGTGTGAGAACATCAATTCCTTCCAAACTAATCATAGAGAATATCTTAAGGTCATTGTTTTATATATTGCACATTCACTATCAATTTCTTCCCTTGAATGAAGCATGGAGGCTGAGCCCGACCAGGCTTAACATCGCATTCTCTGAGGTCGACTACACATGACCGCGATGGCAGCCGGGCAATGTTCACAAAACTGAGACAAATGGGTTTCTTAAAGATAACCCATCTAGAAGTAATAGCGCAGTCATGTGCTCCATTCTGGTGGATTTTTTTTATATTCACGAAAATGAAAAATTATGTAATTATGTTAACTGTTCTCACAATCGACACAGTCAAGCTATACGCTCGCTGTATTTAGGTTCCACACAAATAAAATGTTTCTTATCTATCCAATTACTATTGAAAATAGGGTGGGACCGTTGTGTAGTGGTTACCTCGCATGCCTGTCACGCCGGAGCTCTTTGTTTTTCTCCCACTATGGTATTTTTTTCAAAGACACGTAATGACTCAGTATTATGGGTAGCTTCCATGGCCGACATGTAGCATGCTTGGCCTCAGACTGCCACCATCAAGTGGTTCGCTTGGCCCAGTTTAGTCTGTATGTCCACAAAGATGGCATAGATGTCAATTCATTCTTACATTGTCATTGACACCATCGATATCGTCTATATTTATCATGTTTATGTACGGGGAGTCCAATGAGAAATAAAAGAGAGCTCTGCCGCCCAGAAAGCACAAGACATTGCACCAATGCTAGTTTAATGTTGTCTATCATCTACGACGATGGACCAACCTTAAACCAGCATTGGTTCAACGTCTTGTGTTTGCTGGGTGACTACGAAACGAAGAATCCTATGCTATACATGTAGCTTCAGTAATTTCCAAGCAAACACGATACATTAACTCGATGCTGGGTGATTGTTAGCCCGTCGACTCCAACGTCGACCCAACATTCACCCAGTATTGGGTCAATGTATCGTGCTTGCTGGGAATGAACCATCAAGGGTGCGTGAGTCGTAAATCAGTTCAAACGACTACTCTGCTAATAACGATATGGCGGATGTCACAGAGGCTCCTTGCAGTAATTGATTCCCGCAGAAAAATCAGCGGCCATATTCACGATTCATGTACTGCGTTCGCCTATCGGGACAGCAGGGCGAGTCCAGGGCGAAGGCGAGCGAGGGTCGGGCGAGGTCGGGTCGATTTAAGGGCGACATATTATTTCAGCAAAGTCGTGAAAAGGTCGAGACCCGAGAGCAAGTGCTTATCAACTGATCTATAGTTGAGCGAGACTGGGGCGAGCGATATGCGGTCGCATCACGGTCGCGAAACAACGAATATGGGTCGCCGGAGGGTCACAAGGGGGTCGCCATCCACACGACCCGATTATAAAACGGGTCACGGACGGGGTGAACAAATAATGTACTATAACAATTCAAATATGTATTAAGGATATTTATGTAAGAAATGCAGGGCGAGCGTAAAAAGATTTTCGAGAAGCGAGCGAGGTTATGGCGAGTGCGGGTCGAGACGAAAGCGAGAGCAAGCGACAAAAACTGTCCCGATAGGCGAACGCAGTACTGTACGTGATCCGTAGAGCTCTAATGTTCTCTCAGGATACACAACACCTTCTTGGTACCAAAACATGAAGAATTCAGCTATTCAGGCGATAAATGCATTTCTTCGGTAATATGTGATGGGTGGACCATTTGAATACTCGAGTCCCCCAGTTGCAGTTAAGTAATTATTGCCAACACTAATGTGGTCGATGGTGGTGTATTGGCGTATGGCACGGCATAAAATGTAAATTATCCAGAAAACATTAAAAAAAAAGAAACCTGTGTAACAAATAACACATTATTACAATATGTTCACAATCCCCCCAAGTTATTGTGATTACAAGTTCCGTTTAAACAATTCAGTATGAATGCCGCCCACATGAAATATCACGGGCCACTGATTCGGCAACCCCAACTGAATGTAATCAAACCAACGTTTTAATAATTATTTGAATACATTTACAGCAATATAGGACTTGATATGTAAATCATGTTAATATAACTTAACTATACATTGCTGATTCCTGCATTTACTAACTTAGCAAGATACATACAATCGCAATAAACCTCTACATGCTCTATACAGCTAATATTTAACAATTTGTATACACAATTTTAAACATTCGCAAAATAATTTGCGCTAGTTGCTAGACCCTCATACATGTAATGTCTTATAAAGTGGTAAGCAAAGATGTTTGTTAAATTTTTGCAAACGGTGGCCCACTTTTTTCGCTCGCCTTGTTGTGGGTAGGCTTACTCGTGCTACATCCGACGCTCTGGCAGGCCACTTGCCGGGATATCGTTTGTGGTTCATCTGGTGATATATAGAAAACCCGCTTAACCCTTTAACCGCCGGTGCCGCATTATATTACGGTTTTCCTTTATTTATTAGCACATTAAGTACCACATTTTAATAATGTTAAAGATAAAATGTGACATAAACCAGCAAGTTTTGAAAAGAGTTGACCTCCATGTTGTCAAATCTGAATAATTTTCACTCACTTGAAGTTGTGGATCGCGTCAGCGAGACACAACATCAAGTGGTTGAAAATTTAAATTGAATAATTTGGCGGTTAAAGGGTTAACCTCAACCATTAACAAGTTTGTGTCGAACAAATATCGTAAATAGCCCAGAAACAATTCACCAAACAAATTTGTTTGTATGTCATTCAAAAATACAATTACCATCCTAAACTAGTTTTATGTTTGCAGTTTTCTGAGAAGAAACGTTTAAAAAAATTAAACACTCATACATCATCGAATGATCTCAGGGTCATGCAATTTGGCGATATTGGGATTTCGACAGGTCAAAAACCTAATAAGATTCAGGTCAAACTGAATAAGGACAACTGCCATGGCCTTGTGACATGTGCATTAGATGTCAAACTTAATATGATCAAATTTGCTGTGTCGTTCGAACAGCACGCGAAATGACTGTCAGATGAAACCACGCCTGAAGGAACATATAGAAGGTGTCGAAATTTTAGCTGCTAACATCCACGTACATTTACATGCTCGGTGCGGATTCTACCTTATTTGCAATTAAAAATTATTTAATTTTATATTTAAAATAAATTTGAGCATGCTCAGCAAGCATCCATCTTAGCTCACTTTTGTGATACGATGTTTTTGCCGTTGTTACTCCTGCAGTGCTTAAAAATAATAATAGTTATAATCTAAGTACGTAAAACGCTTCATAGTAATCAGCAAATAGCAGTATTAAAGCTATCGATGGACACTGAGTTATTTAAAGTTAGGTTATTAATTACCTTAGACACTCAAAAATAATTGAATGATCTCAGGGTCGTGTGATTTGTCAATATTGTGATTTTGACCAGTCAGAAACATGAGATTCAGGTCAAACTGAATGAGGACAACTGACATGGCCTTGTGACTTCTATGTATTAGATGTCAAATTTAATATGAGCCGACTTAATGTGTCGTGCGGACTGCACGCGAATTGTCTGTCAGATGAAACCACGCCTGAAGAAGCACAGGTGTCACAATTTTAGTTGCTAACATCCACGTACATTTATAGTATAGCCTATGCTGGGTACATAACGTTTATGTACATAACGTTTGATATCGCTAGGTTAAATAGTTGCGTTTTTAAAAAGTGCGGAGAAAAGATATATTCACTATTATATTCGTGATTGAGATAATAAAGGGATAAGGTTGGAATAATGTTGACACAGCGTCACAGACGGTGGCCCAGTAAAACATCACCATTGGACCAATGTAACGTGTTATCTGGGTAGTTTTTTTGTGGCGCCGGGAGGAGAAAAAGCGTCACCCCATAGTGATGGGTAGTCCCAGCAAACACGGGGCAATCACCCAATGTTGTTTCAATGTCGTGCCAGCGTCGAAGACGTTGGGCCAACATTGGTATACAGCAGACCCAGTGTTGGAGTAGTGTTGGGCCAGCGTAGTAGACAATTTGTCTGCATTGAACCAGCCATGGGCTGCATAGACGGGATACCTATCTGACTGTGAACGGCGACCTCGCTAGCTATGGGCTGCGAGGCTGGCCCAACATTGAACCAGAACTCCTGTCAGCAGGCATCCATGTTAGCTCATTTTGGGGATACGATTTTGTTGCCGTTGATACTCCCACATTGCATATTATAATAGTTATCTGGTTATAACCCAAGTAAAGTAAGTAAAACGCCACATAGTAATCAGCTAATAGCAGGAAAAACCATGATGGAGACTGAGTGACGAAGAGATAACAGACACGAAGACCAGCATAGAGGGTTAATTTGCAGTGTTCCCTTCACTCATCTGATAAGTGGCTTGGGGTGAGTAAGTGATTGGAGGTGTTCTTCGTGTTCGGTGGGCTGTGAGTGAAAATTATTCAGATTTGAAAAATGCAGGTTAAGAGCGTGATTGAATGCTGTCATGATACGGTATATACAGGAAGTACAGCTGATCAAATGGGTACATTAATAAATAATATACATATAAAGGCCATACTATTTTTAGAGTCAATTTAGACAAAATTATTGAACATATCTTTTGTACTATTTCGACATATTATTAAGATAATGTGCTATGCTATTTCTATTCAAATAATAATATATTATCAATTGAAAAACTATAATATTTGCTGATTTTCGTCTGTCTCGCGAATGAGCAGGTCCTGTTACCATTGGGTAAAATGTAAGGTCGGCTGTACACTGCTCACCTCTGGTTGGAACAGGCAGTGCACAGTGCTCTATGTAAGTCGGCTGATGAGTCTTCAAAATTAACAAACCTGCTTGTTCGCCTTCCCCTGCACGACCCTCAGCCCACAGTCATCGACTACGATGATTAACTTAAACCTCAAGCCGATTTCTCTGTCAACTCAGATTGTTTTCGAATACGAAATACTTTAAGCATTTAAGCAAACACAAAACATTTGTATAACATTTTTACAATGTTGTACCAGCGTCGAGGACGTTGGGCCGCCTTTGTACAAATGTTATAAAAATGTTTTGTGTTTGCTAGTTGCTACAGCGTCTCGTTTATATAATTGTGTGGTCGCTTTCTTGCCTCGTCTTCGTCTCCCTTCTCTCTCCACTTGCATAATTGCTTGCTGTTTTTCCTTTTGGGTCCTATTATTTTCCAGGCACATGCTAAATGAGAGTTTGCGGACTTTTAAATACCACATATTATCGCTCGTATACGGCTCCTTGCTTATGGCGTTACGACGAATACTACAAAAACACACGAAGAACAGCTGAACCCTTTCAACGCGGGGATCAACTTTAGACGTCAGATAGACGTCAAATTTTGACGCCTGTACACGTCAAATTATGACGCCTAAAGTCGATTCTCTCTGTTTATAATGGCTTTAGACCAATAAAATATGTTTTTAAATGAAACGGAAAGAGCTAACTAAGACATTCATGATTATTTCAATTAAAAAAACAAGCATTTGTTTTCTTTTGTTTATAGAAAACATTTTTCAGCCCTTTAAGGGTTGATTATGTCATTGTGGCATGTCTAGGCCCTGCTCATACCAGCTCGATCTAAGGAGAGGTAGTGTGCTCGGCCTCAGACCTCCAGGGCACGAATTTCGAATCCTGTGTCTGGAGGACAGTGTCATCTCATTTATCTGACCATCCTCAGGAGGTTATCGTGCCCAGTTCAGCCTATTTGTGCACAAATGTGGCCTACAACCCCATTCATTTCATGTCATTTGTCTAGGCCTTACGGTCTAAAAACTACACGAACTGTAAGACGACGTAGGACAATATTAAATCACTCACTCATCATTGTGAAGAAATGTCATCTCTTATTAATCAAAGGAATCTTTCATGTGATATTATCACACCCCCCCTCTTCAGATATGTCGTATCTGTCGCATTACAAACACAGTAATCACAAAACATTTGTATAACATTTGTTCAGTGTTGGACCAACGTCGAAGACGTTGGGCCGACATTGTACAAATGTTATACAAATGTTTTTGGTTTGCTGTGAAGTGGTAAATACTACCTTATCGTCACCAGAGACCTGATTACACATGCCACACATTCTCCGACCTTCTTTCATCTCTAAAGATTGCCGTAGTTGGCTGGTGGAATTGTGAATTTTGTGAGAATCTACTTTAATAATCATCGACCAGATGGAATGAAACGCTTTACCGGCAAGCGGTAGTCTGAGTACATTTAATTAAAAAAATCATATCGCAATCGGTTTTTTCATTTTTGTCTTTTATGACCAGGGCAGACGAGTGTTGCGGATCTGGCTTTCCGTTATAGACATGAATAACGTTGTCTAAAATTCCTGGACGACTGGCTAAGTCCTCTCATCGATGTACATTATGTTCTTATAGCGATAACGGGAATGCCAACTACCACTTATTTTATGAATTGAGTGTACCATGAACAACGTTTTTCAATGCGAATGGCAGATATATGGGAATCGGGTATGTTTGAGTAACATGAATTCCGGTAACATTGATGTTGTTTGGCGTCATATCGACATAATGATAATATTTATATTGAAGCATATGCAATAGCTCGCATGGAAATTGAATGAGAAAGCTGTCCCTGCTGCTTCGTACTGTAACTTTGGTTAATATTTCCCACAAATTTCAGTTTGAGCTGCTGAAGTACATTCATCTGACTGCATTGCATGAAGGGAAAGGCAAATTGATATTAATATCCGGGTGTGAGAACATCAATTCCTTCCAAACTAATCATAGAGAATATCTTAAGGTCATTGTTTTATATATTGCACATTCACTATCAATTTCTTCCCTTGAATGAAGCATGGAGGCTGAGCCCGACCAGGCTTAACATCGCATTCTCTGAGGTCGACTACACATGACCGCGATGGCAGCCGGGCAATGTTCACAAAACTGAGACAAATGGGTTTCTTAAAGATAACCCATCTAGAAGTAATAGCGCAGTCATGTGCTCCATTCTGGTGGAATTTTTTTATGTTCACAAAAATGAAAAATTATGTAATTATGTTAACTGTTCTCACAATCGACACAGTCAAGCTATACGCTCGCTGTATTTAGGTTCCACACAAATAAAATGTTTCTTATCTATCCAATTACTATTGAAAATAGGGTGGGACCGTTGTGTGGTGGTTACCTCGCATGCCTGTCACGCCGGAGCTCTTTGTTTTTCTCCTACTATGGTATTTTTTTCAAAGACACGGAATGACTCAGTATTATGGGTAGCTTCCATGGCCGACATGTAGCATGCTCGGCCTCAGACTGCCACCATCAAGTGGTTCGCTTGGCCCAGTTTAGTCTGTATGTCCACAAAGATGGCGTAGATGTCAATTCATTCTCATTGACACCATCGATATCGTCTATATTTATCATGTTTATGTACGGGGAGTCCAATGAGAAATAAAAGAGAGCCCTGCCGCCCAGAAAACACAAGACATTGCACCAATGCTAGTTTAATGTTGTCCATCATCTACGACGATGGACCAACCTTAAACCAGCATTGGTTCAACGTCTTGTGTTTGCTGGGTGACTACGAAACGAAGAATCCTATGCTATACATGTAGCTTCAGTAATTTCCAAGCAAACACGATACATTAACTCAATGCTGGGTGATTGTTAGCCCGTCGACTCCAACGTCGACCCAACATTCACCCAGTATTGGGTCAATGTATCGTGCTTGCTGGGAATGAACCATCAAGGGTGCGTGAGTCGTAAATCAGTTCAAACGACTACTCTGCTAATAACGATATGGCGGATGTCACAGAGACGGCTCCTTGCAGTAATTGATTCCCGCAGAAAAATCAGCGGCCATATTCACGATTCATGTACTGCGTTCGCCTATCGGGACAGCAGGGCGAGTCCAGGGCGAAGGCGAGCGAGGGTCGGGCGAGCGAGGGTCGATTTAACCCTTTGACTTCCAGGCCGGGGTGCATGCCAGGATCCAGATATACTGGTGTAGGAGTTCTATTTTTCGTCATTTGAAGCTGGAATTGCTAACGCAATTTCCAGCTTCAAATGACGAAAAATACATAAATGTAGTATATATTTGACGAAAATTTGTGTCATTTTATGGTTACGTTCATTGACGAATGACGACGGAAATTTCCGTTATGTATGGTAGTGAAAAGGTCAAGGGCGACATATTATTTCAGCAAAGTCGTGAAAAGGTCGAGACTCGAGAGCGAGTGCTTATCAACTGATCTAAAGTTGAGCGAGACTGGGGCGATCATAAAGAAAAGGCGAGCGATATGCGGTCGCATCACGGTCGCGAAACAACGAATATGGGTCGCCAGAGGGTCACAAGGGGGTCGCCATCCACACGACCCGATTATAAAACGGGTGACGGACGGGGTGAACAAATAATGTACTAGAACAATTCAAATATGTATTAAGGATATCTATGTAAGAAATGCAGGGCGAGCGTAAAAAGATTTTCGAGAAGCGAGCGAGGTTAGGGCGAGTGCGGGTCGAGACGAAAGCGAGAGCAAGCGACAAAAACTGTCCCGATAGGCGAACGCAGTACTGTACGTGATCCGTAGAGCTCTAATGTTCTCTCAGGATACACAACACCTTCTTGGTACCAGAACATGAAGAATTCGGCTATTCAGGCGATAAATGCATTTCTTCGGTAATATGTGATGGGTGGACAATTTGAATACTCGAGTCCCCCAGTTGCAGTTAAGTAATTATTGCCAACACTAATGTGGTCGATGGTGGTGTATTGGCGTATGGCACGGCATAAAATGTAGATTATCCAGAAAACATTAAAAAAAAAAACCTGTGTAACAAATAACACATTATTACAATATGTTCACAATCCCCCCAAGTTATTGTGATTACAAGTTCCGTTTAAACAATTCAGTATGAATGCCGCCCACATGAAATATCACGGGCCACTGATTCGGCAACCCCACCTGAATGTAATCAAACCAACGTTTTAATAATTATTTGAATACATTTACAGCAATATAGGACTTGATATGTAAATCATGTTAATATAATTTAACTATACATTGTTAATTCCTGCATTTACTAACTTAGCAAGATATATACAATCGTAATAAACCTCTACATGCTCTATACAGTTAATATTTAACAATTTGTATACACAATTTTAAATATTCGCAAAATAATTTGCGCTAGTTGCTAGTCCCTCATACATGTAATGTCTTATAAAGTGGTAAGCAAAGATGTTTGTTAAATTTTCGCAAACGGTGGCCCACTTTTTTCACTCGCCTCATTGTGGGTAGGCTTACTCGTGCTACATCCGACGCTCTCGCAGGCCACTTGCCGAGATATCGTTTGTGGTTCATCTGGTGATGTATAGAAAACTCGTTTAACCCTTTAACCGCCGGTGCCGCATAATATTAGAGTTTTCCTTTATTTATTAGCACATTAAGTACCATATTTTAAAAATGTTAAAGATAAAATGTGACATAAACCAGCAAGTTTTGAAAAGAGTTGACCTCTATGTTGTCAAATCTGAATAATTTTCACTCACTTGAAGTTGTGGATTGCGTCAGCGAGACACAACTTCAAGTGGGTGAAAATTCAAATTGAATAATTTGGCGGTTAAAGGGTTAACCTCAACCATTAACAAGTTTGTGTCGAATATATATAGTAAATAGTCCAGAAACAATTCACCAAACAAATTTGTTTGTACGGCATTCAAAAATACAATTACCATCCTAAACTAGTTTTATGTTTGCAGTTTTCTGAGAAGAAACGTTCAAAAAATTTAAACACTCAAACATTATCGAATGATCTCAGCGTCATGCAATTTGTCGATATTGTGATTTCGACAGGTCAAAAACCTATTAGGATTCAGGGCAAACTGAATAAGGACAACTGACATGGCCTTGTGACTTATGCATTAGATGTCAAACTTAATATGATCAGATTTGCTGTGTCGTTCGAACAGCACGCGAATTGACTGTCAGATGAAACCACGCCCGAAGGAACATATAGAAGGTGTCGAAATTTTAGCTGCTACCATCCACGTACATTTACATGCTCGGTGCGAATTCTACCTTATTTGCAATTACAAATTATTTAATTTTATATTTAAAATAAATTTGAGCATGCTCAGCAAGCATCCATCTTAGCTCACTTTTGTGATACGATGTTTTTGCCGTTGTTACTCCTGCAGTGCTTAAAAATAATAATAGTTATAATCTAAGTACGTAAAACGCTTCATAGTAATCAGCAAATAGCAGTATTAAAGCTATCGATGGACACTGAGTGATTTAAAGTTAGGTTATTAATTAACTTAGACACTCAAAAATAATTGAATGATCTCAGGGTCGTGTGATTTGTCAATATTGTGATTTTGACCAGTCAGAAACATGAGATTCAGGTCAAACTGAATGAGGACAACTGACATGGCCTTGTGACTTCTATGTATTAGATGTCAAATTTAATATGAGCCGACTTAATGTGTCGTGCGGACTGCACGCGAATTGTCTGTCAGATGAAACCACGCCTGCAGAAGCACAGAAGGTGTCACAATTTTAGTTGCTAACATCCACGTACATTTATAGTATAGCCTATGCTGGGTACATAACGTTTATGTACATAACGTTTGATATCGCTAGGTTAAATAGTTGCGTTTTTAAAAAGTGCGGAGAAAAGATATATTCACTATTATATTCGTGATTGAGATGATAAAGGGATAAGGTTGGAATAATGTTGACACAGCGTCACAGACGGTGGCCCAGTAATACATCACCATTGGACCAATGTAACGTGTTATCCGGGTAGTTTTTTTGTGGCGCCGGGAGGAGAAAAAGCGTCACCCCATAGTGATGGGTAGTCCCAGCAAACACGGGGCAATCACCCAATGCTGCTTCAATGTCGTGCCAGCGTCGAAGACGTTGGGCCAACATTGGTATACAGCAGACCCAGTGTTGGAGTAGTGTTGGGCCAGCGTAGTAGAAAATTTGTCTGCATTGAACCAGCCATGGGCTGCATAGACGAGATACCTGTCTGACTGTGAACGGCGACCTCACCAGCTATGGGCTGCGAGGCTGGCCCAACATTGAACCAGAATAATATTGGGTGGGTAGGCCTACATCGTGTGTACGTTTAAGATATATTTTATATTGGATCTTTCCTTGATTATATCCTGGACATTTTGGATTCTGGCCCACGAGGAAGAGCAATACAGTTATGTTTACAAAATATGAAGCCGAATTTTTATATATTTATAGCACTCAAACAGCTCAAAGCCGGTCCTCGGAGTTCGGGAACTCCTGTCAGCAGGCATCCATCTTAGTTCATTTTGGGGATACGATTTTGTTGCCGTTGATACTCCCACATTGCTTATTATATTAGTTATCTGGTTATAATCCAAGTAAAGTAAGTAAAACGCCACATAGTAATCAGCTAATAGCAGTAAAAACCATGATGGAGACTGAGTGACGAAGAGATAACCGACACGAAGACCAGCATAGAGGGTTAATTCGCGGTGTTCCCGTCACTCATCTGATAAGTGGCTTGGGGTGAGTAAGTGATTGTAGGTGTTCTTCGTGTTCGGTTGGCTGGGGGGGGGGGGGGGCTGGGGCTTCTGATTGGTCGATATTGCCATCTCGATCAGCCATAAGCCTACGATAACTTGTACATGAATACGGGCCCCTCTGCCCTGCATTGTCAAAAGAGGCAAAAAGGGTCGACATGGATTTGTGCACAATTCTATAGGATTATTATTCACCCTATCAAACTCACTTTTTTTGCACCATTTCCAATGGTGCACAAATCCATGACCCCCTTTATGACTCTTTTGACTATTCAGGGATGTTCCACTTCAGTAGGGGATCTCATGTTCCGGGGCCTGTGAACAATATGGTAAAACAAAAGTCTCTCTTCTTAATGACTTTTTCAAGTGACTTATGTATATCATAGGCAGTAATGCCCACCTCTGTCAGTTTAGAATACTTTACATATTGGCAAAACCAAAGACATCACGGAATACCTTCATTGTGAGCTGGCTATATCGTCCCCTTGGATATGAAAGGGTGTATCTGCCAGTTTGGCAGATCCCTCCTTTAATATCCAAAGGGACGATTTTTTTTATTTGATTTATTCCAGTAAAACAGTACATGTAAGCATGACTATAAAACAATCAAGGCCACCATACTTGTCACTAGGGATAAAATACACTATAAAGGGTCTGGTGACTCTTATTTCCATATTGGTCCTCACAAAGTAGACCAGATGGCGACTGGAAAGGTTACAGAAAATGTCATTGAAAATACTTGTAAAAAGTTTATATAAAATAAATTATTAATTAGAAACACTTTCTATGATCACAACATACACTTTTAGTCATAACATTAGTCATCACCTAATGACTAGACTGGGTCTAATATATATAATTATTGTAAAATTAAATACAACTCAGACAAACTAGCAATACAGAAAGTTGTATTCGCTCACTAGTCTATCTATTAGGTAAAGTCTCACAGCTTGTAAAAAAGATGACAATGAGTTTAATTTCTTTATTTTCAAAGGTCGTTCATTTTGTGCCATTTCACTTAAAAGCCTTAGATCCGTTTCTCCCAGTGCATAGCAGTGAGACAGCCAACGTTCTATGTCTTGTCTCAACATAATGCACCTGACTAACCATTCCAAAATTCTCAGTAAGATTACATGGAGCTCCGCTATGGAAAATCCTGTGCATGATGTTGAGATTTAATTGTTCGACTCTGACATCCACTCGAAGCCACTGCATCTTTAGGAAATGTGTCATGTCTAAATGTGTCCGGAGGGGGGGGGGGGGTCAAGAGCAAACAGTATTGTTTTGTTTTGTTTTGTACAATTTGGAATTTATGTTTCATAGTTTTTTTGGAGGCCGCTATACCAGGATGAACATGCATAGTCGAAATGGCAAAGAATTATGGCTGATGTTAACAATTTCCTAGACCTGGTCTTCCAATATTTTGACAGTCTGTACAAAAATTTCAGTCGTGAATTTCCCTTTTTCAAAAGATTTTCAACAATAGCTGTGCTGCTAAGTGTTTGCTCTAGATCTACCCTGAGATACCTTATGACAGTTTTTGATGTAATTACATTATTTCCACAAAAATTTTTTAATGCTTTGACAGAATATGTTTGGTTTCAAATAGAATAGATTATGTTTTACCTAGGTGTATATTATATATATCAGTCAGTTGCTGAGAGACAACAAGTTGTCCACCAAAACGTTTTCAATGTTTTTTTATGTGTTTCCTGATACTGAACAGGGTCTTCAGCATAGAGTATTAGTTTGCAGGAGACAGATGCTTCCATATCATTAACGTATATAAAAAAAATGAAGAGGCCCCAGGATTGATCCCTGTGGTACTACACAAGGAACAACCCTGGGGTCAGAAAAAATCCCACCTACATCAGCAACCTGCATCCTATTTGTCAGGTATGCATCAAACCAAGCGATTGCCTTTCCATCAAGGCCTATTGCTTTTAGTTTAATTTCAAGAATAGAATAGTTTACAGTGTCGAATACTTTCTGCAGGTCAATCATCACCATGCCTATATATTTTTTAAAATCCATTTCTGAACGTATATAATTCATAAGAAAAGTAAGCCAAGTACCAGTACAAAAAGATGGTCTAAAACCTGATTGCAATTTAAATAACAAACTTTTTTTCTTTCAAGTAGTGTTCCAGACGGTTGTACACTAATCTCTCGAGAATTTTTGAAGTAACACTGGGTATGGAAACAGTTATGTACTTTCCAGGATCAGTTTTACTCTTTTTTTATAGAGTGGTACCACCCTTGCATTTTTCATGTCTTCCGGAATTTGAGTAGTGTGTAAAGATAAATTTATGATATGACACAATGGACAAGCAATGACCTCTGCACCATCTTTCAAATATCTTGCAGGTAAGCCGTCTTCACCAGTGGCTTTGCTTGATGTGAGTCCATTCAATAGATTTTTAATTTCTTCTTGGATGATGGTCGGAAAATGAAAATAATTTTCTACACCATCTTTCAAAAATCTTGCAGGTAAGCCGTCTTCACCAGTGGCTTTGCTTGATGTGAGTCCATTCAATAGATTTTTAATTTCTTCTTGGATGATGGTCGGAAAATGAAAATAATTTTCTATAGCACCTTCTCTGGTTGTAGTCTTTCAAACATTGTTTGGCGCAATGTATTGATCTTTTAGGTGATTTGTTAACCAGTTGTTCTGCCACTGAAGTAAAAACGTTGTGAAAAATTTTAGCAACTTTAAAATTTTCAAATACAATTTCTTCTCCTTCAGACAAACTAATTTTGGAAGAGCCAGATGTACTTTTTGACAGACCAATAGATTTCAAGGTTTTCCATAACTGGGAGGATGACTCTTTACATTCTTGAACCTTGAAATTATAAAACGAATTTTTGGCTTTTTTTAATTTATTTTACAGCAAATTTCTAATTTTACAAAATTGTTCATAAAAACTTTTATGATTTGAGCGTTTAAATTCTAAAAAAAATGGTATCTCTTTCTTTAATCAGCGCTAAAATTTCATGTGTTATCCATGGCTCTGATCGTTGCTTTAAACGGACTTTTTTCACTGGAGCAATGACACCCTTATCAATGACACCCACGAAGGGCCCTTGGGAAGCAAACCAGGCCTTATCAACATCGTCACAATTTAAGACTTGAAACCAGTTTATTTCTTTGAGTTGTATTGCTCAATATGACACAATGCAGGAAATCGCAGGAGGACCCAGTGCATCACACTGCTTTGTATTGTTCCGAATAGTCAATAGAATATGTTTGTACTAACAGTAACACCTGGACCCATACATGTGGCCTAATGCTGGCTTAATGTTGGCCCACCGTATACTACACTGGCTCAACATATAGCCATTGTGTCATATTTAGGTCGCATTCAAGCTAACAGCGAAAGTGTTATAATTATGCTGCATGATTAACACCCAGGCCGGAATATCTTGCTTTTTCTCACGTCGGTTAAGCTGCTTAGTTCAGGTGCAAGACTGTCGTGCAGAGACAAAAAGGCAGATACTGCTTATTTTACAAGTCAGCAGATACTGTCTTTTGGCTTTTCAGAGCAGAAGACGCATCTGGTGTGGCAGGTGATTGAATTCAGCATAGCAGCGTGTCATTCATGAACTCACTGATTATTAAAACCTCAGGGTGGAAATCACACCACATTCTGAGGTATCTCAGTGAGACACAGGCGTGGTGCTCTGCTATGCAAACACAAAAGGCAGTATCTGCTTTCTTGTAAAGTGAGCAGATATTGCCTGCTGCAGCCCACGGCTTACCAGCTTACCTTCCCCAACGACTAGAGATATTGACCGTGTCTATCATCACGATTCTTGGCGGAGAGAGACCTCAGCTATCCCCCCTCGTCTTAATAATGTTAACGCCACGGTATAGGCTACTGAACCTTATGTTCGTAGGCGATATGCCTTTTTCATTCAGTTGTGAAAAGGCAACAAATCTAAATCTGAAAAATATCGGCATACATTGAATCTTGTATTGTATTATCGTATTATGTCACACTATGTAACACTAGACTCGATACCATGTCTTGTAAATTACCACTTTCTGAAGGTCTGAACGCTCTAAATCTCCGATGCCATAGGGGTCAGGCATTTCGGCTTGTTATATAGATTACAATAGATGATTTCTTATTTCGGACATGCATGTCCAAAATAAGAAATACGGGAATTTCGTCCTTATAACTCGCTTAACTGGTAAATGCGCAACACAAAAATTAAAAAAAAATACGCAGTTCTAGTTTATGGACATGTTTACATCATATGGTCATATTAGGAAGCCAAAATAAAAATACTGCTTTTAGATGATTTTAGCCTTATTGTGTCGCTTTAAGCTAATTACGAGGCAGCATTTCTAGTGTGAAATACTTTTTTGTTTGGAAAAGCGATATTTAGACATTTTCGAACTGTGCTGGTAATTTAAAGATTGGACTCTCCCTGTACTTAAAGGATTTAATCAAATGAGTTTCGAATGGACTGAATATTCTAGCATTTGATATACGGGTTCGATTACTAAAATGTGTTGGTAGTAAACTAGAAATGGGTTGATTGTACTATCGGTTAACTGGGGGGTTTGATCGTACAATAAATATATATTAAGTATATTTGTGTTTAACCCTTACAGCGCGGGGATCGACTTTAGTCGTCAGAATCTGACGTCTACAGACGTCAGATTCTGACGACTAAAGCTGACGAAGACATTTATGATGATATCAAATTAAAAAACCATTTGATCGCGATGTTTTTTACATATTAATACAGCGCTTTAAGGGTTGGTCTATACTAGTACCAAAGGGTTACCTACATGCTGGACTTCTGAAGTAGGGCTACTCTAGTACCTACTAAAGCTGTTGATCCACTTAGGTACTGTGTCGCTATATTGCCACAAAGTGCAAAAAGTAATGAAATGTCACAGTCACTCATTCATCCCAGTACTTCAGATGTTCCACCGTGCCTAGCAGACACGCACCTCTGACCCAATGTAGGAATAATGTTGAATACCCGTTTGCGTATGGTGACATAGTGAAAGTTCCACATACATTCCATATAATGACACAGAGAAAGGTTCCACATACATTTAATGTAATAGATAAAGGGTTCATGTACATTCCATATAATGACTTATAGAAAAGTTCCACATACATTCCATATAATGACACAGAGAAAGGTTCCACATACATTTAATGTAATAGATAAAGGGTCCATGTACATTCCATATAATGACTTATAGAAACGTTCCACATACATTCCATATAATGACACAGAGAAAGGTTCCACATACATTTAATGTAATAGATAAAGGGTCCATGTACATTCCATATAAAGACTTATAGAAAGGTTCCACATACATTCCATATAATGACACAGAGAAAGGTTCCACATACATTTAATGCATGCATTAGATGAAGGGTTCAAGTACATTCCATATAGTGACTTATAGAAAGGTTCCACATACATTCTATATAATGACACAGAGAAAGGTTCCACATACATTTAATGCATGCATTAGATGAAGGGTTCAAGTACATTCCATATAGTGACTTATAGAAAGGTTCCACATACATTCTATATAATGCCACAGAGAAAGGTTCCACATACATTTAATGCATTAGATAAAGGGTCCATGTACATTCCATATAATGACTTATAGAAAGGCTCCACATACATTTAATGCATTATATAAAGGGTCCATGTACATTCCCTATAATGACTTATAGAAAGATTCCACATACATTCCATATAGTGACACAGAGAAAGGTTCCACATACATTTAATGCATTAGATAAAGGGTCCATTTACATTCCATATAGTGACTTATAGAAAGGTTCCACATACATTCCATATAGTGACACAGAGAAAGGTTCCACATACATTTAATGCATTAGATAAAGGGTCCATGTACATTCCATATAGTGACTTATAGAAAAGTTCCACATACATTCCATATAATGACACAGAGAAAGGTTCCACATACATTTAATGTAATAAATAAAGGGTCCATGTACATTCCCTCTAATGACTTATAGAAAGATTCCACATACATTCCATATAGTGACACAGAGAAAGGTTCCACATACATTTAATGCATTAGATAAAGTGTCCATTTACATTCCATATAGTGACTTATAGAGAGGTTCCACATACATTCCATATAGTGACACAGAGAAAGGTACTTTCTCTATGTCACTGCATGGATATAAACCTTGAAGAACATTTTTTTCTTTTTCCCGATAAGTTATCTTATTTGATTGATTTTCAAATTATTTTTCTCATTTTATCATTCATTTATTCATTCATTCATTGCATTCATTCATTCATTCATTCATTCATTCATTCATTCATTCATTCAGTCAGTCAGTCAGTCAGTCAGTCATTCGAAAAACGTGCCATTGTGAATTTAAACATATAGGCCTACGCAGTGTATACTCCGCCATCAGCACTTCGGGTTACGTGTGTATATGTTCATCTTCTTTTACGGATTTCGTTTGTTGTGCGCACTGGCTGCCTCGACACAGTGGGACTATGACTGTGTGTGTTATCGTTTAAGTTGACACGGCAGGTGAGCTCAGAGGGATTTGTTATCTCATTGCCGACTAATCTCACTGTTTATGTGGCGGCTGTGCATCACTGACAGTGTCATTAACTGAACCAAATCCCCCGCACCTCGACAAACACCAGGCGCTTACCTATGTTGGTTTTCAGTTGGGTAGACGCTGGCCGAACTGAAAACTTACATAGGTAAGCGTCTGGCCCAACGTTTTGTGTTGAATAAAGAATACCCGCGGACCATCAGGTGCAGGCCCCTTTCCTTCAGCCCAAGGCGTTTCCGCATACAAATGGGATCTCAACTCACAGTCGGGATGGTGGTCTGTTTATTTGCATGCACATCAATGTTCCTGTACATTTCCGGATTCCGCCGTTGGATCTCCACTGATAAAACAGATTGATGCTGCTACCTACATGTAATTCCACAGTTGATTTTCATTAAAAGGCAATTAGATTATACGTGATGCTATTATGAACTTTTTTAGAAATTCCATCTGACCATTCAGCCATAATATTGTATTGTCGTAAATACCTTATTGATGTAATCAATAGTGTATTTCACACACAATTTTGAAAAAAACTAAATGATTTAATATTTAAAAATCTTATTTTGCACTTTATAAAATGGCAATAGTACATATTTACACATAGAGCAATAATTTTGAAAACTGCTTTTTACACTGATTAATGTTCGGTGAGTATGAGGCAGGTTTGCATAAAGTTAGCTTGATTTTTTGTTTTGTTTTGAGTAATCTAATGAATTTTGTTTCACGATTATGGAAATATCGCGACAGGAAGCCTCTCGGGAGCTTTGCCCTAATCTTATCGGATGAGTTCCAAGGTTTTCCTTGGTGCATATTACCATAGGCAGGTATGACCTTTCAAACCTTGTTACAGTTTGTGACTCTATATACATAATCACGCTGACATCGCCGTCAGAGGTAGTCGGGATTTCAGCCCAGTGCTTTTCCCGCCACAACCGAACCGAATGCGTCAGTGACGCTGGCTATTTGTTTAGAAGATAAACAGATGTCCTGTATCTGATAAAATATAAGACTATTAACCCTTAAAGCGCTGAAATATTTTTCAATACACATTGAGGTCCAAAGGGTTTCTTTCAATTTGAAATCATCATAAATATCTTGGTTAGCTTTTAGGACAAATATTTGGATTCTTACAGTCCGGGGATCGACTTTAGACGTCAGATTAGACGGAAGATTTTGACGTACCTCAGATTTGGTTGTCTAAAGTCGGTCCCCGCGCTTTAGGGGTTAAGGGACAGCACATCTGTCGGGGGATATTTGCGTCAAACTGTCCCGATTTTCCTTCGTCACCTAATAGTGGGGCATAGCATTCACCGTCAATTCTGTGAAACTCAATGACCACTACCCCCTTTATTTTCACCGAGCTGGCTAATACAATGGCGTATGGGGGAGGGTTCTTATATAACCTTGTTTTCACAGAGTGACGTCACTGCGTTTCACAGAATATTATTACCGGCAATCGCTCGACAAAATATCCGCCACCTAGGGCATATATATATATTTGCCGTCGAGTCACGATATTTTTGTTTCAAGAAACAATCTTCGCTGAATTAATGCAAATTTCATAATTTATGCAACTATGCTGTAGCTCCTTTTTCCTTACAACAGTTTTGTGTTTGCTAGGAACCAAAATTATGAAATATGAATAACAGGAGAGATACCATATTATACCTATCCTTGTATGAGAAGTCTCATCCTCCTCAGTGATTTACGCCGAAGGGTGTTGGACAGCCTTTCTTTTAAATTCACGGTGACCAGCTCCAGATAATGACAGTGAGCCCCCATTATTTGTTCGCGTGTTCTGGAAGGTTGATACTCCCCCGTGGCCGGTTCACCGACCTGAAATGGACAGAAGAGACCCGGATGTAATAAATCAGGATCCTGAACCGAGACTCTTCTTACATGTTTTCAGCCTTCAAGTGTAGGCTGTCTTCTTTTGCTAGTCTGGGCAAAAGAAATGTATTTAACCCTTAAACATGTTAAAGTGTTGCTAATTTTTGTATAAACCATGGAGATCATCATAAATGTCTTAGTTAGCTCTGCTTCATTTGCATACCTATGTTATGGGTCTACGGTAAATTGTAAATATTTTTATTCTTACAGTGCGGGGATCGACTTTAGTCGTCAGAATCTGACGTCAGATTCTGACGTCAAAAGTCTATCTCCGCACTGTAAGGTTATAGGGTTAAGAACCCACGACTCGGTCAAGTTCTAAAATGAGGGCTGTTTCATAATATTTGGGGTGACCACAGCCATTAAAAACATAGAACTTGCTTATAATTACGAAACAGTCCTTATTCTTCAGCCGATTGTTCTATTTTTTTATGGTTCCATCTCTCCCGTAGATCAGTCAAGATCAACGATCAATCAAGTACAAATTTCTTATTATTCAGGGTCATCCCATCTGTGTTGTAACAAATACATTTCTTGTAAGCACGATGCACTGCTAAATGTTCGAACAATTGCTCTGAATTTTACCCCCAATAGCTGGAACAAGCTAAAAATGAAGGATGTTAAATATTGGCGTCATCATATTGGCGTTTAAGAAAGCTAATCATTTATTGTAAACACGATACACAATTTCTCTGATTTTGTTTACTATGCGTGCAACTCGCCCATACCTCGGACAAATGAAGATTAAGGCCGTTCCACAATAAGAACCCAACATAACGTCAAAGTATCGTGTCTTCTGTCTATTGCTAGGTGGAATCACAGACATGCTGCTAATCAACAAGCAACTGAATGCCAAACTCTGGATCCTGCTGAATTTGAATTCATGGTAATGGACACTTACACTCCTGAACAAAGGGTTCTTGGGGGTTTCTTTCTATAGAGCGACATAGAGAATGGTTACACATACATTTATTGTAATAGATAAAGAGTCCATATATAATCCACATAGTGACTTAGTGAAAAGCTCCTCAAACATTCCATATCAAACATTCCATATAGTGACATAGATAAAGGCTCCACATACATCTAATGGAATAGACAAAGAGTCCTTTATTATATTCCACATAGCGACTTAGAGAAAGGCTACACATACACTCCATATAGCGACATAGAGTCATCACAGCCGTTTTTTTCTAAATACCCAGAAATTTCGTGTCAGCATCATACCCTCTTTAATATTCAACCGATTTTTCTTTTTTGTTTTAATGCGATTGATATCCTCCTATGACAATATCTTAATAATTGGGGTCAAATTTGTATATTTTTTAAACACAGAATCAAACATTGGGCAATATCGAAGATGAGGTTAGTTATAATATAGCGTACCTCATCTTCGAGTTTGTCCGATGATTGATTGATTGATTGATTGATTGATTGATCGATTGATTGATTGATTGATTGATTGATTGATTGATTGATTGATTAATTGATTGATTGATTGATTGATTGATTGATTAATTGATTGATTGATTGATTGATTGATTGATTGATTGATTGATTGATTGATTTATGGATTGATTGATTGATTGAGTGATTGATTGATTGATTGATTGATTGATTGATTCGATTGATTGATCGATCGATCCATCGATCAATTGATTTATTGATTGATTGATTGATTGATTGATTGATTGATTGATTGATTGATTGATTGATCGATCGATCGATCGATCGATCGAATGATTGATTGATTTATTGATTGATTGATTGATTGATTGATTGATTGATTGATTGATTGATTGGTTGGTTGGTTGGTTGGTTGGTTGATTGATTGATTGATTGATTGATTGATTGATTGATTGATTGATTGATTGATTGATTGATTGATTGATTGATTGATTAATTGATTGATTGATTGATTGATTGATAGATCGATCGATCGATCGATCGATCGATCGATCGATTGATTGATTGATTGATTGATTGATTGATTGATTGATTGATTGATTGATTGATTGATTGATTGATTGATTGATTGATTGATTGATTGATTGATTGATTGATTGATTGATTGATTGATTGATTGATTGATTGATTGATTGATTGATTGATTGATTGATTGATTGATTGATTGATTGATTAATAGGTGAGACAGCCCTGACTTAACTTTTAAAAGTAAAAAAAAAAATTATGTTGCTCGAAACGTCAGAAGGTTAATTAATTGTTGACATTTGTCGCATTGTCTGAAGTCTGTGTTACCCGATATTATTAGTGAAGAACAAAACGGTGTCATGAAAGGTATAGATTTATTGGCGAAAGTAATAGACTCGTATATGATATTATATATCAAAGTAAATTACATAACCGTACTGGACTCCTCATCTTAATAGATTTCGAAAAAGTTTTCGACTCAATATCTTAGAAATTTATTAAAAATGTACTGAAGTATTTTCAATTTGGTTCGCACTTTCGTAAATGGGTTGATATCCTTTATAAGAATGCCGAATCCTGTAGAATCCATAATGGTCACATCTCTCGGATGTTCGAACTGGGCAGAGGATGCAGACATGGTGATCCACTGTCACCCTATTTATTCTTACTACATGTATGTTCTGAAATACTAGGACGTAAAGCAAAATCATGTGAAGCAATAAATCTTGAGGGAGTTATAATTAAATTAAGTCTATGTGCCGATGACACTCAGTTTATAATGGACTACAGTAAATTTAGTTTGGAATTTTACTATTATTCGAAACTTAGGATTATTATAAAAAAAAACATTGGCGGTGTCGCTAGAAATAGGGCAGATTCAGATGAGCGTATTTGTAGAGAGTATAATCCAAACTGGACAAACGAGCCCTTTATTATTTTAGATGTTACTCTATCCGCATCACTATAATTAAAATCTATGGGACTAAAACGAAACAAATTAGCTAAAACAAATACAATTATTACTACGGACATGTAAATGGAGAAAACTTACTTTACAAGGGAAAATAACTATAATAAAAACATTGGCATTAACTTAATTAGCACATCTCTTAATTGTTCGCTCTAATCCGCCTAAATGGTTTACAAAACAAATTACCACACTATTTTTAAATTGTTTGTGGAATGACGGTCCATGCTGTTACCCAAGCGTATGCTAAATGTGGTCTTAAAATGGTTGATTTTGCTGTGTACACTTCTAGTTTGAAGTTGTCCTAGATAAAACATTTCAAAGTAATGCCAATGAATCATATTTTAGAAAAGGCATCCATTCCTGTGGGATACGGGCACTCTGTATAAGAAACTTATTTTACAGGACCCACACATTAACCCTTTTTGAAGCAAATTTTTTGATATAATGGTAAATATATGCTGATAATTTATACCCGAAGTCCACCATTGGTATTTTAAGCGAACCAATATGGTATAATAATAAGTTAACAAGCAAATGTCCTTTCATTCCAGGCTGGGCAAAATATCATGTACTAAAAATAAATATATCCTAAGCAAGATAATTCAATTTCAATCATTTTAACATTAGGTTTAATATTCGGGGCATTTTCTTGGACTATAATAGAATAATTGCCAGTATGCCACAGGAATGGAAGACAAATAAATAACGAGAAACAGCATATAGCAGAATGTACAGTGTATATTCCTAGTCCACTGATGTTTATTTTGCAACATAAAAAAGGATGTAATCGAGTATATAATATGTTGTCAAATTTAACTAATATGCATATAAAGGCATTTGATAAATGGGTGGAAATTTTGAACAACGACTATAATTCAACAACGAGACATTGCCCAATAGATTATAGATGTACGAACGATAAAAAATAATTAATATTACAATATAAGCTATTGCACAGAATTTTACCTACAAACAAATGGTTGCAAAAATAGGCATTGTCCTTGATGACACATGTGCTTTTTGCAACACAGAAAAGGAAAGCTTAGAACAGGGTTTTTTCTGGAATGAACCTTTATACCTAATTTCTGGAGTGAAGTTCTAAAATGGCTTAAGACATAGTAATGGCTTAAGTCATGGCGGCAGGTTTTATTAAGCATTGAAGAAATATTATTTAGTTTCAAGGGTGGGAAGTATACTTTGTTAGATTTGATAATATCAGGTGCTAAACATTATATTGTTGTAATTGTCAACATCGAAGACCACTTTTTAATAACTTTTATTCTCACCCAAAACACATATTTACCCTGGAAGAATATACAGCAAAAACTACTAACAAATATGAAATCTTTCTGGGTAAATGGAACGTTATTTGTCATGATTTGAAGAATTAAAGTGTCTGAGCAGGCATGGCACGGTGATCTGACGCCGGGGTAGTGCTGGTCCACAGTCTGTGGCGCTGCACCAACATTGCGCCATGGTTGTCTCACTGTATTTTATCTGCTGAAATTATTTGAATATAATGCCTGTTGAACTCAAGACGTTGGCCGGGTTTTGTTTCGGCCGTTGTGTCAGTTTTAGTTCAATGGCGGGACAAAGATTAGACAGCATTTTGTGTCTCTTCCTTAGCTTTTGCCAGCAAACGTCGGACCGCGGTACCGTGCTGGTTCGGTGCTGGTCCACTGTCATAGATGGTGGACCAGCATTTAACCGGGAGGTTATGATAACTCGTGCTTGCTTTGTATGTATGTGGCCCAGAAAACACGAGACGTTGACCCGGTGTTTGTTTTGTGTTGCTGGCCCGCCATTGAGCCGACATCGGGTCGGCGTCTCGTGCTGGCCGGACGTTGTACCGGCGTTGGGTGGATGTTTCATTTTAATTTGGATGATGATGGGGATTATTGTTCCGCATATACGACGCATTGATCTAGTGTTGATTTAGTGCCGGGCCGGCGTCGTAGGCGGTGGACCGGCATTGAATCGGCACTGGGTACTTGTCTTGTTTGCTGACCAGATGACGAAAAAAAATAGTTTTTAACTTTCACATTATCAAGATTATAATCTGATAATACTACTTCTTTGTTTTATGCTTTTAAATTATTCAGATAAAAAACATATAAAAACGTTTCACATAAATATAGCATAGTTTTTTTTTTTGTTTTTTTTGCTCGTGTTTCGCGTACTGTATATATTGTATATGTACTGTGAATATTTATAGGCCTATATATAAAGTTAAAAATAAAAGAAAAAAAAGTCATTTTGCCATCAAAATTAGGCCTACCTCTATACACCTGAATATAATACCTGCTACAATGCCTATTTAATGAAATATTTAACGGATTTCAACCATTTTCAGTCCACAACTTCAAGAAGATGTAAATTATTCAGATTTAACAAAATGTAAGTCTACGATTTTCAACTTTTTGCTGATTTATGTCATGTTTATCTGGTATTTGCATGCTAATAATATTTAAAAAAAAAGAATGTAAGCGGGACCAGCGATTAAAGGATTAAACGTGCATTACTGACTTAATCCTGTTTTATCCGGTGTTATCTCAGCAAGGATAATAACTTGATCCACTGTTGATTTCACGTTAGATCAACGTCGCAGATGGTGGCCTAACGTTAAGTTGTTTTTAAAGCATTTTTCACACTGCATCATGGTACGTTTACAGAGGAAGTATTTGCACAACTTGTAATAGTACATTAACCAATAGGTTTTTCAAAGTATGTTTTTTTCAGGAAATGCCAAGATCAGAGTTCAGATATGATTTTTTTCTGTTGAAATATTAAAGTTAATAGGATTATACTGCATGCTGGTTGGCGGGGGGGGGGGGGGGTCTGTTCACATTGTTGCTTATAAGTCTTCCGCAGGTACATTCTCCTGGGTCCGTATTCTCCTTCAAATTACGATATACCATACTGCCGTACCAAGGCAAAAGGCAGTGTCTGCAAAAACTACAAACTGAGTAATTGGCTTTCAAAGTTTAACGGTCGCTCTTTGATAAATTTAATAGATTTATTAATTATTATAATGTCATTATTTGCTATTAAAAATGTTCTTTTTCATGATATTATTTTAATTATCGAATTTTGATCCATTTGGCATACAATGTAGATACTGCCTTTTGCCTTAGGAACGAGAATAGTAGGAATGAATGTTTGCAAAGGCAAATGGCAGTATCTACAGTTTGAATGAAGAAATAACACAGCTTGTGACACGTAGTGTAACTCTTTTATTTATTTTTTATATATAGACTATATACATGTATTTTTTATTTTTTTTAATCTTCTACATATCACAAACATAACATAATACTGTGAAAAGTCAGAAATTGTCGCCTATATTTATTTAATAATATTATAGGCCTAGGCCTATAACCAACGGCCTAATAATGTGTAGATTTAATATAATAGTAACAACAGTATTATTATTCACATCAGCACCCACCATTATAAGTTCAAAATAATTAAAAGCGATGTGAGTGTCTATTCGCTGGTTATAAGGTCATTTTATGTGTCATTAGAATCTAAGTTTGACCAAAATTGGCGTCTACTTTAAGGCACTAGTGGGTACAGCTTACTGATGATATCATTTTTTTGGGGTTGCAAGAATACCTCGATTTAGCTGTCTCAGAGTCGGTGGCAAGCGCAATGGAAAGGGTTTTTTTTAGGAAAGCAAAATATTTGAAAGCGTGTTCACTGTGATTATATTTGCCACAGGAAATTATAGCATAGGTGGTTTTCCACACCAATGAAGTCGTTTCACTACATTTTAAAGTCCACAGATCAACCTAATTTGCATAAATTAACATAAATGCACATGTATTTAAAGCCAAAACCTGTAAAATGTTTTAATTTTTCGACAAAATCACCCACAGGGGTCTCTTTGGTGTCTATACTCAGATTTTTCACCCCACGGAAGTCGTTTTACTGATTTTTGAAGTGCACAGATCAACCTAATTTGCATAAATTAACATAAATTACCATATTTAAAGCCAAAAACCTATAAAATGCTCTAACTTTACAACCAAATCAACCACAGAGGTGTTTTTGGTTTCTATACTCAGGTTTTTCACCCCATGGAAGGTGTTTCACAAAGTTTTGAAGTCCACAAAATCAACCTTATTCGCTTAAATTAAGATAAATTAACATAATTAAAGCCAAAAAATTACCAAATGCAATTTTTCAATCAAATTACCGACACAACTGTTTGTGGTGTCTATACCCATGTTTTTTACCTCCTGGAAGTCATTTCACTACATTTTGAAGCTCACAGATCAACCATAATTAAAGTCAAAAAGCTATAAAATGCTCTAACTTTTCAACCAAATCCCCCACACAGCTTTTTTGTGTCTATATATTATGGTCTCCGTGGAGTTGAACACACGAATGAACAGGCACAGAGACCATGGTGTAAAATCTAATGCCGTCTGAGAAGTCTTCGGACTTGATATAAACCTGCCCCTTTATCGATATTCAATATATGTAAAGCGTTGAAGATTGATCGAGTATGGGCTACGTACTTGTATGATGTTGATTAATGATCCTAACAGCATATTACTGACCTTTAAATGATATATTTGTCACTATATCCACCCAATACCTACAACTATACGTCAATACAATGATTAATACACGGATAGATAAAACTATTATACATGTAGGCCTACAGTGTAACCAATGTCGCAGTTTTTTTATTCAGATCACATATTAGTCGACACATAACCTGCAATTGTTTTCAAAATAGCAGTGGGTAGTCGCCACAGACGATCTGCATCAACATATCAATCATACTCTCTTACACCAAATCATATTCAAATTTAATTATATGGAGCAGCCAATAATTAAAAATACTAGCCAACAAGCGGATTCTAGCAATGGCCATCACTAATTCACACATTTCCAGGGTTATCAAAAGTCATTGACGTTTAAATAAGCATAAATTGACATAAAGTACGTTACGTAATTGTTTTAAAATAGTATTCCATTTCAAGGATTGGTCCATTTTTATATTATAAACAAAGAACAACATGTAGCGATGCGACTTCATCATGTAAAAATATTTACGTAACTCGAATTAAACTCCTTTGGATTTCAGTATTTCTTTAAGGATAATTTTAGATTATAAAATACAATAATATTGTTCATATAAATGTGATTAGAATGATAGAAACCAAATATGTTTTCATTTGTTTAATCCAATAAATTTCTTCTTGGTTTTCAGAATGTAGTCAAACGAATTCCATTAGGTGGAACACATGGGTATAGATACCAAAAACACCTGTGTGAGTGACTTTGTTTAAAAGTTAGAGCATACAATTTTTGTTAATTTATGCAAATTAGGTTGGTATATTTTCCATTCTGAGGTTTCCATGGGGTGAAAAACCTGGGTAATAATATCGAAAACACATCTGTGGGTGATTTGTTTGAAAAAATAAAGCATTTTATAGGTTTTGACTTCAATTATGTTAGGTTTTGTTAATTTATGCAAGTGAGGTTGATCCGAAGTCTTCAAAAGTTAGTGAAACGACCTCCATGGGGTGAAAACCCTGAGTATAGACACCAAAAACACTTCTGTGGGTGATTTGGTTGAAAAGTTAAAGCCTTTTATAGTTTTTTGACATTAAATATGTTAATTTATGTTAATTTATGAAAATTAGGTCGATCCGAGGTTTTCAAAATATAGTAAAACGACTTCTATGGATTGAAAACCCCGGGTATAGACACAAAAATACATCTGTGAGTGCTTTTGTTGAAAAGTTCGAGCATTTTACGGTTTTTGGGCTTTAATTATGGTAATTTATTTTAATTTATGCAAATTTTGTTGATCTGTGGATATCAAAATATAGTGAAACGACTTCTATGAGGTGAACAACCTGGGTATAGACACGGAAAACAGCTGTGTAAATGATTTTTGCATTTTATATATGTTTGGATTTAAATGTGTTAATTTATATTAATTTATGCAAATTAGGTTGATATGTTTTCCTAAAAATGTAGTGAAACAACTTCCATAGGTTGAAAAACCTGGGCATAGCCACCAAAAGCACAGCTGTGGGTGATTTGGTTGAACAATTAAAGCATTTTATAGTTTTTGACTTTAATTATGTTATTTTTTGTTAATTTATGCAAGTGAGGTTGAAACTATTTCCATGGGGTGAAAACCCTGAGTATACACACCAAAACACTTCTGTGGGTGATATGGTTGAAAAGTTGAAGCATGTTATAGTTTTTTGGCATTAAATATGTTAATTTATGTTATTTATGAAAATTAAGTTGATCCGAGGTCTTCAAGATGTAGTGAAACGACTTCTGTGGAGTGAAAACCCTGGGTATAGATACTAAAATTACATCTCTGGGTGATTTTGTTGAAAATTTGGAGCATTTTATAGTTTTTGGACTCTAATTATGTTAATTTATGTTAATTTATGCAAATTATGTTGATCTGTGGATATAAAAAATCGTGAAACGACTTCCATGGGGTGAAAAACCTGGGTATAGACACCAAAAACACCTGTGTGAGTGATTTTGCCAAAAAGTTAGAGCATTTTATATATTTTCGACCTGGCATATATATATCCACATTTTTAGCGATAATTATGTTAATTTATGCTATTTTATGCAAATTATAAATTTATGGGATTTAAAATCATTTAAGACAAAGTCCATGGAATGTAACTTTATAAATAAACACAAATATGCATTTCTCAGAAAGTGTGTCGAAGCGTCCAAAGCTGTGACGAAATTACTCATTTTTTGGAGTGTTTTTGTGTCGAAGTGTGTGTTCTGTGCCGAAATTGCACTGTGTCGAGATTGCACTGTGTCGAAATGACTGGCACCCTTTCTGGCCCATGTCGCTTTCTGGACAATTCCAACATGATCCTGCCACGCGACGAAAAAATGCATTCTTTGAATTAAAAATTGCACTTTTAAATAACTTTTACAATAGTCTGCTGTCTCTGGCAAATTTGTTGTGCAGGCCTGCGACAGCAGTATCTACTTGCCTCGTTTTGATAATCCCTCATCATTACAGAGACAAAAGGCAGTATCTGTAATGCCAGTGGTGCTTTTACAGACCCAAATGGCAGGAAGTAACATACTGCCTTTTGGCTCTGTTGAGCAATGTTATTTTGAGAATATCAAAATTTATAAAGTTTTTTTTCCACCAATAACGAAAAGTTAAACTTAGATAATCATACACAAGACGTATAATGACACATTTAGTAATTTTAGCTAAAAAAATTATTTTTGATAAATTTGCAGATACTGCCTTTTGCCTTAGCACGGCAGCATAGGCTTGTGATTGGTCGAGATGGCCATATCGGCGAATCAGAAGCCTACGATATATCGTAACTCGTACGACAATACGGCTCAGAGTTGTGGCAATGACAGTCATTTGCATAATACATTGACAAGTGAGGACATTTATTTCCGGTAGATATCACTCTCTTGTTCAACCATCTCACATACATGAAAATTATGCTGTAGTACTGTACGCTGATGCTGAGGAATCATGTCCAGAGTCCTCAATAACTTAATGACGCTGACACACTGTCACTGCTTAACCCTTTAACCGCCGGTGTCGCATATATTCGGCTTTTAATTTTGTATTAGCACATTAAGTACCACCTTTTAAACATTGATCTAGTGTTGATTTGGTGCCGGGCCGGCGTCTTGTTTGCTGACCAGCTGACGAAAAAAAATAGTTTTTAACTTTCACATTATCAAGATTATAATCTGATAATACTACTTCTTTTTTTTATGCAGATAAAAATCAGATAAAAAACATATAGAAAACGTTTCACATAGATATAGCATAGTTTTTTTTTTTTTTCTCGTGTCCCGCGTACTGTATATATTGTATATGTACTGTGAATATTTATAGGCCTATATATAAAGTTAAAAAAAAAAAAAAAGTCATTTTGCCATCAAAATTAGGCCGACCTCTATACACCTGAATATAATACCTGCTACAATGCCTATTTAATGAAATGTTTAACGGATTTCAACCATTTTCAGTCCACAACTTCAAGAAGATGTAAATTATTCAGATTTAACAAAATGTAGGTCTACGATTTTCACATTTTGCTGATTTATGTCATGTTTATCTGGTATTTACATGCTAATAAAATTTAAAAAAAAAGAATGTAATCGGGACCAGCGATTAAAGGATTAAACGTGCATTACTGACTAAATCCTGTTTTATCCGGTGTTATCTCAGCAAGGATAATAACTTGATCCACTGTTGACTTCACGTTAGATCAACGTCGCAGATGGTGGCCTAACGTTAAGTTGTTTTTAAAGCATTTTTCACACTGCATTATGGAACGTTTACAGGGGAAGTATTTGCACAACTTGTAGTAGTACATTAACCAATAGGTTTTTCAAAGTATGTTTTTTTTAGGAAATGCCAAGATCAGAGTTCAGATATGATTTTTTTCTGTTGAAATATTAAAGTTAATAGGATTATACTGCATGCTGGTTGGCGGGGGGGGGGGGAGAATCTCAGGATATCACGATAACTAATTATCGTGTCTGTTCACATTGTTGCTTATCAGTCTTCCGCAGGTACATTCTCCTGGGTCCGTATTCTCCTTCAAATTACGATATACCATACTGCCGTACCAAGGCAAAAGGCAGTGTCTGCAAAAACTACAAACTGAGTAATTGGCCTTCAAAGTTTAACGGTCGCTCTTTGATAAATTTAATAGATTTATTAATTATTATAATGTCATTATTTGCTATTAAAAATGTTCTTTTTCATGATATTATTTTAATTATCGAATTTTGATCCATTTGGCATACAATGTAGATACTGCCTTTTGCCTTAGGAACGAGAATAGTAGGAATGAATGTTTGCAAAGGCAAATGGCAGTATCTACATTTTGAATGAAGAAATAACACAGCTTGTGACACGTAGTGTAACTCTTTTATTTATTTTTTATATATAGACTATATACATGTATTTTTTTTTTTTTTAATCTTCTACATATCACAAACATAACATAATACTGTGAAAAGTCAGAAATTGTCGCCTATATTTATTTAATAATATTATAGGCCTAGGACTATAACCAATGGCCTAATAATGTGTAGATTTAATATAATAGTAACAACAGTATTATTATTCACATCAGCACCCACCATTATAAGTTCAAAATAATTAAAAGCGATGTGAGTGTCTATTCGCTGGTTATAAGGTCATTTTATGTGTCATTAGAATCTAAGTTTGGCCAAAATTGGCGTCTATTTTAAGGCACTAGTGGGTACAGCTTACTGATGATATCATTTTTTTGGGGTTGCAAGAATACCTCGATTTAGCTGTCTCAGAGTCGGTGGCAAGCGCAATGGAAAGGGTTTTTTTAGGAAAGCGTGTTCACTGCGATTATATTTGCCACAGGAAATTATAGCATAGGTGGTTTTCCACACCAATGAAGTCGTTTCACTACATTTTAAAGTCCACAGATCAACCTAATTTGCATAAATTAACATGAATGCACATGTATTTAAAGCCAAAACCTGTAAAATGTTCTAATTTTTCGACAAAATCACCCACAGGGGTCTCTTTGGTGTCTATACTCAGATTTTTCACCCCACGGAAGTCGTTTTACTGATTTTTGAAGTGCACAGATCAACCTAATTTGCATAAATTAACATAAATTAACATATTTAAAGCCAAAAACCTATAAAATGCTCTAACTTTACAACCAAATCAACTACAGAGGTGTTTTTGGTTTCTATACTCAGGTTTTTCACCCCATGGAAGGTGTTTCACAAAGTTTTGAAGTCCACAAAATCAACCTAATTCGCTTAAATTAAGATAAATTAACATAATTAAAGCCAAAAAATTACCAAATGCAATTTTTCAATTAAATTACCGACACAACTGTTTGTGGTGTCTATACCCATGTTTTTCACCTCCTGGAAGTCGTTTCACTACATTTTGAAGCTCACAGATCAACCATAATTAAAGTCAAAAAGCTATAAAATGCTCTAACTTTTCAACCAAATCCCCCACACAGCTTTTTTGTGTCTATATATTATGGTCTCCGTGGAGTTGAACACACGAATGAACAGGCACAGAGACCATGGGGTAAAATCTAATGCCGTCTGAGAAGTCTTCGGACTTGATATAAACCTGCCCCTTTATCGATATTCAATATATGTAAAGCGTTGAAGATTGATCGAGTATGGGCTACGTACTTGTATGATGTTGATTAATGATCCTAACAGCATATTACTGACCTTTAAATGATATATTTGTCACTATATCCACCCAATACCTACAACTATACGTCAATACAATGATTAATACACGGATAGATAAAACTATTATACATGTAGGCCTACAGTGTAACCAATGTCGCAGTTTTTTTATTCAGATCACATATTAGTCGACACATAACCTGCAATTGTTTTCAAAATAGCAGTGGGTAGTCGCCACAGACGATCTGCATCAACATATCAATCATACTCTCTTACACCAAATCATATTCAAATTTAATTATATGTAGCAGCCAATAATTAAAAATACTAGCCAACAAGCGGATTCTAGCAATGGCCATCACTAATTCACACATTTCCAGGGTTATCAAAAGTCATTGACGTTTAAATAAGCATAAATTGACATAAAGTACGTTACGTAATTGTTCTAAAATAGTATTCCATTTTAAGGATTGGTCCATTTGTATATTATTAACAAAGAACAACATGTAGCGATGCGACTTCATCATGTAAAAATATTTTAAGTAACTCGAATTAAACTCCTTTGGGTTTCAGTATTTCTTTAAGGATAATTTTAGGTTGTAAAATGCAATAATATTGTTCATATAATTGTGATTAGAATGATAGAAACCAAATATGTTTTCATTTGTTTAATCCAATAAATTTCTTCTTGGTATTCAGAATGTAGTCAAACGAATTCCATTAGGTGGAACACATGGGTATAGATACCAAAAACACCTGTGTGAGTGACTTGGTTTAAAAGTTAGAGCATACAATTTTTGTTAATTTATGCAAATTAGGTTGGTATATTTTCCATTCTGAGGTGTCCACGGGGTGAAAAACCTGGGTAATAATATCAAAAACAGCTGTGTAAGTGATTTTGTTGAATTGCATTGTATATATGTTAGGATTTAAATATGTTATTTTTTGTTAATTTATGCAAATTAGGTTGCTTTGTTTTTTATAAAAATGTAGTGAAACGACTTCCATCGGTTGAAAAACCTGGGTATAGCCACCAAAAACACATCTGTGGGTGATTGGTTTGAAAAAATAAAGCATTTTATAGGTTTTGACTTCAATTATGTTAGGTTTTGTTAATTTATGCAAGTGAGGTTGATCCGAAGTCTTCAAAAGTTAGTGAAACGACCTCCATGGGGTGAAAACCCTGAGTATAGACACCAAAAACACTTCTGTGGGTGATTTGGTTGAAAAGTTAAAGCCTTTTATAGTTTTTTGACATTAAATATGTTAATTTATGTTAATTTATGAAAATTAGGTCGATCCGAGGTTTTCAAAATATAGTAAAACGACTTCTATGGATTGAAAACCCCGGGTATAGACACAAAAATACATCTGTGAGTGCTTTTGTTGAAAAGTTCGAGCATTTTACGGTTTTTGGGCTTTAATTATGGTAATTTATTTTAATTTATGCAAATTTTGTTGATCTGTGGATATCAAAATATAGTGAAACGACTTCTATGAGGTGAACAACCTGGGTATAGACACCGAAAACAGCTGTGTAAATGATTTTTGCATTTTATATATGTTTGGATTTAAATGTGTTAATTTATATTAATTTATGCAAATTAGGTTGATATGTTTTCCTAAAAATGTAGTGAAACAACTTCCATAGGTTGAAAAACCTGGGCATAGCCACCAAAAGCACAGCTGTGGGTGATTTGGTTGAACAATTAAAGCATTTTATAGTTTTTGACTTTAATTATGTTATTTTTTGTTAATTTATGCAAGTGAGGTTGAAACTATTTCCATGGGGTGAAAACCCTGAGTATACACACCAAAACACTTCTGTGGGTGATATGGTTGAAAAGTTGAAGCATGTTATAGTTTTTTGGCATTAAATATGTTAATTTATGTTATTTATGAAAATTAAGTTGATCCGAGGTCTTCAAGATGTAGTGAAACGACTTCTGTGGAGTGAAAACCCTGGGTATAGATACTAAAATTACATCTCTGGGTGATTTTGTTGAAAATTTGGAGCATTTTATAGTTTTTGGACTCTAATTATGTTAATTTATGTTAATTTATGCAAATTATGTTGATCTGTGGATATAAAAAATCGTGAAACGACTTCCATGGGGTGAAAAACCTGGGTATAGACACCAAAAACACCTGTGTGAGTGATTTTGCCAAAAAGTTAGAGCATTTTATATATTTTCGACCTGGCATATATATATCCACATTTTTAGCGATAATTATGTTAATTTATGCTATTTTATGCAAATTATAAATTTATGGGATTTAAAATCATTTAAGACAAAGTCCATGGAATGTAACTTTATAAATAAACACAAATATGCATTTCTCAGAAAGTGTGTCGAAGCGTCCAAAGCTGTGACGAAATTACTCATTTTTTGGGGTGTTTTTGTGTCGAAGTGTGTGTTCTGTGCCGAAATTGCACTGTGTCGAGATTGCACTGTGTCGAAATGACTGGCACCCTTTCTGGCCCATGTCGCTTTCTGGACAATTCCAACATGATCCTGCCACGCGACGAAAAAATGCATTCTTTGAATTAAAAATTGCACTTTTAAATAACTTTTACAATAGTCTGCTGTCTCTGGCAAATTTGTTGTGCAGGCCTGCGACAGCAGTATCTACTTGCCTCGTTTTGATAATCCCTCATCATTACAGAGACAAAAGGCAGTATCTGTAATGCCCGTGGTGCTTTTACAGACCCAAATGGCAGGAAGTAACATACTGCCTTTTGGCTCTGTTGAGCAATGTTATTTTGAGAATATCAAAATTTATAAAGTTTTTTTTCCACCAATAACAAAAAGTTAAACTTAGATAATCATACACAAGACGTATAATGACACATTTAGTAATTTTAGCTAAAAAAATTATTTTTGATAAATTTGCAGATACTGCCTTTTGCCTTAGCACGGCAGCATAGGCTTGTGATTGGTCGAGATGGCCATATCGGCGAATCAGAAGCCTACGATATATCGTAACTCGTACGACAATACGGCTCAGAGTTGTGGCAATGACAGTCATTTGCATAATACATTGACAAGTGAGGACATTTATTTCCGGTAGATATCACTCTCTTGTTCAACCATCTCACATACATGAAAATTATGCTGTAGTACTGTGCGCTGATGCTGAGGAATCATGTCCAGAGTCCTCAATAACTTAATGACGCTGACACACTGTCACTGCTTAACCCTTTAACCGCCGGTGTCGCATATATTCGGCTTTCAATTTTGTATTAGCACATAAGGAACCACCTTTTAAACATTGATCTAGTGTTGATTTGGTGCCGGGCTGGCGTCTTGTTTGCTGACCAGCTGACGAAAAAAAATAGTTTTTAACTTTCACATTATCAAGATTATAATCTGATAATACTACTTCTTTTTTTTATGCAGATAAAAATCAGATAAAAAACATATAGAAAACGTTTCACATAGATATAGCATAGTTTTTTTTTTTTTCTCGTGTCCCGCGTACTGTATATATTGTATATGTACTGTGAATATTTATAGGCCTATATATAAAGTTAAAAAAAAAAAAAAAGTCATTTTGCCATCAAAATTAGGCCGACCTCTATACACCTGAATATAATACCTGCTACAATGCCTATTTAATGAAATGTTTAACGGATTTCAACCATTTTCAGTCCACAACTTCAAGAAGATGTAAATTATTCAGATTTAACAAAATGTAGGTCTACGATTTTCACATTTTGCTGATTTATGTCATGTTTATCTGGTATTTACATGCTAATAAAATTTAAAAAAAAAGAATGTAATCGGGACCAGCGATTAAAGGATTAAACGTGCATTACTGACTAAATCCTGTTTTATCCGGTGTTATCTCAGCAAGGATAATAACTTGATCCACTGTTGACTTCACGTTAGATCAACGTCGCAGATGGTGGCCTAACGTTAAGTTGTTTTTAAAGCATTTTTCACACTGCATTATGGTACGTTTACAGGGGAAGTATTTGCACAACTTGTAATAGTACATTAACCAATAGGTTTTTCAAAGTATGTTTTTTTTAGGAAATGCCAAGATCAGAGTTCAGATATGATTTTTTTCTGTTGAAATATTAAAGTTAATAGGATTATACTGCATGCTGGTTGGCGGGGGGGGGAGAATCTCAGGATATCACGATAACTAATTATCGTGTCTGTTCACATTGTTGCTTATCAGTCTTCCGCAGGTACATTCTCCTGGGTCCGTATTCTCCTTCAAATTACGATATACCATACTGCCGTACCAAGGCAAAAGGCAGTGTCTGCAAAAACTACAAACTGAGTAATTGGCCTTCAAAGTTTAACGGTCGCTCTTTGATAAATTTAATAGATTTATTAATTATTATAATGTCATTATTTGCTATTAAAAATGTTCTTTTTCATGATATTATTTTAATTATCGAATTTTGATCCATTTGGCATACAATGTAGATACTGCCTTTTGCCTTAGGAACGAGAATAGTAGGAATGAATGTTTGCAAAGGCAAATGGCAGTATCTACATTTTGAATGAAGAAATAACACAGCTTGTGACACGTAGTGTAACTCTTTTATTTATTTTTTATATATAGACTATATACATGTATTTTTTTTTTTTTTAATCTTCTACATATCACAAACATAACATAATACTGTGAAAAGTCAGAAATTGTCGCCTATATTTATTTAATAATATTATAGGCCTAGGCCTATAACCAATGGCCTAATAATGTGTAGATTTAATATAATAGTAACAACAGTATTATTATTCACATCAGCACCCACCATTATAAGTTCAAAATAATTAAAAGCGATGTGAGTGTCTATTCGCTGGTTATAAGGTCATTTTATGTGTCATTAGAATCTAAGTTTGGCCAAAATTGGCGTCTATTTTAAGGCACTAGTGGGTACAGCTTACTGATGATATCATTTTTTTGGGGTTGCAAGAATACCTCGATTTAGCGATTCAGAGTCGGTGGCAAGCGCAATGGAAAGGGTTTTTTTAGGAAAGCGTGTTCACTGCGATTATATTTGCCACAGGAAATTATAGCATAGGTGGTTTCCCACACCAATGAAGTCGTTTCACTACATTTTAAAGTCCACAGATCAACCTAATTTGCATAAATTAACATGAATGCACATGTATTTAAAGCCAAAACCTGTAAAATGTTCTAATTTTTCGACAAAATCACCCACAGGGGTCTCTTTGGTGTCTATACTCAGATTTTTCACCCCACGGAAGTCGTTTTACTGATTTTTGAAGTGCACAGATCAACCTAATTTGCATAAATTAACATAAATTAACATATTTAAAGCCAAAAACCTATAAAATGCTCTAACTTTACAACCAAATCAACTACAGAGGTGTTTTTGGTTTCTATACTCAGGTTTTTCACCCCATGGAAGGTGTTTCACAAAGTTTTGAAGTCCACAAAATCAACCTTATTCGCTTAAATTAGGATAAATTAACATAATTAAAGCCAAAAAATTACCAAATGCAATTTTTCAATTAAATTACCGACACAACTGTTTGTGGTGTCTATACCCATGTTTTTCACCTCCTGGAAGTCGTTTCACTACATTTTGAAGCTCACAGATCAACCATAATTAAAGTCAAAAAGCTATAAAATGCTCTAACTTTTCAACCAAATCCCCCACACAGCTTTTTTGTGTCTATATATTATGGTCTCCGTGGAGTTGAACACACGAATGAACAGGCACAGAGACCATGGGGTAAAATCTAATGCCGTCTGAGAAGTCTTCGGACTTGATATAAACCTGCCCCTTTATCGATATTCAATATATGTAAAGCGTTGAAGATTGATCGAGTATGGGCTACGTACTTGTATGATGTTGATTAATGATCCTAACAGCATATTACTGACCTTTAAATGATATATTTGTCACTATATCCACCCAATACCTACACCTATACGTCAATACAATGATTAATACACGGATAGATCAAACTATTATACATGTAGGCCTACAGTGTAACCAATGTCGCAGTTTTTTTATTCAGATCACATATTTGTCGACACATAACCTGCAATTGTTTTCAAAATAGCAGTGGGTAGTCGCCACAGACGATCTGCATCAACATATCAATCATACTCTCTTACACCAAATCATATTCAAATTTAATTATATGTAGCAGCCAATAATTAAAAATACTAGCCAACAAGCGGATTCTAGCAATGGCCATCACTAATTCACACATTTCCAGGGTTATCAAAAGTCATTGACGTTTAAATAAGCATAAATTGACATAAAGTACGTTACGTAATTGTTCTAAAATAGTATTCCATTTTAAGGATTGGTCCATTTTTATATTATAAACAAAGAACAACATGTAGCGATGCGACTTCATCATGTAAAAATATTTTAAGTAACTCGAATTAAACTCCTTTGGGTTTCAGTATTTCTTTAAGGATAATTTTAGGTTGTAAAATGCAATAATATTGTTCATATAATTGTGATTAGAATGATAGAAACCAAATATGTTTTCATTTGTTTAATCCAATAAATTTCTTCTTGGTATTCAGAATGTAGTCAAACGAATTCCATTAGGTGGAACACATGGGTATAGATACCAAAAACACCTGTGTGAGTGACTTGGTTTAAAAGTTAGAGCATACAATTTTTGCTAATTTATGCAAATTAGGTTGGTATATTTTCCATTCTGAGGTGTCCACGGGGTGAAAAACCTGGGTAATAATATCAAAAACAGCTGTGTAAGTGATTTTGTTGAATTGCATTGTATATATGTTAGGATTTAAATATGTTATTTTTTGTTAATTTATGCAAATTAGGTTGCTTTGTTTTTTATAAAAATGTAGTGAAACGACTTCCATCGGTTGAAAAACCTGGGTATAGCCACCAAAAACACATCTGTGGGTGATTTGTTTGAAAAAATAAAGCATTTTATAGGTTTTGACTTCAATTATGTTAGGTTTTGTTAATTTATGCAAGTGAGGTTGATCCGAAGTCTTCAAAAGTTAGTGAAACGACCTCCATGGGGTGAAAACCCTGAGTATAGACACCAAAAACACTTCTGTGGGTGATTTGGTTGAAAAGTTAAAGCCTTTTATAGTTTTTTGACAATAAATATGTTAATTTATGTTAATTTATGAAAATTAGGTCGATCCGAGGTTTTCAAAATATAGTAAAACGACTTCTATGGATTGAAAACCCCGGGTATAGACACAAAAATACATCTGTGAGTGCTTTTGTTGAAAAGTTCGAGCATTTTACGGTTTTTGGGCTTTAATTATGGTAATTTATTTTAATTTATGCAAATTTTGTTGATCTGTGGATATCAAAATATAGTGAAACGACTTCTATGAGGTGAACAACCTGGGTATAGACACCGAAAACAGCTGTGTAAATGATTTTTGCATTTTATATATGTTTGGATTTAAATGTGTTAATTTATATTAATTTATGCAAATTAGGTTGATATGTTTTCCTAAAAATGTAGTGAAACAACTTCCATAGGTTGAAAAACCTGGGCATAGCCACCAAAAGCACAGCTGTGGGTGATTTGGTTGAACAATTAAAGCATTTTATAGTTTTTGACTTTAATTATGTTATTTTTTGTTAATTTATGCAAGTGAGGTTGAAACTATTTCCATGGGGTGAAAACCCTGAGTATACACACCAAAACACTTCTGTGGGTGATATGGTTGAAAAGTTGAAGCATGTTATAGTTTTTTGGCATTAAATATGTTAATTTATGTTATTTATGAAAATTAAGTTGATCCGAGGTCTTCAAGATGCAGTGAAACGACTTCTGTGGAGTGAAAACCCTGGGTATAGATACTAAAATTACATCTCTGGGTGATTTTGTTGAAAATTTGGAGCATTTTATAGTTTTTGGACTCTAATTATGTTAATTTATGTTAATTTATGCAAATTATGTTGATCTGTGGATATAAAAAATCGTGAAACGACTTCCATGGGGTGAAAAACCTGGGTATAGACACCAAAAACACCTGTGTGAGTGATTTTGCCAAAAAGTTAGAGCATTTTATATATTTTCGACCTGGCATATATATATCCACTTTTTTAGCGATAATTATGTTAATTTATGCTATTTTATGCAAATTATAAATTTATGGGATTTAAAATCATTTAAGACAAAGTCCATGGAATGTAACTTTATAAATAAACACAAATATGCATTTCTCAGAAAGTGTGTCGAAGCGTCCAAAGCTGTGACGAAATTACTCATTTTTTGGAGTGTTTTTGTGTCGAAGTGTGTGTTCTGTGCCGAAATTGCACTGTGTCGAGATTGCACTGTGTCGAAATGACTGGCACCCTTTCTGGCCCATGTCGCTTTCTGGACAATTCCAACATGATCCTGCCACGCGACGAAAAAATGCATTCTTTGAATTAAAAATTGCACTTTTAAATAACTTTTACAATAGTCTGCTGTCTCTGGCAAATTTGTTGTGCAGGCCTGCGACAGCAGTATCTACTTGCCTCGTTTTGATAATCCCTCATCATTACAGAGACAAAAGGCAGTATCTGTAATGCCAGTGGTGCTTTTACAGACCCAAATGGCAGGAAGTAACATACTGCCTTTTGGCTCTGTTGAGCAATGTTATTTTGAGAATATCAAAATTTATAAAGTTTTTTTTCCACCAATAACGAAAAGTTAAACTTAGATAATCATACACAAGACGTATAATGACACATTTAGTAATTTTAGCTAAAAAAATTATTTTTGATAAATTTGCAGATACTGCCTTTTGCCTTAGCACGGCAGCATAGGCTTGTGATTGGTCGAGATGGCCATATCGGCGAATCAGAAGCCTACGATATATCGTAACTCGTACGACAATACGGCTCAGAGTTGTGGCAATGACAGTCATTTGCATAATACATTGACAAGTGAGGACATTTATTTCCGGTAGATATCACTCTCTTGTTCAACCATCTCACATACATGAAAATTATGCTGTAGTACTGTACGCTGATGCTGAGGAATCATGTCCAGAGTCCTCAATAACTTAATGACGCTGACACACTGTCACTGCTTAACCCTTTAACCGCCGGTGTCGCATATATTCGGCTTTTAATTTTGTATTAGCACATTAAGTACCACCTTTTAAACATGTTAAAGATAAAATGTGACACCAATCAGCAAGATTTGAAAACAGGTGACCTCCATTTTGTCAAATCTGAATAATTTTCACTCACTTGAAGTTGTGGATCGCGTCAGCGAGACACAACTTCAAGAGGGTGAAAATTCAGATTGAATAATTTGGCGGTTAATGGGTTAAGGCTCATTTTAAACGACGCTACATAAAAATCCTGATCACATAATTTTTGTACACTTGACAAACAATTTATTTAATCAATCATAGTATATCGTTTATCAGACATTTTACAATTTATTATTGTACATAATAAAGAGTTGCTCCAGCATAGCGATTAACGTTACATTATTCTTAATCTATAATTACACACACGCTTATTTTCTTATATAATCAATGCACATGACTGCAAAATAGTCAATGCACAAGGCAAAAATTATGTTCTGTTCTGTCCTGCTCTGTTTTGTTCTGTTCTCTAGCGTCTTGTTCCATTTCCTTCTATTCTGTCCCGCCCTGCTCCGCTGTGCTCTGCTCTTATCGGATGTGTTCTGCTCTGATATGCTCTGTTCCGTTCTGTTAAAGTGTATTTTGGTCTATTTATTAAAACAAAGGTGACCTTGACGATCCCAACAACTCCAGTTGAGTTGATTTGGGAAACTGTTTAAATAGACGATTAATTGTGGGCAAAGATGTTATCCTCTGTAATTTCAATGGAGACGCATAATGTAATGTATATAAAAGCAAAATCTAGCATATCATCAACAGCCGAGGCAAAGTCTAGTTCTCTCTACCGTGTAACATCGGCTTTCGACGGGGAGATAAAACTTTCACCGCTTCTCACATATTTACAAGATATAAAGTCGCTTATATCTCGTATATGTGATGGATCAAAATACATAGAAAACATGCACATCGACCATATTGATGGGTAAATTGTAACATCATTTAAACTGTATATGTACTGTTGTACGCTGATGATACAGTGGTACTAGTTGAAAATTATAATGACCCACAAACACCATTGAATGAAATGGAAAAATAGTGTGATACTTTTGACTTGCACATCAATGTAAATAAATAACATGCATATTTTTAATTTGGGGGTACATATCAACTAAAATGTCAAATTGTAAAATTGCAAAAAAAAAAGAAAGGATGTAGAGCTATAGGTTTTGTGTACAACAATTACCCCCAGAAATGTATCTCTCCAGCTGGATATATTGTTTAACCCTTTAACCGCCAAATGATTCAATTTGAATTTTCACCCACTTGAAGCTGTGGATCGCGTTAGCGATCCACAAGAAGTGAGTGAAAATTATTCAGATTTGACAGAATGGAGGTCAACTGTGTTCAATTTTTTTTGATTGATGTCACATTTTATCTTTAAGATGTTTAAAACATGGTACTTAATGTGCCAATAAAAAGTGAAAAAACGAATATATGCAACACCGGCGGTTAAAGGGTTCAACTTGTTAATGTGCTGATTGAGCCAGTAGTGTTGTACGGAACTTATATATAGGGCAGTGAACACGATGACTTTAGCCTAATTTTGTTTAAATATGTAGTATCTGTAAATAATAATAATAACTTATTCAATGATGGTTTATGAAGACTTATGTTGTCTATATATCTAATACGATTTGTTCACCATATTTATATACATTAAAGGGAACAAAAAAATGGATGCAAACTGTAAAACCTACACTGAACTATTGTGGGTTTTTTGAGATTTGGATTAAATCAAATACTTCCTAGTTCTATTGAAGAATCCAAAAAATCAGTTAAGCTGAGATTAAAATGACATAAAACAATATCACAGGAGAAAAATGCACTATACATCGTATCATTCAAACAAGAATAATTTCACTATTTCTTTATCCTGCCAATTAGAAGAGCGTACAAAATATATAAATTCAAAATATCATATCAGGCATTTAACGATTTTACATTCAAAAGCTTTTTAACTGGTCAAGGACGAAAACCTTAAACAGTCGGCTGTGTTTGCCGAAATATATTTTTTTTTAATAAACATTGTATATTATTATTGCATCATGTGATAACGTTTTTTCTTGTCTTCTACTAAATAGGACTATCAAAATAAGCTACTAGTCTTGTTACTAAATGATTATTTGAGACCAAACATTTGCCAATATTGGTGTTTAAGCACACAATCATTTCATTCATTCCCAATAACAATGATTTGGTCGGCTATTAAAAAGATTTAAAACAATTATATTCGTGATCGACGGTGAAAGGTGTAGTATAATGATCGTCTACCGCTGAGTCAAGTGTTCTCATTGCTTCGTCTACAGGAATTAGGGAATACAACGGCAGATAAAACGAATATCATACGCACAGGGAACAATTGATTATTCAGTTCCCATTGTAAATCAACCTGTTGTTTGTCCACACGCCACCACAATGTGGCCTTCTACCCTGTCCAGAAAAAAACGGCACGTGTTTTTGCCTGTCTAATGGTCCTGCATTGCGGGTATATCGAAGTTCGGGTTAAGCATTATCAGCACACATGAGACGTTGGCCCAACGTTGGTTTGCTGTTGGTACACCGTCTAGGACGTTGGCCCGACAGTAAACCAACGCTGCGCAGACGTCTAATGCTAGCTGGATTATCAAACACTTCGAATTTATGTTCTTCAATACCTCTGGTAGGTCAAAAAAACATTTCTGAAAAAAATTGAGGTAGTTTATACTTTATAAAAAAGGTTAGGCGGAAGTCACCATGGAAACAAATATTCAAGATGACCATCTTCTTCATTAAAATGATAGATCTTTGCTACCCGAGGTGAGGTAAATTTCTGTGGAGAATTGCTATGTTATATACTTGCACACTTCTCAAAAATTCCACAGAACCAAGAACCAAGAGTAATTTTCAAAAGAGCTGGGTCGGTCCCGATGGCTCATTCGATCCGGTTGGGGCTCGAAACGAATCCCGGCCGGTCTACAGACTGTTCAAAGACACGAAGTGTGTAGTGCTGTCTATGGTACTGTGTATTATAAATAACCCCTGATATCATTCGATAAGAGTAGGACATAGTACTGACTTCGGGCTTCTTTCTGTCATGATATTGCCATGAATGTGCAGAATGCGATGCAAAGCAATATTCACTTTCTCACACGAAAAAGCTGACATCTTTATTTATCTTTTATAGCCATTCACCTCCTTCTATACGACGTAGTGTAAATACCGAATAAACATTAAATGTCATCTATGTCATCTGCTGCAGGCAAAATGATAGGCTATGTATCTTATCTCAGCATTTATAAGTCGTTGATATAATACAATCTGACACGACAACGACATCAGCAGAAGGTGTGTCTAATTGTAATAAGTTTTCAAATAGAATTAATACAGTATAAACAGTTTAACTGTACAGAACATATATATATATATAGCTAACACTATTTAAAACGTTTATGAAACGCTTATGAGGTTATATTTTAATGTGTTTCAAGTCGCAGACTACATTTTACGCAGAGGTACATTTTATCACAGTTATATTTGGTAATTAACAATGCGCCTGAGACATTTCTTCCAGTCTTTATAGTGTACGCGTTTTATTTTAACACGTCCTGTGATAAAACCAAAGCTTGATAATAACTGATTCGCTTTGATATACAATTAGTTATTTTTATACGTGAATAATATAATGATTAGCATCAGATTCGAATTTCGAATATAATTCATTAGTTATTGAGTCAGTCAGTCAGTCAGTCAGTTAAGTGAAACATTAAGCAAGACCGAACGTGACTGAAGTAACTCCCTAAAATTCGACATGCTGGAGATAAATGCAATAATTAAACATTGTCAAAACACATCATTACTGTAGACTTTCCACACCAGAAGCCATCATCCTCCAAGTTTAATGCTAGCATACTGGGTCGCTCGATGCACTCTTTTCGACAAAGATATATCATACATTTACTGTGTATCTTGCTCTTTTCATATCACATTTAGGATCACTGGCATAATCAGCTCGATCTATGTTCCATATCTTCTCAGTTTATGTCAGTTCAATCGACCATTGTGTTGAAACAATCTCTCAAGGGTGGGATTGTTAAAATTGTCAAATGTCAATTCTACATTATTTTTGATATTGTTTTCAACTTGATTGCTATACATTGCTGTGGACTAAGTCAACAAAAAAAATTACAATATGCATTCACATTTTTCTGTTGCATAATATATAGCAGTAAAAAATAGGTATATGTATTTGTAATCAAAATGCAATAGATATAGGCTATAAGATAAGTTTAGAACTCTATAAAGTGATCGAATTTGTAAATTTATCTCCAACGTATATCATGGGATTGTTTCTGTGATAGCATTAGTATTGATGAAAAATATATAATATAGCTATTTTCTCCTACAGAACAGTTCTTTTCACACATGAGGATAGACCAATTTATATCGATATGTTTGCCATTTTAAACTCATAATTTCTTTTTTAAATAGGACAATTAAGTATTTTTGTGACCAATAAATGTTTGAATTTGGTGTAGAGATGGAACGTGTATCTTAGACGATAATATATCTCAACATTACATAACATTTATCAGTTGGGGCGGCCATCTTGTCTTTTGCTTTTGACTAGCGTGTACCATGATTTTTTAAGATTATTTAAAAAAATTAATTGTCACCCATGGGAATATTTTTGACAAAAAAGTAAGCTATGTAGTAACTATACTATGTCGTTTTATTGTATTTTACGTTCCGGCGCATTCGGCGGATATTTTCCCAAGGTAAAACCTAACTTAATTTGTTCTGAAAGATGTTTGGACCTTGAGATGTAATTCTCAAATAGTGTTCTGCAGAAAAATTGACCAGATATATGAATAGACATCAAAGTATAAACATCGACTAATGTATTATGTAGACGAAAATAATTGACATAACTCGTATAAATTGGTCAAATTTTAAAAGAGTTGTCAATTACCCCCTCTCTCGGGACTTTTTTTCCGTGACACTAGATATATTGAAGAACATAAAATCGAAGAGTTTGGTAAGATGGCATTTTTTTCCCGCGGGTCATCCCGTATTTCGGCAAGACATACTGATAATGATGAAAGTACGACACCCATTTTCATTCCCTTGTAATCGTATCGTCTCATTCAAACAATGATTGTCTCTTAAAGAAGGATGGAAAGTGTCATTATAGACTTGACTGTCTTAATGATAAAATACAATGGGTATATTTTAAAATAATGTAATATTGTGCAAAATTGTATTAGTTAGTAAACAATCGGGACGCTAAGCCTCAGTGCCAGGTTTTGTCATGATAAACAATTATGTGATCATGACTGCCAGTATATCGGGGCATTTCTCATATCTATTTATAATTCTGCTTTGCTTATACCTTGATTTTCGTATTACATTCCATATTCAATGATAATTATTGGCTGAAATAGGAATGGAAATAAGCTTTGATATCTATACCTATAAGTTACCCATATATATAATATATATTTATATTTTTATATAACAGTATATATCATATCCAACTCTTTGAAATAATAATTCAAAATCAATATACCATCGACTTTATAATACCAACTATTTGTTCACAGCGTTATTAGGCCTACTGACCTCGTTACTGTGGGCCCTTCACCATTCGAGCTGATGCATCGCAGTGACCAATTCTAGCGATAACCATCTTCCCTTGACCAGTCTCACGCAAGTGCTTACCGCAGGAGCCTGGACATATCGAGTACTATAATCAGTTATATCTGTCTATGTGGTCATAATGGGGGTGTGTCTGAGATTCAAACCTCATTGGATGTTTCAGATTTATAAATAGGTCCTAAAAGGTCAGCAAGAATTGACCTCTTGCTCATCCCTCATGCACAGTTACTTGTTTCCGTTGCAATGTATCATATAAACAAATTCGGAATCTCTCATTTTGGACAGTGATGTGCACCTAATTTCGTCATGGCGGCCAGTAATCATGTATTGGCCGCCATGAAGAAGCTCGGAACAAAATGACATCAGCGTGAGATTCAGAGCTTATCTATCTATGTGATCTATAATACCAACGGAAACAAGTAAGCTTTGTTCTCAGGCAGCTGTGAAAATGAAATGAAATGAAATGAAATAAATCGGGCTTTAGGCCACCTTTGTGCACATATAGGCTAAACTGGGCCAGGAGAACCTACTGAGGATGGTGAGATGATTGAGATGACACTGTCCTCCAGACGTAGGATTCGAAATTCGAGCCCTGACGGTCTGAGGCCGAGCACGCTACCTCTCGGTCACGGAGGCTCCCCACAATACTGACTTTCACACGTGGATGGGGAAAAAACATTTTTTGTTTCCTTCAAACTGCCGAGACCGGGAACCGAACCCCGAACTCTGGCGTGAAAGGCAGCGGTGCTAACCACTACCCTAGGTCGGCCCAATGCTGGGACGACGTCGTAGACGTCGTAGACGGCGGCCCAACATTGACCCAACATGGTTCAATTTCTCGTGTTTGCTGGGGATCGTACTGATGTACGAAGCCAAAAGACAGTATCTGCTTACTTTACAAGTGATCAGATACTCTCTATTGGCTTTGCAGCCCTAACTCGCCAGCTGTGGGCCCATCTCCATGATCACGCCACCAGCTCTTCTATCATGTTTATCAGCCGTCACCACCTTATTTGACAGTTTAATGGCATTATCTCAGAAAAAAACGTCTATCACACAATACATAAAACATTTCACACGTTTAAGCCAACGTGGAGCTAACACTGGTTTTGCCTAATGGTCGTATCTTCAGAGCGTCTGCCGGGTGGCCCCAACAGATTAGAAACCCGTGTCTCCTTCAAATCGATCCATCTGTTAGTCGATAGGACACGGGTCCGGGAGGGACGAAACGGTCCCATGACAGGAAATCCCTACTTCTATGGAATGTCGCCGACGAAAGAGCAATGCAGGATTGACAGATCAATAGTAGCACAGATAATGCCAGATCAACAGGCTGCAAATGGCCATTGATCTCCTACTTGTAAAAGCTACAAAGTTACCGCTTAAATGTCTATTAATATTATTATAAAACACAAACTAGAACACATACACAAAACAACATACATTATTACGAAAAAGACTGCGAAATAAACCATCCGAGGCGATTAATTCTCCCAATTCATTTTCAGTAATTGTCGGTTGAGTGAACGTCTCACACCAACGAATTTTCAAAATCTGATTATAGAAATTGCTGAGTGAGAATTGGACAATAAAGATTGATCATTTGTCTCGTTTATCGTGTTAATCTGACAGGTATGTCAAATCTGCGACGTCAATAACAAAACCATTCATATTTTTTATTTATCATGTTCGGGGAGTTTAAATTAAATGTCAGCATATGCGCCATGCATACAGCGAGGTAGTTATCGTATTTTCGTTGGAATCACTGGTAGTTTTGTGAACAAAGGCCAATTATAGCATACATGTACACTAAGCATGTTAATATTGAAGGAGACATCGCTTTTGAAAAAACTGCACTATTTTTTGTAAAACATTGTCGGTATAACATAGGCTCTCGTGTGAGAGTTTAAACTATTGATGCTACATAGCTCAATTTTTCTCGGGAACAATGTCACTTGGAATGTGTTTCATTTTGATGTGTTTTAATGTAACTAAAATAAAGCTCCAAACCGAACAGCTAAGCAAAACAATATTATTCTGTTATTCCACTGGGAACTTTTTTAAAACATTTCTGACTGCTTTTTTAGCCACGCACCTGAAATAAATCAACATTGACTGATGACATTATAATTTTTTCTCTTGCTAAAACCATGGAAATTCTCATAATGCCACATGTGATCTTAATCCTCTACCAACTAGTTTGTTGAAATCCTGCCTTGACAACCTTATCTTAGCATGCTTAGATGCAATAACAAACACCATTAACATGTCTTTGCAATTAGGCAGTTTTTCTGACAATTTCAAACTAGCTGATGTTAGACTTCTACCTCTATTTAAAAAGCCAAGTATCTGAAGAATAATTTTAAATACTACAGACCAGTTTCAAACCTCAGTTTCCTAAGGGTAGTTGCACGACGCCTACATACACACATCAAATCTAACAGTCTGGCTAACCCGCTACAGTTTACTAAAACTGCCGTGCAAAGCCAAAAGGCAGTATATGCTTATTTTACAAGTGAGCAGATACTGCCTTTTGGCTTTGCAGAGCAGTATCAGCTATACGCCATTTCACTCGACCGAAACTACATTTCTTCGAATGCAAAATACACCACTCTAAATATGGAAGATGACATGTAACCATACTGAGATGTAACCATGTCTTCTCGGCTTTTGATACCATAGATCATTAAACTCTTTATAGTCTAGGCCCGTATTCAGATAATCGAACAGTGGGGTGCATTTTTTAGTAAAAGCAAGTGACATAGTCATCTTTATGTATTTTGAACCCCTGAATCCGCAAAATGACGTTACCCAGCTGTATTATGATGCGGTATGCCTTAAAATGGCGATTCAAAATTGCCGCCATCTAATGAAAATCATTATATTATCAGTTTCAATCCACTTAGAAAAATTATGTTTTGTTCTACTTGTGTATTTTGAATTCCAGAGTACAAGTAAAGATACTATTCATGTCCGTAATGATGGGTAGTATTAATTTACATACTTAAATATGAAAATTCAAGATGGCGGCCATCCACGAAAATGTAATTTTACCTATCGTCCCCCAAATTGTAATATACAGATGTTGTTCAATTTCTTTGATGTTATTCAGCTTACTATCTAAGTAATAATTACAAATAGTTTACTAGTCAGCTTAATGTCCCTCCAAATCATTGATTGAATATTTCCATATCATCATTTCATGTCTAGCAAATAACTTGTTTTGGTTTTAAATGCATATTAGATGCATATGTAAGTACATTTCCTCGAACACCTTCCAAGCTATAAATGATGGGCATTTTTTAACAAAATAAGCTTCAACAATATTCTTAGCAGAAATAATTATTTATTTGCAATGTAACAGTTAGGAACCATTTGTTTTGAGTTTAATATTAAGTGAATATAATAACAAAACAAGATTCTGCATTTCTGCGACTAAATAAGTTGTGGCAAAATTCACTTTGTTTTCCCTGGTAGCACCCATGATTAATATTATACTAAGCACTCTAGTCATTGCCTGTGTTGATGCATGTAACTAAGTCATCACGAATTTTGAATTCACATGTTCCTGTGCACATAAGCATGTTTTTGCGACACTTGCAGCGCATGGTGCCACGACCTTTCAAACACTGGCACGAAATTATTTTTTCTCTATGCAAGCTTTTGGAACAGGGTCAATTGTCATCAAGATTGGTGAAAGATTGCCATCAGTGATGCTCCATCCCAATGTTTCTGCATCTGGAATCTGTTTGACAATCCAGCCACGGACTCTGTACAAACGCGGCTTGCCAAGGCTGTAGACATTGCATTTGTCGTCAAACGTCAGTCACGTGAGAATACAATTTGGTGGACTGAATTTAATCAATCATGGACCCAATCAAATCCTGTTAAAAGTGCAGTTGGGTATATGCCTATCATACATGCACCAGCACATGATATTGACACTTTGAATACGGTTTTCATGCGATGTATGTACGTGGCAACACAGCTTGGGCAGGTGTATGTTGTCTTGACAGTTGACCAAGCACTATATTATAAATTGATGAAACTGAAGTGGATGGTACCTGAATATAGAGATAGATTGATACCTCATCTTGGTGGATTTCATATTTTATTAAACTTCCTCAAAGTCATTGGTCAGCATATGAAAGGATCTGTATAGAAGACGCATGGGTTGAAAGTGGCATCCTTGGTCCCAAGTGTGAGCAAGTGATGTCTGGCAAGCTTTACAAAAAAAGAAGTGTTCGAACCCATAAACTCACATTTCAGGCCCTCTGGCGGCTGTTTCATCCACATATGATAGACTATTTCAGAAAACATGATCCAACTTTTCAAGCAGGAACTCGCCATGTCATAGACCAGGAGAATCATGATAACTTGGACGAACTGATCGAGATGCTGAGCACAGCCAGTTCCATGAAATGTTGACCAGTTTTATTCAGGAGAATGAGACAAATGCCAATTTTAGCTTCTGGTGGCAATACATGGAGTTGGTAGCAATACTGCTAAGATTCTCTAGAGCTCAGCGAGATGGACTATGGGACCTGTATTTTTCTACATTCCGCTCAATGCTACCATACTTCATGAGGTATGATCACCCTAACTATGCCCGCTGGTGACCGGTATACCTGGCAAACATGCAGTCATCACCCGAGTCTGTCTTGCAGGAATTCAGGGAAGGTAACTTTGTTGTCAAGAGAGGTGACCCCAAATTTAACCAGGTGTCGCCAGATCAGAGTCAAGAATAGTTGAAAGGAACTGGGAAATCTGGTGGTGGCATAATTGGCATAACAATGACACCTTCAGCTCTCAGTCGCTGGGCCTTGTCGTACACTTTGAGGTCGCACATCGCTGCTGAAACCAGGGCTATGTTTCACATGGAACACAGTGCCAGTAATACAGGGCATAGTGAGAGTGGGATAAGTAGGAAGAAGAAAGATAATGATCACGAGGATGCTCTGCTTTATATCTTTCAGAGATTTAACCTGTTTTCATGGGGAATCAGCAACCATGTCCTCCAGAATATCGCCACAAAGGATTTGGTAACCACCCAAATCCTTTGTGGCGATATTCTGGAGAAAGCAAAGGCCAGGCTCAATTGACACAATTTGTGAGCAAACAGCTACTGATGTGACAACAAGAATCACAACAAGCTGTTCAGCAGTTTTACGCTCCAATAGAACGGAACAGCCCTGCTACATTCAAGTCCCTTTATGAACTTGAAGAGCAGGGAAAAGAGGAGAGATACGGAAGGCTGACAGGACAGTTTTACAACGCTTAATAACTGCATATGGAGCCGGCCGTAGTGTTGACATGCTGATGGTGATGCAGCATGAGCTTTTACCAGTTCCAATTGCTCTTGCCGAAATGAATGGGCAGCTTCGCACTGGTGCCATGTCAATTCTAGCTGACGTGTTTCTCAGTGGTATCAACTGTCCTGGATCTTTTGAAGTAGAAGTGTCGTCCTGCTTAATAATCGATGGCAATGCTCTTATAGTAGCGATAGGGAAGCCACAAGAGGCTAAAACGTTTGGAGATCTTGCTGATGTCTTCATGGGTGTTGTCATGCATTATGGCAGAGCTTGTCAACAAATACATGTTACATTCGACAGATATTGGACAGATTACATCAAGTCAGCTACAAGAGAAAAACGTACTGGCAAAAATCATCCAATATGAAGGGTTATTAAAGATAGTGATGTCCCTCTTTCCAAAAATTGGGACAACTTTCTTGCCCTTACTGAAAACAAGGTAGACCTTGCTGAGTTGCTTTCAAATAAATTGATTTAAGGGGCTCCTCCTGATAAACTGTTTGTTGTCAGTGGATGGTTTGAAGATGAAAAGGATGTTGGCTGTTCCCGACAAGATGTTCACTCTTGTCACCAGTGTCTCTATCTCTACTTCAGACACTGGTCATCTTCCCCCGATCAGCTAATATTAACCACCAGGTGACAGAGATTTCACAGCCACTCTCTGTACTGCCGCTTATAGGTGCGTAGGAAAAATCCCGCTTCTTTCAGAACGATGGCCTCACAGAGTGCAAAATAACTCGATTCATGTTATTACTATTGACGCTTCTGAAAATGAGATAAAAATATCTTGGCTGAATATACACTGATATATACCGTATGTAGTAAAAATTGTGCTTAGCTCATACTTTTAAAAACTCCATTAAATTTATTATCAATAAATATAAAATTGAAAGTGGAACACTCATGGATACCCTCAGGTTTGTATGACGAGCACTGCGTGCACAAATTCCCATGTGTTGGCAGCGGATGGGCAGGTGTGCATCTAAACACAACTGGCCAATCACGATCTACCTCACCGCTGGTGCCTGATTTATGAATTGCTGGCTGCTGGTTGGCAGATGGTGACGTAACAGACGACAGAGACCCCTGGTGTTGGATATGTGTAGATGCAACACAAAATCTCAGTGGGTGACTGTGACACTCACGGATAGCTCAGTGTAGACAAGATGTGGATGTGTCAGCTATAAGAGCAACTCATGAGGAAGCAGACACTCGCATAATCTTACATGTAATAAATGTTGATGCGGACACACTGATTGTTTCGGTAAAAGACACTGACTTGCTGTTGCTTTTGTTATCATTGGATGATGGCAAGTACAGCAAAGAAAAGGAAGTGTATTCAAATAAGAGCTTTTGCTGGCCAAATGCCTTCAGGATCTCTCCCATCACTTCTCCCTTTCCATGCAATTACAGGGCGTGACTCAACTTCTTTCATCGGTGGTCACACCAACAAATCTGCATGATCAGCACTTAAAGTCTACTACAAGTTGCTATGTGGTCTTGGAGAAGGACAACTTACTGATCAAAAAAGAAAATTGCTGAGAAGAAGTTGTAGGTTGTACAATGTGAGTTATATTGTATGTACGACCAATGAGGCACGATTGTTACTGTTTGGAAAACTAAGCAGCCCTGAATCATTACCACCAACTAGTGATGCCTTCGAACAACATATAAAGAGAACTCATTACCAAAGTATGGTGTTGGAATGTGTGAATGTTACAGCCCCACAGCTTTCACATGCAGATACATTGGGATGGAGCATCACTGATGGCGAGCTTTAAACAATCTTGATGACAATTGACCCTGTTCCAAAAGCTTGCATGGAGATAATTTATTTAACTCATCTTGGCATAGCACAGCTGGATATGCCTTTAACTCCTCGTTGCCCAAATTCCCCACAAAAACGTACTCCTGGAACCCAAGTGTAGGTTTTTTTTAAATTGTGATGTACTATTTCAAGTAGACCCCCAAAAGCAACCATTAGACGCAGCAAAATGCAACTTGGCACATAACTATATAACCTTCATATCAGGGCTGTATGAAAATCGCATTATTGCGAGCTTGGGTGGCTACAGAGGATTCGGATTATTGCCAACTTGGGCAAAAAAAGAAATTGGTTTCATTTTTCATCACACGGCGTCTCACACGGTTCAGTCATTGGGCCTGGGCTTTTTTCTTATACCCCAGTCACACATACACGACGCACAGCTCACGCCTTGAGTGACGTTGTGCGTCAATAAATTTTGTCAGGATATGAGAAGAGCCAGTGAGTTTAAGACGAATATACAGCGTGTTATAAACAAAACAGGTGTATAGATCAGCAAATATAATAGACATCGTTTCGCCACCGCGTTGCGCGTTAGCAGGTCGACAAAGTTAACAAGTACATCGCGCATCGCCAGCGCGAGACACGAATGAGTCAGAGAGCATTTACGTTATATGCTTGCTGGACATGCGCTAGGAACACGTTGGAAGGGCGCTATATGCGCGCTCAGTGCCGGCATTTATGATTTTTTGTTCTAGGTGTAAGCCTCAGTCACACGCACTGAAAATTGATTATTTTTTGCCAGAGCGTCGGCCGTGCGTCTGTCGTGCTTCAGCACTCGTTACTGGTTCGTGGAGCGCACTGCACTAACGCTAGGCATATTTTTGTGCGCACAGTAATCGGCAAAGGAAGTTGGGTGTGTTCGAAATATTGAACGCATATATGAATGCATAAATGTACACGCCAAAAGACCGCTAGAAACACGTGGGGTGCGCTAGAACAACGTTATATCAACGCCAAATACGTTTGCTTTGTATCACAAGGCTGCCCGTTGAGGACACAGGGCAGTCGCGGGCAACGTGCCTGCCCTGCGCTGCATGAGCGCCCGAAGTAGGCGCTGGGTACACGCCGGCGGTTTGCCCAGCAGCGACTATGTAATTTCTACTGCCTAACCCTTGAAGCTTTGAAGAACGACATTTTATTTGTAATCATTAAAGGTGGAGTTTCACACGATACACGGCTTCAAGTGCATAATTTGTTTTTAATTTGCGAAATTAAGTCCAAACATAAAATGTGATCATAAATTTAAGACACATATTTTTTCTTTTAAAAATGATTACATAACTATCTACAAAACAAACTGATAAAAAATACTATAATCGTCGACATTAGCATTCTGGGTTTTAATACGCACTGTATGCGTCCAGCGCGCTAGTAAAGCGCTGTTCATTCGCCCTTTGCTTTGAAAACACGCTGTGCACTCACTACCAGCATGCGACGTTTTTCACACTCTGGACTCAAAATGTTATTTTTTTTATTTTGTCAAGCTGGACTGTGCGTCGTTTATGTCTGCCTGAGACAAACCTCGGTCAACGAAAACCCCACGAAAACAGAACGAATTGTGCCTAACGTTAGACTGGTCTGACGTTCTTCTGGCGTCTACATTTACACGTGGAAAAACGCTCACATTTTTGAACATGCAGAAAATGTACGCAGAGTTTGACGCACACAATAAATGAATAACGTTTACCTGACGTTGTCGTCGAATCATCAACGAGTTCTAGCATACGCCCAGCGATTCACAACGCACTGACCAAAATTCTTCATTGTTTGTGCTCCGGACGTGGGTGATGGTATGTGTGACTGGACCTTTACGTTATATCACAGTTAGATGGCATGGACTGCCAAATCGAAACTGAACTGAAACTCTCATAAACCGAATTATCTGTAATTGGATCTGGGATGCAACGGGACAAATTTTTCTACATTGTGTCCTATTTTATTGCTGGATAATGAAAATGAATGGAGATCTGGAGATCTGGAGATCCTCTTCTACCATATCCGTAAGCTGCGTCGCATTCATCGCGGCATCTTCCTCGTGATAAGACGATTGCTAAGACGATTGATGTTGCATTGATAATTATAGGTAATAGACTTATCTATTGTAACTCCCTCTTCTCTAATGTTGCTAACAGGGACAAAGGAAAACAAAAGTTATTTTCAGTATATAAACGGTTTGACTACTTTCGCCTAAAGTACACGCGTGCAGCTATAGTACGGATTGTTAAAAACAATGTGTTGTTTCTATATTTGACTTGTCAGTGTGAGATGATTGATTATATCACAGTGCCCAAGCATAAAAAGATAGGATTGAATAGGGGACAGTTATCCGGTTATAGTACATGTTTCATGGCTTAACAAAATATTATGTTGTCTTTGCCGATATGTCTTTGGCCACCACATAGAAAGATAACATTAAATAAGGGGGGAGTTACCTGGCTATAGGCTTATTACATTATTTCATGGCCACCATGAACCACCATGTTTGATAATCAGTGATGATGCTGTTCCATCCTTATGGAGCAATGAGTTGACAGCCCAGGAAACATGAGGCGTTGGTCCAGTGTTGAACTAATGCTGGCCCACCACATAGAAAGATAACATTAAATAAGGGGGGAGTTACCTGGCTATAGGCTTATTACATTATTTCATGGCTTAACAAAATAATATCGTTGTCCATGCCGGTTTGTGTTGGGCCAATATACCTACAAGCAAATGAACCAAGTTGACAGCCAAATAAACACGAGGCATTGACCCAGTGTTGGTCAAATGTTGGCCCACCGTCTGCGACCCGTGTCCAACATTGTACCAACAGAAGACACAGCCAGTGCAGGTCTATGCTATTAAATTACTCTTTCTGGATAATTTGATAGCACTGCAGTGGTCTGCGGCAACCCATTCTTGCCCCACAGAAATGAATGCTGTCACGAATACAGTTTTATATTTCGCATGACGATATGAATCGGTACACAGACTTTTCGCCCCATAGTCAGTTCGCACTATTTTTCAGTAAGGCGTTTCGCCCCCAACTCATACTTAGGAAAGACGTTTCGCCCCCTCCCCATAAATAGGAAATACGTTTCGCCCCCGTCTTCATAGTTCAGGAAGACGTTTCGCACCCAAACCTTATTTCAGAAAGACGTTTCGCACCCAAACCATATTTCAGAAAGACGTTTCGCACCCATTTCATTGTTAGAAAAGACGCTTCGCCCCCTTTTCATATTTTGGAAAGACGTTTCGCCCCCTAATCACAAATACGTTTTGCCCCCTATAGTCATAAATTGGAAAGACGTTTCGCACCCTTTTCATAATTAGGAAAGAAGTTTCGCTTGCTATTCATAAATCAGCATGATATTCATTTTTAAGAAAGACGTTTCGCACCCTAATCATAAAACAGCATAAAATTGTGAAGAAAGGCATGTGTGTACTCCACTTAGGCTACCTTGTTGTTCCTGCATTTTACTATCACTTACCGTTTTCAGCCCTTGATTCAGCCACTTTAATTTATTGTGCTATCGATCTGATCGCCGACCTAACCTTGGAACATAAATAATTTAATGCAATATTGTAAGTTATATTACATTAACGTATATAAATTCGAAGGCTGATTATTTTTTTAGAAATATGTATAGGGGCTGGGTATCTTAATTTGGGGAGGGGGCGAAACGTCTTCTCTGGGGTGCGAAACGTCCTATAAGAACGGGGCGAAACGACTTATCTAGGGTGCGAAACGTCCTATAAGAATGGGGGCGAAACGTCCTCTAAGAATGGCGGCGAAACGTCTCACATAAGGGTTCGGAATGTCTTAATTTTAGAGAGGAGGCGAAACGTCTTTCCCAGGGGGGCGACACGTCTTCCCTAGGGGGCGATACGTCTCAATAGGGGGCAAAACGTCTCAATAGCGGGCGAAACGTCTCACATAGGGGGCGAAACGCCTCACATAGGGGGCGAAACGTCTTCCGTGGGTAAGAAACGCCTCACAGAGGGGCGGAACGTTAAACTGGAACAAGTCGTCACGCGACGGGGGCGAAACGTCTTGAAGATGGGTGCGAAACGTCTTGGGGGGCGAAATGTCTATGGTGCGAAATGTCTTGGAGCCTCAGCCATATGAATCTATAGTTGAGTTGGATAGTGTACATATTTATGATATCTGCTTGTAGGTCATTGGTTATCGTACATGAACAGGATGCACACCTAGAATTTATATTAGATACATGTATGCAATGTCATATTGGTTTAATTGAAATTTAAAAAAACAGCGTCAGTGTGAAGTTATTAGTTTAGACATTATTATTATTGTACACAATGAAGAACATCACAACAAAACTGATACAAAATAAATAAAACAAATTTTGAAGTCCATCACAACGTATTAATCCTCTAAGCGCGGGGACCATCTTTATACGTCAGAATCTGACGTCTGAAAACGTCAGATTCTGACGCATAAAGACAATCCCTGCACTGAAAAGAGTAAACTATGTATACTGGTCGTAGACCCATAACATAAGTATTCAAAAGAAGCGAAAAGTGCTAACTAAGACACTTATGGTGCTTTCAAATTGAAAATTTGGTTCTCACTTGTTTTATACAAAAAATGCAGTGTTGTAAGGGTCAATTTGTCATAAATCTTCATATGTATGCAGTGTGCTGGTATTATTTACATGCTTATGATTTATTTATCTTGTATGTTTCAGAGACCTCAGTCTAAACAATATCACCAAACTATCACCACATGCCTTCAAGGGACTGCACGAACTTAGAGAGCTGTAAGTGTTACATACATACATGTACATAGACTTATATTTTATTGAAGATTTACACATCAGCTTAATTAGCACGTCCATGATAATTGTACATTTGTACATTGTACGTTTGTAATAATTATGGTAGAAATAGGTGATAATTACTGAATTGTTAAATGCATATAATCATGATAATATAAAAACACAAGTTTTTTAATCACTCATTGATGTGGTATCCTGGATAAAGTGCAAAAGACAAACTAAACTGATATTATATTAATAATAATGATAATACGTCATTGTAATAGCAATGAGGAACTATTTCCAACTACACTTTCGTAATATAGTACTACATAAACACTACTGGCATAGGTTGTACATCCACATGTCTCTGGCCGTCTGGGCATGTCAGGGTGTACAACCCCTAGGAATGCCCAGAACCACTTACATCTATTGAACAAGTGAAGGAAGCACTCTCAATCACCCGCCATGCCTTATCACCCCAACCTCACCTCATCATCTGTACATTAATCATTTTTCACTATATTTTACGTATTACAAATTCACTTAAATGACCGTCTCTGCCGAAACGTGACGATAAGTCACAATTCTACTACTCCTACTGCTGAGTGTGGGCCTCAAAATGACATCTGAAAGGCTGGGTCGGTTAAAGTGGTAGGGACAAAAAGATTCATATGGATGCGTTTGTATGAATAAATATGTAACATACACAACTGAATTATATAGTGACACATGGGGATTTGACTATAAGCCTTAACGTGCTCTTTTAAATAATTTAAATCTGCACCCACTTCAAGTTGTGTCTCGCAACCGCAACCCACAACTTCAAGTGGGTAAAAATTACTCATAATTTGCCTAATTTCATACCAAACATTTGCAAATCTTGATGTATAAAACGCTCATTGCATTCCCAATATCAGATGGGCTTAGATAAATATTAGATGGGCTAATAAAATGGATTAAAAATAACTCGTGCTTTATGCGGTGGGGTTAAAATATATCCAGCAATGGCCATTCAGAAGGATAAGCATGTCAAGCAGCGAAATTTACTGTTATTGACCAATAGATTGTTTTGTCTGTAATTACTTGTAGCGGCTCACCATATTCTGAGATGTTGAAATAATGTGTAAATTTAACTAAAATGAGTATTTTTTACCCTCGAAAATATTGGCCACTTCAGCTGTAATGAAAGACACGACTGAAAGAGGGTGACATTTTATTTGCCACGATTTTATGTATTGAAACTAATTACCGCACTTCGAGAAAAACGAAAAACACAAGGCGCAGTTCGTCAGTATGTGTGATTAATTGTGGTGTGTGTATCAGGCGAGATCCAATGTCATGTGCGGTAGTTTTACTTGTAAAGCTGCACGATCTGCACTTTTGATTGAACTGCTTAGCCCTTACAGCGCAGGGGTCGAGTTTAGACGTCAGAATCTGACGTCTGTAGACGTCAGATTCTGACGTCTAAACTCGACCCTCGCACTGTAAGAGTAAACATATTTTTAGTGGTCGTGGAACCATAACATAGGTATTTAAATGGAGCGAAAAGAGTTGACAAAGACATTTATGGTGATTTCAAATAGAAAAAAACGTGGTCTCGAATTGAATAAAATATGAATGGAATAAATCTCCATATTGAACTGAATGAATGAATGAATGAATGAATGAATGAATGAATGAATGAATGAATGAATGAATGAATGAATCCTGTGTATGGTGAGGTGAATCGGATGGCACTGCTCTCCAGAAACAAGATTTTACATTATAACTTGACCATCTACATGATTGTAATGTGATCTAGAAAATCTGAAAATGTTGCATTGTGTCACGTTGTGTCTGGTTCGAATTCCGGAGGCCGGAGGCAATCTCCGATAGTGTTCGGTGCAAACAGACATTGGTTTTACATGATCACGCTTTTCATGATCTGACATAAGGTATTATCACATATCAAGAGAGATGTAGCTTCCGGAATTACTTTTATGTTTATTCCGTTTTATTTTAAAGTTTAGAGATGCCTAGTCAACTGGTGTTCTCTTTAAGGTCGTGATTTGTTTTTCATTCCGGTGTAACCTCGCGCTTATCCATGTATGTATTAAGTGTAATGTTTGACAAAGAATACGTTCACTATTTTATAGAATTATAAATGAACATTTTTCTACATATCTATATGCTGATATAGTGTCACCATATTCCTAATCATTGGTCCAGAGATAATGTGTGCGGCTATGAGCGACCAACTTTATGTGGTGCGTTCAGGACATGCTCTTGTGTTTGAAGATGAAGTGGGCCATGATAACAACTTAATTTGAATAAAAAAGGCGTATTTCGTAAAAATGGTAAAATCATATGGTTAATCTAAGGTAAAATGAAATGTAGTAATGACGAGTGCGAACTGTGATAACCCTGAGATATATTATTATATGATGTCATGTCAATAATATTAACAAGACAAATATACAAACATTATAGTAAAGAACCAAAAGAAGTGGCGTGTAAAACCGAGTAAAAGCCGTGTGCAATTACCAGATTACTGCCCTTCAGAATTAAAATACAGCAATGGTTAGAGGAATCGCAGGTGCTATTTGTGTATTTCAAAACAATTTCAACTTTTCTGACATGTCTAGCACCAGGATCAACTGAATTACAATTTATACCATGACATCTATGGAGGCTGATTTGCTTAGCGCTACAGTTTGGTCAATGGCCAACATGTAATTCAAACATTTCCAATAAGCAGCAGATTAATTATTGCTAGTCGTAATGTCTGAGATTGCTAATAAACATCATAAAACTGGCTATGTAATCGTACTCGGTATTTATTAGTTCGTTAGTATTGTTAGTTCGTTTGTGCGAAATGCATATTAGTTTCAATACCCATTATATTATGATAACAGTAGGCTGCCATAGTACTGCATGAGTGAATAATTTCTAACTTTATAAACATTCTCATGTAACAAAAAAACTTTTCAAAATAACATATCGACGTTATAATGAATCAAAAGAATCCAAGATTTTTAGGACGTACTATACGTCACCAACAATATAGTTTAAGAATTACTTTTAATAAGAATTACTAATTCAAAATCAGAATTATTGCTATTTTTTTAGCAAAATGTTAATACAAGTGAGACTAATTTACATAAAAAGTATTATGATGTGATCATTATGAAAAAAACAGTTATAAATAAAAGTATATTTTTTTATAAAGATTATCATATACTTAAACATATTAGCTGATATTTCTTGTCCTTTATGTAATGATGCCCTTACAATAGGACGTCTAGACCCACAAATTATTGACATTCATATCTCGTGCATCACAATAATTACTATGAAACATCTATGATAACCACATAGCATGTGAAAAATTAATTAGAATACACAATACCCATTTTAATAAAAAGTCATTATAATAATAAGTAAAACATTATCACATCATCCTAGTAGCAGTGCCAGTAGCTGCGCTTAATATTTTTTTGGATATATCAACAAGTAAATCATTCCACAAACTTATTCCTACATTATTCCTACATTGTGTCCTTAAATTTGGACGAGAATAGTTTATGGAAAAAAATGTTTTCTTCTATTTGAACAAGAATTTATATGCATGCTAGAGACAATTTTGTATTTATTGACTGGTAGAAGATTATGCAGCTTGAACATATAAACATTGCCATAGCATACTTCAGCAGATCTGAAGAATAGGAGAGTGTTTTGTGATGCTTCAGATAAACGAATATATGCCTAAGAAAGGTATATGGGATCAGTTGTTTGGACGACATTTGTATATGGATGTTGATCATGGGTATAATCATGAAAACCTCCTACTTCAGGTGATGCGACCACATTTTCTTTAGGCTATGGATTCAAATAAGTAATTGGGGATTTTACGTTGGTAATAACGCATACATACAAAAAGATTTTTTTCGAGCTAATACAGTCGCCAAGCTGACACCGTTTTTCAATGAATTTATTTAAGAAACATGTAGGGTACAAAATCCCCAAGGTTTAAAGACTGGAATGCCCATTGGAATGCTGTTTGGGATGGTGTAGCAGGCTTGCAAAAAATATTTTTTGGTTTCTAAGACCTCATACAAAACCAGTAAATATATTGATTAATTATGTCATTTATGATGCATAATTAATTTACAAACAATATGTGTAACCACTTTTTTGTTATGTTCACATGGATTGTTGCAAGAAAGTTTATGTTCTAGATGTGCTATGTGATTGGACACGCCAATTTTTCTCTTGTGTAAATAATGTATGTTGCCTACTTAAGATGTATTCCTGTTCACATTCTAATCTTTACCATGCTGCTGATACTATCTTTTGGAAAATATAGTCATTAAACATTAAAGAACAATACAGTATATATAACACATCTGCACAAAATCAGCCGCATCGCGTTTGTTTTATAAAATAAGACAATGCAATATTGTGCAAGAAAACAAGTGAATTATTTGTGTGTTCAAACTTTTATTCAAACTAATGCTATAAATGTATAAAGACGATTGTTATAAAACAAATGAAAGCTTATAAAAAATATCATTCTCCTATTATGTCGTTTGCAATAAAACACAATATTTTTTTTATTTTATAAAAAATAGGCATTTGTAAACATAGATAGCTACAGCATGTATAAATATAATAAATTAAATAAAATGAATGTTTGTTGTACCATGTATTCTTTTAGCATTTATGCACTTAGTGCATTTGGGTCAAAAACTTATATTTTTATTAAAAATGGTGCAACTGATGCTGTTCTGAAGTAAGATATCAGTTTCTCGTCATGTATGACCTATCGTGTGCGCTTAGAAATGGAAATAGTCATCCAAGATAGGTTATATCGTGTGACATGGGGAACTGCCACAAGTTAATAATTAAAAAACCGTTACTTGGTCAGAAAAATAACCTCGGTTACAATCTCTAGAAACCGTCCGAATGGAAATGACATTGATTTCATGAATTTCAGTAGCTGTAAAATATTAATACCATAAACTGCCTACTATTAAAAATAAAGCCCGTCACAAAAGGGGAGGGATTCGACCTACCCCCCCCCCCCCCTTTTGCTGGATATTATACTTTATGACATGTTAATCTTTTGCATTTTGATGTTCTGTAGCAGATACGACCCTCTAATACCGATACAATGATCGTTCTGGGCAAAAGACCACATCGTCAGTATGAAATCCGTTCTTTTGACACCGCGAGAGGTTTGTGTGTGGTTGTCAGAGCAGTTTGATGTACTATTTCATGTGCTCCTTGGTCGTCCCTTATTGATTGGCATCACATGCCCAGAGATCTTACAAGACAAAGTGTTCGTCTCCTGCGGCGCCAAGCTGACCCCTTTCATCTGGGACCACTTCTCAAAAGAAACGTATCTTGGACGAATTGTCCCGGATTACCGGGTTTTCGCCATGCTCTGGACAGCAATGTGACACCCAGTACAGACACAACTACCATCTCACAGAATGTGTAGATTACTATTTATTTAAAAAAATATCATTTATTTTGTATTAAGATGTTTATTCGATAGGGAGTTGCACCTTAATCATTGACATAACGTTCTATCCGCAGGACATACGTCTATTTTAGTTTCACTACAGCTCAACTGTGAAACGGACAGGCACTGACAGTCGGTAATCGAACAATTTTAAGAGGTATCATCATTTACATTTGTATGCATAGAAACAGTTTATATCTAACGATTTTCAGAGTGAGAGATTTAAGATGCGATACAGTCAACATGTTTTCAATCTGTCATTTCTGAATTAAAAACAATCACGTCTATCTTTGTAGTGCTTGTTTCAGAAGACAACTTAAATCTAAACTGCCTGGGATTATGGTAGCTTGTTTAGAAGTCATATGAACAGGAAATTGAAACAATGATATATCAGCCCAAAAGAAATAGTTGATAAACTGCCAATTCACATTGAAATTACGTTTTTTTTTCAACTGCTCATAAGCAAAAAATATGTAAGATAAAATAAGATAACATAAGCATACTAAGATAATTTAATATGGGATTAGAATATAATATAAGCTTAGATTCGATTCGATTATATTAGAATAAATTAGATTAAAATACGATACGGAAGGCTTTTTATACGCAATAATTTTAATTAAAAACGGCATGTACACACTAAAATATAAATAAATCGATCACCTTTTTACTCCAGTAAATTCGGTATATTCACTTTGCCTGAATGTCAATCTAACTAGAGTTCACACATGTTTAAAATATTTGTACTGTATCTCTTACGTATCTTATGTGTGCGTGATACTGAATATGCAGATTATATTTAATCAATAGTTATCATGCAATTTTATTCAGATACAATTATGCGCTTAGCAAAAATGATCATATTATTCAGACAGTTTTCATAATTGCGTGGAAAGAACACAACCGCGATTAAGAGGTCAATGTCTAGGGCGTTGTAGCACAGCCACATGTGAAATTTAGCCAATGTTGTCGCATGCAGTGGGCTAATATTAAGCCAACATCAGGTAAATTTTCAGTGTGTGCTGGCAGACACCCCACATTCTCATGTTGCCTGAAACAAATCTTGTCACGGAACAACCTTTCACCAGAGACATGCCGGCAATACCAGCAAGCACAACACGTTCAATCAAGGCTAGATTAATGTTGGCCCACCATCTACGACGCTGGTCCAACACTAAACCAACATAGGTTCAATGTCTTATGTTTGCAGAGAACAGGCCAAGGACAAATATCTATTGTTACAATCTCGTAATCGCTTGCCCATGGACATTTTCTCAGGGTAACCAGCTAACACAATGGAGGCAGAATCCCAAAGCAAATAGTTTGATATTATGACATTTAGAAAATTATCGAGTTCCCCACTCTGCGGGGGTATTCTATATTTTTGCTTTATGAAAATTGTTTGCGCGATTGTAGGCGTATACACGAGCAAAGAGCGGTCTACAAACGCTATAATGTAGTTGGCAATGGTCATGACAGTGTACCTAAAACTTCCAGTGCGATTTATCGTGCTATTTAGAAAATATAATGGGGTGGCAGTGATCGCTACCGTAATCAAGCATACTTAGCTGGAACAGGGAACACCATGATAAAGTCGGCGGATCTTCAGAGTAAGGCCTTGAATTGAAGATTTAGGAAATACATCTATGTTGAAAATAAATCTATTATGACAATGAATACAAATCGTCATCAGTAACTAGTGCATATTCAAACTGTATAGTTATATATTATTGTTTTTTTTATTTTTGTGTCAAAAACATACCACAATAATATTACATTATGTACATGTGTATCAAATTTGTTTATCTGCGTATATAATGCAACATTTACGACACCTGTGTCACATTACCAATCCCTCTATTAAATTGTTTTACTTACATAACCATGCATGCTGTACCAGCGCCACACCCACAAGCCCGTCGCTAACATATGCAATTGATCACGCCCTCTAACTTCATGTGGTAATCATACATGTACAGCATTCATCACATTGTTTTTATTGACCATCTTCATGCACGGGGTGTTTGTTAGTGACATTACTTTTCTATCCACAAGGATAGTTTATCAGGGATGTGTTTCGTATGCTGCATAATTTATAACAAGTACCATACAGAGTAAAAAGTCCACCTAGCCTTGTGATAATGCAGATACCACATCAGTGATAGGGCTTTGAGCTTAGTCTGTAAGTGGAGTTTGCCATTAAATCGGACCTTGAAAGGAACGGGGTTCCTCTTCAAATTATGTTACTCTTCACAGGAAAACCAATCGATGGCTACCTGGGGGTAATTCCCGTGTGCATGCCCAGAACCCCTAATCGGGAAAGTGAAGCAAAACAAAAAAATTCAATATTCCTCAGTGCTCGATTGGCACACCTTCGTCTGTTCATGTTGCACAAGGCTCTTTTTTATTTACATAATTCACTCATTGTAACGTACTACGAAATATTTAAATGACCGTCCCTGTCCAAAGGTAAGATAAGCAAAATTGTAACTGCACACAACATACACCATTATTCACATATTGTTTTATCTGAAGTTGATGATATATAACGTATATCATATCCTGCACCACGTTTCGATTGTTGTGTTCCCACAAATTTTACCACATACCATATTGTATTGCCTCTTTTATGTTAACGCATGACCTACATACTAGCATTCATCATTCATCACACCATGTAGCACAATCATGTTTTTGTTTGACAGACGTCTGACGGGAAACAAATTATTCAGCCTCCCAGATGATGTGTTCTCTGAACTGGTACATCTTAGAAGCCTGTAAGTATGAACTCGTTCTCGTTAAATTGTAAACATGTTGTTATCTCGTCTATTAATGTCGTTAAAATCCATTTGATCTAATCGTGATCCAAACAAAGAAAATTACTGAAAAGAGAAGGTTTTTCAGGCTTGTCAAGCTGTTCAGCTGCGGGGTGTGCTCATGTGTTTAGCCTGTTTTATGGCGAACCTGTAGTATTCCAACACTTCCGCTCCTGGTACATAATCTCGATAAATACAAGATACCAATCTTTTTATTTTATTTTTATTGTAATAACACGAATAATAATTTTTCATTTGTATTGTACTTTTTTTATTGCATCACCATGATTAATCAATGATTAATAATTTATAGAGATTTACATGTAAAATTACGTTTTTTAGAAAACGATGTCTTTTCTGTGATTTATACAGTTTTACATTTTCGAAAATGCTCATTTCTAAAAAATCTGCGATCCAAATGCTTTTGTGCAGACAGGTTTCATATGCACTTAATATCCAAACAGTCTCAGAAGATTTTCATTATAAATATTTCTGAATTTCTAAAAAATCTGCGATGCAAATGATTGTGTGCTGACAGGTTTCATATAAATTAATATAGTCTTAGTTTCATTGAAGACGGTTTAAATATATTTTTGTCCTCTCTTATTATTGTGACACAAGTTACATGTATATTTTTAAAGATCTATATGGCGACACACGAAAGCGAAGATACAAGTCATACTGTTGAGGTTTTCTGAATTTTGCGGAACGCAACATATTATTTTCATAATTTTTTCATCGTGGAATCTAAATAAATGAAGCAAAGAATGATTGGTGATTATTATTATCTGTCCGTCTATTTAGACATCTCATGGAGAACAATTTCAAAAAAGTACCGAGCAGAGCATTACGACACTTGAGAAATTTGGACCAGCTGTAAGTATTAACCCTTGCCCTGCTAATTTTTTTTAAATGTTCACCCCCTTGAAGTTGTGTCTCGCTACCGCGACCCACAACTTCAAACGGGTGAAAATTACTCATATTTGTTATTAAGACATATTCTTTGCTAATCCTGATGTCTTCCGTTTACATCTTGTGGCTTTGCAGCTGTATGTTTCTGAGGATGCTTGTAGCTTCAATTTGAAATGTTACACGTAGATCGGATAATTTTCTCTAAAAATGTGGGCAAATATGGTGACAGTTTCTGGTACGTGAAGAGATACGCTTTGTTTCCCTTTAAATTTCGAAACAATGATATCTATTGGGACGTTTTACAAGCAACATACATGTTAAGTTATTTGAGGCTGTGTATCGCGGTAGCAATACGCAGCTTGAATTGACAGATAATTAAAATTGTATAGCTCAATGCGCCAGGGGTTAAAAACTGAACGTTGACAACGTGTAGCATACAACTTGTAGTTCAGTGCACTTACGTAAACTCATTTCACATTGATCTTTTGTTCAACTATATATTTAAAAAGAGATAAATATGAGCACCATCTTCAGCATATTCACCGTAAACGGACTGATAATAGAATAGAATATATATGTGTACATGTAGTCAGCCAGCCAATATGTGATAACTTATCAAACATGAATAGATGGCACTTGTTTGTTACAAGCAAACCAACAATTTTTACACATACATGTGGTTTACTAACACAGAAATGACTTATTGCCATTTTTTTCGAGCAAAATGGCCGCCAACTAGCGTTATTATATGATGCAAATCAGTATAGCTTTGTAAATGTTTATCCTATTCTAATGATTTTGGTGTGTAATATAATGTTTTCATGATCAAGGAACACGATTATGACAATAAAAACATGATAGTGTTACTTTCTTAGCAGTTAGATCATTATGATGTCAGCAGGCTAGACGGCATTCCTTGGTTAGTACATGTCCGTGTTGTTGGTTTGCTTGTAGCAAACAATTGTCATCTATTGAAATCATAGCATATGTTGGCTAGCTGACTAATGTGGATTGATAACTGGATAACCTCGGGTGCCATCCACGTGATTATTGTCAATAGATAGATGTGTGCATGGGGCGCCCTCCCTTCATCGACGGTGTTTATCGCGTCGTTTGCGTTGTGAAGGGTCTGCCACATTAAGTTGAAAATTAAGTCGATTTTACTGTATTTATGTGTGTAGCCGATTTGTTTGTATGTTGGGCATCAATTCATGCAATCAATGCATTCAGTCACTTCTATAGCGTCTAAATCCTCGGAGAGTCGAGCGCAGAGGCGATGTGTCACATTGTACTGAGGCGACACTAACCTTAGCTTTTGCAGCCACTTGTAATTTTTCGTAAAATAAAGACGTTTACAAGAAAAAGCCGTACTTATTTTTACAAAGAGGCGGGCGCGAATTGGTGAGGTAGTAGACTGTTGATATATAATCATGATAATTATTGTGAGCTTTCTTTCTATATAATTTCAAATTTGTTATTGGGTGTTCGGCATCTATACAAGAAAAACGAATCACTTGCAGTCAGCACCCTTGTTGTTTTTAATCTACCGTCTGTAACATTGGATCAAAGTATATAATTTTGTAACATGTTCGCTTGGATATCAAAAATCTAAAATCAATGTCGGTCTGATTTCGATGGGTTTCTGGGTATGCATTTAAGGTGATCACCAGATATTCTGAACTGCGTTGTGACAAGACATCCTACATTCTATGCGTGCGTTAACGGATGACTAAGACAGTAGCCGTCTCATGAGGGAAAGGTTTTTTATGTCTTCACTCTTCACTGATGATTTGCTTTCAGACGTTTGGGCGCCAACCAGATTTCTGATGTACCCGATGATAGCTTCAGCAACATGCCACTGCTAAGACATCTGAGATTGGACACAAATCTGTTAGAAAGCGTGCCAATCACTGCTCTGAATAAAATACCAAACTTACAAGCGCTGTAAGATATTTATTTGCATTATTATACTGTTCCTCATTACATAATAATATTATCCTTGATAATACAACTATATGTTTACATTTTTATCCACTTCAACTAGACATTTGGCGAAGTTAGAACATGTTGACATAATCTGCCTAACGTCGTATCTCAACACTCTAAAACTTTTATTTTAACACTCGTATATTTACACTCAAAAACAAACTTCAAAACAGTTTGTCTTGGCATTCAAACAACCTCGTTTCCTTGTACTAAAAATGCCGTATCTGAATATTCTAAAACGCTCTCCTATAAGCATTCCCAAATATTCACTATAAACACATTGTATCTTAACACATCCTACACCTACACTCTAAAATCATGGTATCAAAACATCATAAAGACCAGGGCCCCGTTCTACTAATAGTTATCCTCATTTATTTCCAAAATTCTTGTGACCTAATGCCTGCTGCTTACGAAAATGATATACCTCGTTGATTCTCCTAGTATGTCTTCTTCTTTAACATTTATAGGCTGCCAATGAGTACTCCACCCACTTGTTCCATCGTTTGCAATTTTCGTAATTATCGAACGAGCTCATGAGTTTTTTAGTCAAACACGTCGCTAGATTATATCTTCATCATTTCATACCCGGATATAGTGTCTAGATATATATAAAAATAATTAATTTATACAATATTGCGTACCGGTAGTCATTTAGATTCTCAGCTATTGTTCACAGTAATACCGATTGTTTGGTCTGATTTATAAATATCAAGTAAAATGATAAAGTTTTGCCAGTAATTTTATCATTTATTACACTTATATTTTACTTTGTCATCATCAATGGAATTATAATATGTATATACTACCCTGCTATGCAAAGCCAAAGGGCAGTATCTGCTTACTTTATCAGATCAGATACTGCCTCTTGGCTTTGCAGAGCAGTACATATTTTCTCACAGACGTGTCAATATGGTTTGCTTCACGACCAATTTGTGGTTTGATGTTATACGTACTCGCACTCTTTGCAAACACAAAACATTCGTATAACATTTATTCAATGCGGCACAACGTCTTTGAAGTTGCCCCAACATTGTACAAACGTTACACACATGGGTTTTTTTCGTTTACTGGGATGAATGTCACTGTATGTTGCAGAACGCTTGCTGTGAATAAGATTGAAGAAATACCTAAACATGCTTTTGAAAATATGTCCAAACTGGAAGTTCTGTGAGTTTGTATAATTTTATCTAGTATAATAATTATAGTATTGATTATGTTAATCATGTTAATGCAGATTCACTATCTACTATCTGCGTTGAGGCGAACGACATATATTGGTTTTCGTAAACCCGACAAAACTTAGACAGTTTAAAAAACCTGGCCAAACATTGCAGATAAACATATTTTTCTGTAGTGTTTTGGTTTGAAAAGTTTCCATATTTTTTGCAAAAATGATCATAGCTTACTTTATTTTTGTTCCGTGTGCATCGTGTGCATTTTAGTTTTTTTATGTTTTTAAAAATCATGTATGCCTCGAATAAAAAGCATGGTTCGAGCTGTACAAAGCATGCTGACGACCTTGATTTAACACAAACATCACATTAATGTTCAGTTTTTGACATCAGCATAATGTTGGTCAGTGCCTGTATTTAGGATAGATATCCCTAAGAATTTAATACTTCAAATATAGAAGATAGGGATAGAATAGAATAGCTAGATCGGTGCATTTTATAAGGGTACTTTATATTTATGTATATATTTGTTGTCGATTAAACACAAATCTTTACTTTTTCATGGTGTAACTTTTGTGCGAAAAATTGGGGATATTTTTTGTAAATAATTTGAGAGAATTCCTTAACCCTTACAGCGTGGGAATCACCTTTAGATGTCAGAATCAAATTATCACGTCTAAAGTCGATCCCCATAATGAAAGAGTCAAATAGTTACAATGACCGTAGACCCATAACATGTATTCAAATCAACCAGCAAGAGGTAATAAAGACATTTATGATTATTGGAAAAATAACTCTTTGGTGTCCACTGGTTTATACAAACATATTACTGCATTGTAAGGCTTAAGTCAAAAGTATCATACCGTTTGCGCGTTCCAGAGTGCTACGTGGAAATAAGATCAACAAGGTCCACCACAATGCCTTTGATGGTCTTAGAAATTTGAAAGTCTTGTGAGTATTGTGTTGTAGTTTTTCCATGCATAATTTTGTGCCATGATGTGTTGACTATATTGACATGTTAATTTTGAATAACATGTTAATTAGAATTCTGGTAGATGTTGGTGGCTACAAATATTTTTAAGTTCTTGCCAAATACCTGGATTTTGCATGGCATACTCACAATGTTAATGATCATGAAAATATTTGCAATACATATATAAAATATGTTTTTTTACATTCAGCATAGTCTGTCAATGCTTTACTTTGTTGTTGTTGCAAAATATATAATTGTATATTGTTGTATAACCTGCTGGTATTTTACTTTTTATATTGTGCAATACCCAGATACCATGATGTGGTAAATTACATTTGCCAAATAATGTATTTCTTTGATATTTGTCATTATAAGTATAAACATGTAAGCTGTAAGGTTGAACTATTTTCCAATATCATATCGTCTCGTCGTATATAGTACAAAACACAAGATACAGCATTTCAGTTCGAAGGGGACGTTATATGAACAGATGAATGTACATGTGTGTACCATGATTATTTACATTCATGTCAGAATATTGCATAAACATTTATTTTCAAAATGATATTCCTTTAATTATGTTAATGATTTCCAAACACTAAGTATCATTAGTATGGCCAGTATAACCAAATAACCATGGTTTATAACGTTTGCTTTTTCACGCTGAATTAGTGCGCATACACAAACACGTCGCAATTATTGTAAGAAAGAGTCAATCAATATGATAAATGATCGACGATATATTACATCATAAATACGGATGTGTAAAAATAGCACACTTAGACATGTAAATGGTAATCTAAACGCTACTACGTGTGAAGAGCCAGAAATGAACCAGATAAATCTCAAGCAATTTTGTATCTACATTTAAGCCTAATAGTTGAATAATACTAAATGGGCGCGTGTATTCGTGACCTTATGTGGTAGCTCATTCGGTTTGGTTGTGGATCCGTAACCTAATAATACTTTGATTAGTTGTGTATCCTATTTGTGGTTATACAGCTCCCTAAAATGACAAACTATTTTGTAGAGTGTGAATTTGAGACCAAACATTTGCAAATTTTGATATGTTACAACATTCTGCCGAATTGTCATATACAGTTTCTTTTAAATTTCAATAATTCATTACTTGTGTCAGATAAAAATAAAAAAATCATGGTTGAAAGATATTGACTTACAGACTAATCTAACAGAAAAATAACGAGAAGCTGACCCAATGTTGTTTTAATGTTGTACCACCGTCGTAGACAGCATTCGATCATCGCTTCGTGTCTGCTGGGACTGTGCATATTTATTATGGGCATTTCAGAAAGTACACTGACTTATCAGTGAGTGTCACAGTACGTCACCTGAGTAGAGTAGTCTGAGTAGAGACAACGGTAAAACAAGTAAATTCAGAAAGCTGGTACATCATAATGATAACCACGACTTGTTATTGTTGTCACCATATTGACCATGTCCGCAACTGTTGTTGAAGTAATAACTCATCACCCTATTTAATCTAGTTAATCTCTCTGTATATAGACCTACGGTCATAAATCGGGTACTTTTTAGAAAAAATATAAGTAGAAATACTAATTAATCGGTTCAGCCTGAACTACGTCTGGGCTATTATGTCTAGTCTATAATTTTAGACACGACGCCGTGGAACAGTACACTGACCATTTAATGAACTGTTCTTTGCCCAAATTCTCCACAAAACGTTACCAAAGTTTATTTAAAAAAATTGATATACTATTTGAGGTAGATCCTCATAGGCAACCATTAAACATAATACAACTTGACACATAGCCATACAACCCCCCTGCAGGGTTTTCATGTGGCATAGTTGCAATATGACACCAAAGTTAATTTCAAGCTCAAATAAGCTGACTTTTGGAATGTATGAAAATCGCATTATGGCGAACATGTTAGCTAAGTCACTGCGAGTGTATCATGGGGATAATGTGTGCCAGCTAGTACTCTTGCCGGAATTTTTTTATAGACCTAAACAATACGAATTTCGTACATTATTAAATTGAATTGATCTCATTGACCTGAAATATCGTTAAAATATAACTTTGTTTGAGTGACAACAGTCAGCCTTCAATCTGGAAGGATCACATTGTGACACGGATGTATCACCCAATATACCAGTACGCAAGACGTTGAGACAGTCTTTTTTTAATGTTGGGCCAGCGTCGGAGACGATGGACCATTGTCACAACGCAAACATTACTGAATCTAAGGTGCGCCTTCAGCTCCCATAGATGTATTCTAATTGTACATTAAAACTAGAAAAGGATGTTTTGTCGAGCATGACTGAGTCGCCAGCAGACAGCAGTGTATACGTGCATGTTTCAAATTGAAAAAAGACCCTTTGGTCTCCATGGTTCATGCAAAAACTGTCAGCGCTTTAAGGGTTACCGCTTATTCGCGAGCCAGCCCGAACACTCCCGTTAGGTGCTGCCGGTATTTGTTGCCACTGAGGGAATTATATTACTACTGTGGCAATGCGAAGGAGCAGTTGATGAACGATAGGTAAAAAAACAGACTTCATTACGTGGGACCAAGTCGGTGCTGTGTGAGATATTGTTTGCGGGTCATCCCGCAGTATTCCCATGGTAATCCATCCATTTCCATTGGCGAAAGAGCGTTAGCACTTTTAGGCAAACCAAATTGAAGAGCGGCGACTAATAATTGGAAATCCTTCCCTGCCTTCTTTTAAATGGGAGGACATTAATCATTTGTCATCTATTTTAAAAAGGGGATTACGCTAACAATTCCTGTGTCACGGGATTGCAGAAGGAATTTAACCCTTTAACCGCCGGTGCCGCATATATTTGGGCTTTCAATTTTTATTAGCACATTAAGTACAACATTAAATATGTTAAAGATAAAATGTGACATCAACCAGCAAGATTTGAAAAGAGTTGACCTCCATTTTGTCAAATCTGAATAATTTTCAGTCACTTGGAAGTTGTGGATCGCGTCAGCGAGACAAAACTTCAAGTGGGTGAAAATTCAAATTGAATAATTTGGCGGTTAAAGGGGTTAAATATTTAAAACTAAACTCGTGCAATGTAGTGAAGGGGCGCTTTTACTTATACATGTAAATCTTGATCAATTTTGCATTTCTATGTGCATGTAATATTTTGTAATATGTGATTTTACCATTTTTACAGTGAGCTGGATAGAAACAATCTGAGGAGAATTCCTTCAGCCCTCTCCACATTGGTGGCATTACAACAGCTGTGAGTATTGGAGTTATAAATATAAGCATGAAAAATCATGACCACGGAGATTGCCAAACCCCCAGACACAGTACGTTGAATCAATATTGTTTTAACGTTGGTCCGTCGTTGACGGTGGACCAACTATAAACCAACATTGATTCAACATATTGTGTCCGCTGGTAATGCACCTGGTATGAAATGTGTTAACGCTTCAACTGCTATGCACGATGATAGGCGTTTTAATCCGTGCCGCGAGACACAACTTAACGGGGTGAAAACAGAAATAAGATTACTTAGCGGGCAAAGGGTTAGAATTTATGAAATATGCGTGGAAGATGCTCATCAGTTATCACAATTATTATTGTATATAATACATAATATTTTTATCTATTTCTCAAACAGAATATTGTTTCTGTCATTTGCAGCTGGAAACTGCAATTCCAACTGCAATTGAATGAGAACGAGGTGCAAGTAATTCCTCAGGACTATATGGCTGACCAGTTAACATCCCAGTAAACACAAAACATTTCTCCAACATTTGTACAATGTCACAGACGTTGGGCCGACGTTGTACAAATGTTATAGAAATGTTTTTTGTTTGCTAGGATTAGACCACTATGTTTTTTGTCTGTTTTAGATAAGCGCGCGCATTAGATTAACAGATTAAGGCCGCGCACTACCAAAAAACATGTTTTTTCTGCCCAGCTCGCGCATTAGATGTTTGCCAATTTCTGAAAAAAACCATGTCAAATTCGGGAGATAACAAAATGCTGTGGCTATGTTTTTATTCTGATAGTTTTTTATAGCCCGCATTAACTTTTTCAAAAATTGGTGCAAAGTTTTGTTTTTTCAGTCGCCCCCATTATTTTTCCCGAAAATAGGTTCAATGTGTTCTATTCTTCAATGTTTTTTTACTGCGCGCCCTTATTAGATTTTCGATTATTTTCCATCTAAAACAGAGAATAAAAACATATGGCCTCACTGTATGTAATGAATACAGTGAGAAACATGGGGAATAGATTTGATACGTAGTAGTCTTGAGCTCCGTGGTATTAATAATTATTAATATTCATGATATACGATGCCTCGAGCGCGGTCTCAAATCGCAATCTCAACTTATCACGTATACGTGTAGTTTATTATTAAACCCGTATTTTGTCTGCTGCCAGTGGATTCACGTTCATTCGGCTCCCCGTGAAAGCGCCATGCCTCTGTCCACGATAGCCCCCATGAAGTTTTTTAATAAAAATGAAATTATGTTGAGATAATAACCAGTTTAACCCTTTCAGTGCGGGGACCGTCTTTATACGTCAGAATCTGACGTCTGTAGACCGTCTCTATACGTCAGAATCTGACGTCTGTAGACGTCAGATTCTGCCGTATAAAGACGGTCCCCGCCCTAAAAGAATTAAAAAAATTTTAATGGCCGTAGACCCATAACATAGGATAGTTATTCAAATGAAGCGGAAAGTGCTAACTAAGACATTTATAATGATTTCAAATTGGAAAAAAACCCTTTGGTCTCCATGTAGCGGTTTAGAAAAATATAAGTCAGCGCTTTAACTGTTTAAGGGTAAGATATTTATCCAGACGGGCCTCTGCAGGCCCCAGAAACCGATCACAGGGCATTCGCATTATGGCTTACACAATTATGTCAACTTGTCATGCTCGCCTAAATATCAGATCAATTGGATTACCCAGACGTTCGCAGGACAAGTTTTTGCAGAATGAGTTGTCAGCTGCGTCACTGCCAATACATCGTTTTGTTGAGCAGCTAGTCAGACAGAGTGGATATGCTGATCATACGTTGATAAATGTCCTCTTGTACGTCGGTTTTTGTTTGGACGTGAAATGTCAGCGCATAAAGTATCTGGTACTCTCTCATTTGTCAGTGCTTATATTGTTCTTTTCAACTGAAAACACGTTTTGTATTTCTCCATTAACCAAAACTCAACAATAGCTTTTTTCATAGTGCTTGGAGTACTTTCGTTTTTTTCTTTTAATACTAGAAAGGTGTCAATTCGGTTGTATTTGGATGAAAAATAAGCATGTTTAACAAACAAACCACTGCTAAAGTAATTAAATAATTACTTGATATGTTTATCTACTCGATACAGTCCACAACATGGAGTGAAATGAAACATTGTTGTATGTCTTTAGTTATTATTTATAGACCAGGTGGGTTACAGGGAATAAATGTTCCATTAGTTCCCTGCTGATCAGCAGGGCAATTGGAGTAAGATGTAGAATCCTCGGGAAAAAAACAATCAGACTTATAGCTTCTTGTCGTGACGCTCGTGCACTGTTCATCATCTCCAGCCCAATGTTGGGTTAATGAAAGGCCCTAGGGTGTTGAAGTAAGCAGCCCAACACTAAAACTAATATTGGGTACTAGTCAGGCTTGGCCTCTGATAACGTATATATAACTCCTCTTATACTTTTCATTATCGTCAATCCCTACTGTACCGCATTGCCACTTGAATTTTTTTGTTGATTAATATTTAAGCCGCTTGTAGGGAAGCAGGAAATACATGCGATGAAGAAAGTGAGACTAGAACTGTTTTTAGGTGTTTTTTCTCGTAGTTTATATCTGAAGAACTATCTGGCTGCCTTACAATTCTGAAATATATATCTATTTATTTACATTCACATATTAGGCAACTGAGAATCAATAACAAGTATTTATCGAAGATTTGTTGCATTTAATTTTAAGGTTCATCAAATGGAGCAGATGGGCTATTTTCGAGAACACGTTTTATCGTAAAGAACAAAAGCTAAAAATGCTTAATCTTTCCATAATATTCATAGCTCTAAAATTGGCCAATAAGGAGAGCACTAACATTATCACGATTATGCAGCTGATAATAATATAAATCTTGAGCTTAATTGTTTTGTCGTGTTAGTTTCCACTGCCAAATTAATAATAATTAGTTAGTTTCCACTGCCATAATAATAATAAATTGATATCATTTTCGACAGAATAGACGCAAAATCTTGATTTTGGTGTGTACCATGTGGTTTTCAATATCGTGAATCTGGTTTGTTTTGAAATTTCTTGCTTCGATCTTTCGAAAAATACAGCCATCTTGGATTTTACGCACAATACGAAGTCTTAGTACGCTAACATAGTGGTGTGGCCAGAGCGTTCTAAGACTTTGTATGTGAGTAAAATCCAAGATGACCGTAATTTTTGCAAGATCAAAGCAAATATTTTGACAAAAACAGATTCACGATTTCGGTGTTTGCCCTAATTGGTTTTGCAGGTACATGTATGTCCGCTTTCGTTTTGCGGCCAGAAAGTCGTTTAGACATTGACGTGTGGGTAGATCCAAGATGGCCATCAGTTAACAAGGTCAAACAAAATTTGAATTAACAAAGAATGGCATCATTTTAGACAGAATTGAAGCAGATTATCACCTTAGTGTCTACTATAGGATTTCATCATGTGGTGGTATTATCCAGAAAACATTTTAGACATTTCAGATTCCAGAGACCAAGATAGCGGCGATAAGACTGGGTAACAGGGGGTCATGACCGAGTAGAAAATGTCAATGAATTTTGCTGGAAGTAAGATACATATATATTGCTAGTTTTCCAATAGTCATCACAGAGGCATGATTGTGCAACAAACGTGTATACCCGCTGTCGGAATTAGGATAAATCGATGAGTTTGTTATTTCAAGTATGCCGCCCGACATGATGATGTCATCGAAAAATCATTTGAGATATGATCAAGATGTCGAAAACCACGATGGCGGTCATAAGCAAACACAATGGCCTCTTCTGTGCCATGACCTAAAAGAAATGTATATATTTTCTGCTAAATAAATAACATAACACATGGTAGAGAAGTTAAAAACAACGACAGTAGCCAGAAGGTGATTTTACCTCTTCCCTCATCTGGATAACGCAATGCTCATGCTATAATAGTCAAATACAACATTCAGAAACAAACTCACAAATCTACAATCTAACTCATCAACACTGCAAGCGGAATTACTCTACATTTAACAAAAAATAGGTCTAATGCATGTAAATTGCCTATAACTGTGCATAAATGGCAGACCCAAACAATGTCAATAATTCTTTAACATGTCCGTCTAACTAACTTCAACATCTTAGGCCTACAGTGTATATATGGGGTTTCCCCATCTTTGATGACCTACATCTATTTTTGATGGTTAATGCCGCAATGTCAGCCGTGCTTAAAAAATCATTGATTCACCTTCATTCCTGTTGCCGTTATAATATTTATTGTGTGGTGGTTCGTGGATCTGTGCCACTATGTCGGGCGTACATGAGAACGCTATGCTCGACATCAAATGCTTTGATCTATCTCAATCTCAACAAAAAGTTATACACCGTGTTTGCACTGTCATGATCATATGGCGGCCATTTTGTTTGTTTATCGACCACCGGCTTGGTTTTCGATATCTAGACTGTCTAAAATGATTTTGCCAGTTGATCACAGGGGCGTATCAAAAATAAGAATGTGCTTCCCATCTGCAAGAAATCATACTATTTTTTGGTTTGCACAAATAGCGGTCATCTTGGGTTTTACCCATAATGCAATTGGTAAAGTACTTAATTCAGCCACACCACTATGCCGGCATAGCTGAAAATTCTATAGTACACACCAAAATCATGTATTTCCGTACATTATGGCAAAAAAGATATAAATTGATAGATAACTAACCTTGACAATGCCATCAATCTTGGATTTAATCTAAAACGCAATGTCTAAAATAATTGCTTATATTCTATTGAAAATTATATCAATTTGAACTTTGACCTGGGTCAATATGGTGGCCAATTCAAGAGGGATCCCAGGCTAATGGTAATTTGTGGGCCCTAAGAGAGCGTTATGCAAAATTTGGTGCTTTTGTCCGCCTTGTAACAATAATTTGGCTAAGCTACCTGACTATACCACGCACCTGCTTCAACTCTTACAGCGCGGGGATCGACTTTAAACGTCAGAATCTGACATCTGTAGACGTCCAATTCTGACGTCTAAAGACGATCCCCGCACTGTAAAAGTAAAAGTACTTCTAATGGTCGCAGACTCATAACATAGGTATTCAAATGAATCGGAAATTGCTAACTAAGCATTTATGATGATTTCAAATTCAAAAAGACCCTTTGGTCTCCATGGTTTGTGCAAAAATTGTCAGCGCTTCAACCATTTAACCGCTAAATTATACAATCTGAATTTTCATCCACTCATTTGAAGTTGTGTCTCGCTGACGCGATCCACAACTTCAAGTGAGTGAAAATTATTCAGATTTGACAAAATGGAGGTCAACTCTCTTCAAATCTTGCTGGTTGATGTCATATTTTACATTTAACAAATTTAAAATGTAGTACTTAATGTGCTAATAAAAAATGAAAACCCAAATATATGCGACACCGGCGGTTAAAGGGTTAAGGGTTGACATGGTTAAGGTAAGAGGTGGCTTACCAGTGAAGGTCAAAAATAACACATGATGGGCACATGTGATGTTTAGTATAACGTGGCGTTTATATAGGTAACCCTTCAACAGCCAATTTAATAAATTTGAATTGTCACGAACCTGAAGTTGTGTCTCTCTGACGCGCTTCACAGCTTCAAGTGAGTGAAAATTATTCCGATTTGACAAAGTTAAGGTCAACGATTCAGAAATCTTGCTGGTTGATGTCACGTTTTAACTTTAAAATGCTTAAAAGCTTATATGTCATGTGCTAATAAAAAATATAATCGGGACTGGCGGTTAAATCGCAGTAAGCACAACACATTTTTATAACATGTATACAACATCGCCCCAACGTCTTCGACGTTGGTCCAACAATGTCTGAATTTTATACAAATGTTTTGTGTTTACTGGCAGGGTTAAGACAAGGGGAAAAGACCCTCCACAAGAATCGTGAGTAGGGCCTACCTCTAGTCGTTAGGGATGGTTAAACCAGTGCTCAGCATCACATACGTCTGGCCAGTGATGGTTTAATGTAGGGCCAGCAACTGAGACATCGGGGTCACATTTACCAGACAATGGCTAATGTTTTCAGCCCATCAGTGTCTGCTCCTCGCCCTCTGAGGTTTATATTAAAACCCTTACAACGCTGAAATATTTTTAGATAAACCGTGAAGCCCAAAGGGTTTTTGTAACTTCGAAATCATCATAACTGTCTTAGTCAGGTCTTACCGCATCCTTGGAATACCTATGATATATGGGTCTACGGACATTATAAAATAATATGGTAATTCTTTCAGTTCGGGGACCGTCTTTATACGTCTGAATCTGACGTCTGTAGACGTCAGATTCTGACGTATAAACACTGTCCCCGCACTGAAAGGGTCGCGGATCAGGGAGTTCAGGAATGTCACGCTTCTCTGTTGCCAGGCAGAATTCAATCACCTGCAGCTGTAACCTGGTAACCAGAGGCTCCTCCTCCGGCGCGAAAAACAATATATTTTAGCGTCGGTGATGGTGGTCCATAGAAGACACCAAGATTAAAGCTATAGATCACACATAGAAGACACCAAGATTAAAGCTATAGATCACTATGTATGTTTCTGGTTTTAGCTGTACCCCAGTTGCCTCAAGCCCCAGTGGCTGAAACAGGTTTCAGCCACAAATTAACCCCGTACAAAATCTTGAGACATTTCTTTGGAAGGTCATATCTAAGACTTGGTTTTGAATAATCAGGGCGAAAAAAAGTTTTTTATGATCACTTCAGCTAGGCGATCGCATGCTCAGCTCATTTTCCGCACAGTCCTTAAAACGTTATGGACATGTTTAGGAACTTGGGGTCGAGTTCGCTCTTAGTCACTGCCAAGTTGATAACGTTGATTTTTTCGGGTAAAACGAATACAGCAATTCACGGCCTCGGAAAGGACGTCACGGCTAAGTTGCTTCCATCCCTGTAATCAGCGTGGTGCTTTCTGGGTACAGATGTATCCCGCTGTTCATACACAGTCGTGGGGGCTCTTAGGTAATAGGATGTTCACTTCTGGATGAAATGGTCAATTATTTTGGCACACATATAGTTGAAGTATTGCTGTAGAGAAATTTTGATGTAAGCAAGTTGGCACGTCCAAATTTTTTTCGAAATGTCTGCCACTTGGGACCTAAAATCAGCAATATTTCAAGAAGGAAGACAATTAGTGATCTCACAACAAGCTTAGTCTTTCACGAAAGAACAATAGAGGCATCTAGATTAACATAGTAAACGTTCTAAAAAGTCCTCTTGAGATATTCCCGAGATAGTCAAGATAACATCTAAGATGGCCGCTAATATATGGTCATATTTGATAAATTGCGTAAATTGTTGGATTTTCGCTCGATTATATTTTGTAATAAGCCATTTCAATTAGTTTCGTGGTCAGTAAAGCCACATAGACTACCCCCGACAATTTTGAAAAAATATTCATCACTTTTATCCCAGAAGAACTATTGGGACAATTTTTTTTTTTTACAATCAATTAATTAAGCATTAATGGTGGTGTGTTGGTATCAGTAATATAGCTATATTAAAGGCACGCTCATTGGTCAATAAATTGGTATGTTTAGTTATTAGAGATGGCGTCCAAGATGGCTGCCAGTGTATGGTCAGATTTAAGAAATCGTGTATATTCATAAATTTCATATCAATTTTCTTTTGTAATACATCATTTCAACTAGTCTTGTGGTCTGTGAGTCTATCTGAACTACGCCCAGACAACGTTGAGCCGTATCTGTTAACACTTTGGAAAACGTTCAAAGCTGTTTTCCTCGTGTGAAACTGATTTATATAGTTTTACATGTCACAGTATCCTTGCAGATACACTATCTCTGGCTGTAATGAATAATAGCTAGTTAGTATTGAAGATGTTTTGGGCATAGTCAATTGTGTTGAGGACTAAAGAGAGTGCATGGTGAGTATGACATAGTCATACTAGCCGAAACCTTCCGTTGATCAACTAATTACGGGAAACTCAAAGAGTAATTTTTAAGTAAATTAACATTCACGTGTACCCTCCGCAAGGCATATTTCTCCAAAGGTATATAATTTTATGTGACCAGTCATCAATTCTTCTTTTTCACGTGGGATAATTGTGTCAGTGCTCAGCATACAGAAACTGTTGATAGTGAAGCTACAGGACTTGTTTTCACAGGAACTTTTATAAACATTCAGGATGGTATAGAGTCTGAAAATAAACCATGGACGACATTTTGATCATCCATCAAACTCACAGCTAACACACTTCCGATGAAAACAACAGCATGATGCCTCTTATTCAACATTTGGGCAGCATTTCATCTTTTGTGGCGTAAGCGGGAAGGACAATCAAGTGTCGTAGATAGAAAAACAGGGAGCTGGCATGGGAAGCAAAAAGTTATTTGCAGTTGAAGCCCAGTGGTATTCCCAATGCTTCAGAGTGCTAAAACTGCATAGATTAGTCAGTACATGTACCTAGAACCAGTCCTAGGATACAGAAAAAACTCAGAGAATGGTCATCAGCAGTTACAGTGCTCACCAACTAAGTATGAGGTACTTGTAAAAACTAAGGTGTTTCTACTGCCGAGAAGCAGGACACTTCTATTAGTTCCAAGAAAATGACTGATCATTTATAGTGGACATTTATATTTATGTTGAAAAATTATTTGATATCACTTTGTTCTGGCTGGTCCAAAGTCTGGCTTTTTATTCTACTAACTAGAATAATTCTACTAACTACAATATTTACATCATCATTCAAAGCTGTTGCTTGCGCCTACATAACCTTACTATATGCAAACTCATTGCAGGGTAGCACAAGTATGCAACCATCCTATTCTGGTCATCACCAGTATAATAGCTGTATGGTAATCTTTATTTCATATGGTAGGCTTGAATGGCTCTCAAAATGCCTAGGAAATTGTGCCCCTGCATGATCGATCATTGGAAGTTTTTGGGGCCCTGTATACGCACACTACGACAACAAATAATCTTGTCTGGTCTGGTCATATACCTTCCTCCACCTTACGAATACCCAGCCGATTTAAATCAGTCATCGCGGCCAGCCTCTTTTAACAGATGGAGAATGGAAGTTGCTAATAAGCACATCTTTCTCAGCTGCACCACAACACGCCGTTGCCGATAATTCTGCAATGTTTTAGTCTTGAGTTGGAGAGGGTTATGATAAAGAACATCGATGTGTTATCAACATCTCACTTCTCTATGGTATCACAGGAGAATAAATTAGTGGCGGTATCATCATACCATACGGATCTTCCTGACACCAGCCCAAATACACAACAGAATCAGTTCTAAGTCTGAGACAAGCTGATTGGCAGAAACAGCCACTTTTGAAAACCGTTAGTTCCAACAACAGTCTTTGTATTCAAGCTCTTGTTTTATGTTCAACCTTATGTTCAACACGCGAAACATGTTAAATACCCTATGACTTATTGAGAAAACTTCTCAGAACTTTGCTTGCCGTTTAGAGATCAAGCTTTAGCATTGTATCTTTTGACGGCATAACATGATATAAATACAAACTTATTTTTTGGGGATATTTGAAAAAAAGATATCATTCAGCCCTGGTAACAAGACCCTTTTCTAGGATGGTTTTCACACAATAGCCCTATAGACACTGTCATTATATCTAAATACATCACCCTTCCGGCAGCAATTGATTGTCGTTGACATACCAGTACATGCATTGAAACACCTGTTTATTCGTTTAAGTTACATGTGTCGCTGATAATATTTGTGATCCAGTATGTGTATGGTGACATTATTACCAAATGGATGCAATGAAAAAAGTGGGTCACTCGGAAAACATCACACTCGCTCTCCTGAAGCGAAGATAAAAATAAAATGAATCGGGCTTTAGGTCACTTTTGTGCACATATAGGCTAAATTGGGCCATGATAACCTCTCGACGATGGTGAGATGACACTGTCCTCCAGACACAGGATTCGAAATTCGAACCCTGGCGGTCTGAGGCCGAGCACGCTACCTCTCGGTCACGGAGGCTCCCCGCAATACTGAATTTTACAAATGGATGGGGAAGAAACATTTTTGTTTCTTTCAAACCGCCAAGACCTTGAAACAAACCCGAGCTCTAGCGTGAACATCAGCGGTGCTAACCACTACCCTAGGACCCCCGCCCCAAGCGAAGATTGTACGCAAGCAGTGACATGTCACTTATCTACATGTAATATATCATCAAATGATCTGTCAAACCTTCCTTAAACCAGCGATCAGAAGTTTATCAATAGAGGACGGTTTTGGCCAGTATGTCTTTCTGCACATTCATTAGTCCTCAGCACAATTGACTATGATCAAAACATATTCAGTATTAACTAGTTATTATTCTTTACAGGGATATACTGTGTCTGCCCAGGACACTGTGACATGTAAAAAAACATCAATCAGTTTCACACCTGAAAATTATTTATCATTTATGTCGCCAAATGAAAACTCTGATGTTAAGGTGTTATATATTGCTCAACATTGTCTGGGAGTAGTTAAGATGTACTCACAGGCCATGAAACTAGTTGAAATGATGTATTAAAAGATAAGCCAAATGAGCTAAAATTGAGGAATTTACACAATTTCTTAAATCTGACCATACACTGGCAGCCATCTTAGACGCCATCTTGAATAACTAAAATACACAATAATTGTCATTGACCAATAAGCATGACTTTACTATTTATAATAGCAATATTACTGACACCAATCCATCACCATTAATACTGAATTAATTCATCATAAATCACAATGTTGTCCCAACAGAAAATGAAATGAATCGGGCTTTAGGCCACCTTTGTGCACATATGGGCCAAACTGGGCCAGGAGAACCTCCTGAGGATGGTGAGATGAATGAGATGACACTGTCCTCCAGACACAGAATTCGAAATTCGAGCCCTGGCGGTCTGAGGCCGAGCACGCTATATCACGGAGGTTCCCCACAATACTGAGTTTTACACGTGGATGGGGAAGAAACATTTTTGTTTCTTTCAAACCGCCGAGATCGGGAACCGAAACTCGAACTCTGGCGTGAAAGGCAGCGGTGCTAACCACTACCCTAGGGCCCCCGCCCTGTCCCAATAGAGATTACAGAGGCCTTGGCTATAACGCCTCTTGGGATAAAAGGGTTAAATATTTTTTCAAAATTTCTGGGGTAGTCTAAATAGGTTTACTGACCCCGAAACCATTTGAAATGGTTTATTACAAATTTTTTTTTAGCTAAAATCGATTTATCAATTGATCAAACATGACTATACGCCATCCTGACTATCTCAGAGTGCCTGAGGAGAGTTTTCTAGAACGTTTAATACGTCGGACGTACTTCACTCGCGCTATGTCAAGTGTTAGTCCAGCAGCCATGAAGTCAACCTTGCAAAAATACCCTCGAACGAGGTTATTGTTGATTATGATAGAAGACGATGTCTAGAATCAGAATCTGAATGATGCTAAGCTGGCATCATTGAGCGTTTTTCGTAATTCAAGATGGCGTCCAAGATGGCCGCCGGTATAAAGACATTCTTTAGAAGTGGTGTAATTTGAAATGGTTTGTTAATTTCAGCTCAATTTTCTTTTGTAATACATCATTTCAACTATTTTGATAGTCAGTGAATCCATCTAGACCATTTTCAGAGTATTTTGAAAGAGATATAACCCTTTTAGAGCTAGAGGTTTTTTTTTGGTCGCTAAATCCACATTCAGTAATGTAAATTTACATAAACTAACTTTTATAAGTAATAATTGAATCATTAAGCATGCAGAAAAATATACTATAAGTTTTAATTTCGATTAATACTTTTATTGTATTATCCATACAGATTTGTATAGCCCATATTAACATAAAAGGTTAGCAGCAAAATTATGTAATCGGTTCAAATAAACTGAAAAAATACTAATTACTGTAGTGATAATATTAAATACACCTCTTATTTTTGGTGATCTGCATCGTAAGTGATCTGTAGTAATTTCAGTAAATTGTAAATGTGAATTACATACTAAGTCATAATAGAGGCACCATATGAATGAAGCAACATGTTTTTTAACTGTCAAGTTATATAGCGCACCTATTATCGTTAGAAACACATCAGTGATCTGTATTAATTACAGTACATTGTTAATGTGAATTATGATAAAAAAAGTAATAGAGACACCATATCAAGTTACGTCCTTGTCTGGCTGCGGACATCACCTGATTCACCACTATTACGTCTGCCTCTTCATGACTATTAGTCATATCATGTCTTTGAATGTGAACCCCCATGGTCACTTCAGTAGGAACAGTCTCAGAATCAGTGATGATCAGGGTATTTTTACAGGATATAATATCAAACTATCTGCACTTTGTTATAAGTTACAGTACGAGACACTGTCTGTGGTGGCAGAGGGGATTGCAAAGTGAGATGATGTCGGCTACCAACAGTGGCCGTCAACGAGTGCATCCTTTGGGGCTATAGTGAAAGTATCGATCGAAGATTAGATAACCATCGCAAGCTGCTAATCTGACATGAATATATGCCACTATTACATTTGCCAGGACCTTGATCGTACCAGATGTCGGCCAATGTATGGCCCAAAGTATTGCACAAATGTCAAGCACTCTCAAATCTGGCTTTGAAGGTTATTGCGAGACGAGTGTTCTACTTGAAGAAAAGTCTTTAGTCTTTGATTTTGAAATATTTTGAAATAGATATGTAGGAATTGGTGCTAATTCGTGGGAAAATAAATTTTGTAAGTCAAATTCACCTGAACCAGTCATCCCTAGCGTTTTATTAAAGATGTCTTCTGTGTTCACTGTTTAGGTTTGTCCTAATTTACTTTCCTTTCTGTTTGTGGCCATGGTGACTGAAGGACTACTGATTGTATCATGGAAAACACTAGGCAATTTATTTTCATAACCTTGCATACATTCCTTTCCTAGTTGCAGAGCATTATGGACGTTGACAGATGCATCAGCTAGTTTTCCAGGGACAATGTTAAAAAGTGTTGTGGAATGTCCAACTGGGCTTAATGGTTCGATACATTGTGATAGCTTTGCCTGTAGTTTTTGTCTATCACTTGAATCACACTAGGCAATTTATTTTCGAAACCTTGCATACATCCGGCCTTAGATTCTTCCTTATGATGAGTTGGATTATCTAGTAAATCGTCTTTCGTGAGTGTTAAGTCATGGAATAATTTACTACACTAATGCAGACTTAATGCCCAACGCTTCATTGCAGTGTCATTCAAATTAATACCAGTAAGGCCACGGACCTTTATGAGGTATGGACATAGTCAAGGTGCCACCTTGACTATGTCCATACCTCATGAAGGTCGATTCTATAAACATGTCACACCATGTGGAATTTGAGGCACCTGCTGCATGTCTCAGCTTATGCTGACCCTGCATGAACAATGTATGAACATCTTCTGGAAGAGATTTCATTGACCTAAGATAATATAACTCATATCTGGCATAGTTTACAAAAGATGACGCAAAGAAATATGGGAGCATCTGGCCCACTGCCCACAAATGAAGTGGCCGGTCTGATTATCTAGAGTGGGAAGCACTAAGCAATCTATCTATAACTTGGCAGTGTTTTGTCAGACACCTTTGTTAGAATTGCGCCCAGCTCATGATATGTATTCACGCCAGCCATGTGAGGTCTTAATAACTCCTCAGTAAGAAGCCTAAGGCTCTGACTTTTTGCAAGTATTTTTGCCAGATAACATTTTTTCTACGCCACAAAATGCATGTTTGAGGATTTCAGTGAGACCGGAGTCTATCATCAGTTTACCTAGACTGTCACAAATGCTCATAGTTGTGTGTAATCCACCTAGGCGTGGATATATACATTATTAAATACATCTGAGGTAGCCCATATATTATCAACTACATATAACCTTGTAGATTTGTTGATATGCTGTTATAATTACAAGCTGCTGTCCACAGTCTGAAGTTAACCGTTGCGATTCAATCATAACTGTTTTAACTGTTGACGGATCAGAAGGTTTTAAATCCAGCAATGGGTGATACTTCGACTGAGTGGCTGGTCTAACAGTATGATTTTGTTTACGGGATATTTAGAACTGAATTTAGAAACTGAACATCCAGCTCTCTCGCTTTGAGTAAGCTAACCTCTTGACTGTGTAAAAGTATATCTCGTCTCGACATATCTAACTGAGAATGATCAAGCATATCAGGCTTTTTAGGGCCATGATAATCTTGGACAGGCTCGGATATATCAATTATTTCACTCATTTCACTTTTGTTGATGCGAGGAATGTATTCTTCAACTTTTGATTCACGGATGCTATTAGACAATTGGCATAGTAAAATGGCCATTGCATGAGAAGATTTCAATCAATTCATTGATAGATATTGGCATCATAATTATCAATGACAGTCTGTATCAATCCATGTCTGATATTAAAAAGTCTGCGTCTGATGCTGTCGCGTACAGCTTTTCGAGCAGCAGATGATTTAAATCGTAGCACCACATCATATGAACACGTTACAAAAAAATCACAAAGGGTGGTAATGACAGACTTCGTCCTGACGACCACTCCCAGAGCACATTGTAAAGATGTACATTTGATTATTATGGCGCTGGTTATTATATTTGCAATTAAGCAGATAAACTACTGTTTAGCTTTGTGAAATAACAAAGATAAAAGTGTTTCACTACATTGGCTAAGAGCATCAGTTTTATTAATCTTACAACTGTATTTCGAGGTATCTTGTTTAATTAATAAATGTTTAATTAAAGACTTTAGATTCACGAACAATTTGCTTAGCTACTTACTGATTTTATATTTAAAGAATCAACTTCATTCTCACCATCTACTAAGTTTACAAGCTGGGATGCTTGCGATCTGAATACCAACTTATTATTCAAACTATATGTGATACATGTGATGCGGCCTCATATCATATCTGAAACATTAGTACATCGCAGACTAAAACTATTTAGTCTATTTACTAACTAACACAATATATTATATCCCAGGCAGTGATACTAGCCTTCCTCCATATGGAGAGTACCGCAAAAATGAAGAAGATTTATTGTTTCAGTAAGACTTAATTCTAATATTACAGTTGTGCAAATCGCATGCTCATTCAGCCACGTTACGCTATAGTAAAATAATAACGAAGTGGGCGTGATCTGGAGTAATAACTTAACCGGCCAAATTAACCGGCGTTTTGTGCATTTTTAATTAAATTATACTAATCCCGAACTAAACATTAAATAAACAATTAGCGTGACCATATTACCATATAATTATTATGAAAAATTAATCATTTGGCGTCAATTAGCACTACTGGATGCGAATTTAACGATTCAAAAAAAACTCTAGCTCTAAAAGGGTTAAATCTCTTTCCAAATGCTCTGAAAATGGTCTAGATGGATTCACTGACTATCAAAATAGTTGAAATGATGTATTACAAAAGAAAATTGAACTAAAATTAACGAAATTACACCGCTTCTACAGGATGTCTATACGCCCGCGGCCATCTTGGACGCCATCTTGAATTACGCAAAACGCTCAATGATGCCAGCTTAGCATCAATCATTCAGATTCTGATTCTAGACAACGTCCTCTATCATAATCAACAATAACCTCGTTTGGGGGTATTTTTGCAAGGTTGACCAAAAAATGCATACTTGGCTACCAGACTATGTAGGTGTTTACCAGCTTTAGATCAACGGGCCCACGACAAAGAAACTTTGGACTGATATTGATTTAACGTCACGTCTGATCTATGACAACTGTGCATATAACATTAAACCCAACTTTGTCTTATTTTAATTCGATTATGCCTTCATAACCAAATCACAGTGACTTTCACTACGCGTTGTAGGTCAGGCTATGTTGTAAATTATTATCACTTAACACCAGTGTTATTCATTACATAGTCGCCATAGCGAATGATTATATATGGAGAATGAAATCTGACCAATATGAGCAATAAAATCATCCATCTATGGTGAAAAACGTTTACTTTAGAAAAAATATTTAACACTCTAAATACCAGCTTATAAGCTGTAGTACAGAGCCAAAAGGCAGTATATATATCTGCTTATACTGTTCTGAAGTGTACACCGAATTCTCACATTTACATTTTGCTGTCGCTAACATAGTCACCTCACTTAAAAGTGGAAGCCATTGATGTTGAATAGGGGAGATCTTTCCTCTCAAGAAAACATTAGTTGTGATGCCATACGAAGTCTCACCCGATATAGGTGACTGTGTGATCACATTAATGGCGGCTCTGTCGTACAAAGCCAGAAGCCAGTATCTGCTTATTTTTCCCCTTTCACGCCCACATTGTTTTAAAGATTTTAAAACAAAAATAAAAACGTCATACAGATATGCTGATATCTTTAAAACTTGTATCCCAATACAAATAAAACATTCCACGGACATGGGTAACAGCTGGGAGGTCAACATAAATTTGTTAACATACCTATTTTAAAACGTCTCCTTACTCCTCAGAAACGGTTTCCATGGCAACAGTACACAAGTTTCAGTATTTTGTAAATATCCATGCTAAATAAAAACAAATCACTATAATATAATAGTATTATATAAATACATCTATGGAATTTCAAGATGTCAGACAAAGCATATTATGCAAATGATCGTCAATACAAAATAATAACCTCTAAAAACCTATAAAATCTTGCTATGCAAAAAATCAATGTGAAACGTGTATAAATGCAGTTGTTTAGCACTACATTATTTTAAAACACACCACTACATTACTTGCATTGTCTGACTACTACATTCTAAACCGGGAATCGACAGTTATTGTTGATCAAGTACAGACAAATTATGATGGTAGGCCTATGGTGCTATAATCAGTCAGGTGCGACCGAGCTGTTGATTATGAGGGATCCTCATTAATGGCGGATGTGTTTTAAGTCAGTTAAAACCCTAGGAACTCACATAAGGATCTGGTATCCCTGATGTATATACTATAATATCCGTGTGGCGCGTGCTCTTAACCTGTGAAATTTGCATCTGGGACATTTTTTTGAAATATTAAAAAAAATCACACACGGACTGATAAATAATAAAAATCTTTGACGGCGGCCCAGCATTGAAACAGCATAAGGTGCATGCCTCGTGTTTGCTGGGTAGTCTGCACCTCGTCGTCCCTGCTGTCAGATGTTTCGCCGTATGTGTCCACCACCACCCGGAGAAAAAAATGAAATGAATCGGGCTTTAGGCCACTATTGTACAGGCTAAATTGGGCCAGGAGGACCTTCTGAAGATGGTGAGATGAGTGAGATGACACTGCCCCCCAGACACAGGATTCAGTCCGGAGGCTCCCCACAATACTGAATTCTACGATCGGATGGGGAAGAATTTTTTTTGTTTTTTTTCAAACCGTCGCATCGGGAAGCGAACCCCGAACGCTTGCGTGAAATGCAGCGGTGCTAACCACCACCCTAGGGCCCCCGCCCACCGTGTAGCGGTCGCAGGTGTCCGGCAACGATCACACGAACTTCATGGAAGTATGTGTCACAGTCCCGTCAAATTCGGGTTGTCATACCAAGTCCGCATCGACTACGTTTCAAATGCGCAACACTTTGTCATCTGTTTTTTAACAAATATTCTAGACAAAATACCTGATTTTCACTGCTTCATTGTAAGGTCAAAATATAAAACGGTGAAGGATTCATCAATAAATACTTCCGTCTAATATTATTACAATGCATCATAGGCCTAATGTTTTTTCTGTTTTTTTCCAGTCACCTCTCTGCTAACAATATACGTTACGTAAGAGACAACAGTTTTATCCACAACCAGAAGCTCACCACGCTCGGCCTGAATAACAACCCTATTGTCTCGGTGGGAATATACGCCTTCGCCAATCTGCCATATTTACAGAAACTGTAAGTCAATATATACATCAGATAACAATATGTTTGTATGAATAAATGTAGAATTTAAGGCAGATATTCTCCTGTCATTTGTAATTATTGCATATTTGTATAATAGGCCTACTACCCACTGTATGTATCATAATGTCAAGGAATAGATAGGTGTTCCCATAAAAAGTTCCACACATTGTTACTATACTATATTTATTTCATGCAATAGCATCTATGAATTATTTCTGTGTGAGCTCACTATTAAATAAGTTGATTTTTCTAGCTGACTGATTGACTATAATGATTGAGAAATCTACCTATTATTGTCAATTATTTAGTGATTTTATTTTATGTAAGCCTATACGCAGGATAGATTCATTGTAAATGGTGCCGATGTAAAATATACCAAAAAAATAAGATTTCATGGTCGGTGATGCTGTTTTGAAGTATATATATTAAAAAACCCAGAATTTGAAGGAAAAATTCTGATCAATCATTATTGCCAATCAGTCAGCTAGACTAGCAGATGGCGACTAGCAGGCATGGCGACCAACACTCATTAAAGGCCCTTGTGGGCTACTGGTTCTATTTTCTTTGCCTATTTATAATAAGGCACATCTTTGATGGGTTAAGAGTTTTTATATTTAATTTTGCGTGTGTCCCAAAAACAAACGTGCACCAAGTATAGACCTACCCTAAACGTTTTGATATTTGTTTTGCGCGGATTTTGTACCCGGAATGCAGGCAAGAGATTTGCATGGGAAAAGTTGGTTTTTATAATTGTTTGACTGGGACGTCAAGTATAATTGCTCAATCATCTTTATATTGTTCAGTAAAATCAATTTATCAAACTATAATATTGTATCTATTATTTAAGTATCAACGAAACGCCATGTGATGATTAAATATAAAATCTATGATTGAATATACCGCAGTCAATCAACCAATTCCACGATCGCTGATTGAAATATTAACGTTTTAATATTAAGCATTAAATATGATTTTAAAAAAAACTGCTGTATTTCAAAAACAAATCTATGCATATGAGATGATATGACAATTATTAAAATGCCAAACGATCAAATATAAGGGACGAGTTTATATTAAATATACGTAAAACAATCACGCGGCATTGTTATTTAGATTAATTACTAGACCACCCGAAGAAATATTTCACAAAGTTTATACGTCAAAATCATCGCTTACCCATACAGGCCGGTATCCGGCCATCAGATTCCTCTCAATAATTCCAATCGTGTGTGCATCCACTGTGCCATATACCAGTATAACCTGATAACCCATCCATCGAGTGTAGGCCTATGTGACACCATAGTTTAACCTTCCACCCTCTAACCACCGGTGCCGCATATATTTGGGTTTTCACTTTTTGTTAACACATCAAGTACCACATTTTAAAAATCTTAAAGATAAAATGTGACACCAACCAGCAAGATTTGAAAAGAGTTGACCTCCATTCTGTCAAATCTGAATAATTTTCACTCACTTGAAGTTGTGGATCGCGTCAGCGAGACACAACTTCTTATCTTAATATATATGGCTCATCAATGGGGTCAGAAAGCATCCACACTGTCACCCACTATAGTAGCCTACCCGTCTGTCTGATATCACGAGTGGTTTACTGTGCCACATACCCTTAATTTTCTAGTTAAACAGCTTGTTTAGCTGAACACTTCAGTGTTTTTAAAGGTAGTACAGTTTTGATTTATTTATTATTAGTATGTATTGCAGCATTACTTTAATTATGATGGTCATTTGATGTGAACTGTGTATCTTACAGAGTGTTGTCAGAACTTCGAGATCAACATGTTTTTCCCAATCTAACGGGAACGGTGCATCTTGACGAGCTGGTACTGGACCGAGCTAATATAAAGTCCATCGCCAAGGACTTGTGTATCAAACTGCCTAGACTAATGCTTTTGTGAGTAAAACAGGCTTTATTGAATATTATTGTCGATGACATACATATGTTTAAAAGTTTTTGATTAATATTGGATCATCGTCTGTGGCGCTGACCCAACATCAGTCCAGCATTAGGTGCGGCCTATACATATTATCAATTGATTATTCAGGTACATACGTCACCGAATACACAGTGGGATTCTAGTGGTGATTGTAATCAACATCAATCTAACATTAGGCATACAGATGATCAGTCAGCCAAGCAATCTGAATATGTATACGTCATTGAATACTCAGTGAGATGCTACAGAAATATTGGTATTCATAATGTATAATGGTTATGTTCGATAAACATGCGTTTGAAATATACGCACACATTTTCTTAGATGACTGCTTTTAAACCTAGTCACAAATAGACGTGGTAGAGGATGCACGACCCATTCACATACCGACAAAGGAACTGTGTATTTTCGAGTGTGTGTGGAGTTGGGTTTGTACAACTTGTTGTAGCGCTCTCGACGTATGTATGAATAATAATTTATACCAGAAGGGTGCATTTTGCCATCCACAAAATACTCTGGACAAACTTCAGAAGACACCCACTTCTAACATGCAGTGATATTATAACAAACAGCTGAAAGTCCTAACTAAGTACATAACGCTGCTCCAGAGTGCATTAAAATCATTAACGCCCATCTAATTTTTCGTTGTGCTACTGTGTGTGAGCTAGATTGTAACTGGGCCTCTGGATAAAAACTGGTAGATATTGTTACTATTTCAGGGGACACAACTTATTTATCATGACGTATAACATATACTCATACAGTCTAAACATATTTTCATAATAATCTGCCAATATTATCACTATATTATAATGTGTATACATTTTAAAATTACTATGTGTGGATTACGTTGATGAATAGGGAAGCTAAGGCACACCAAGTCGAATTATTAACAAAGTGTTCAAATCATTAATGAACACAAGTTTTAACCTAGTGTGAACTAATTGTAGCAAACTGGCTGCTGTAAATCTAAACATGATAAATAAATATGAATATTGTTATTTCAAAATTAAACATATATACGATGAGATTTTACGAATATCAAAATGTTGATTTTACCTCTATATAGTACGTTAGTATTATTATGTGGGACGCAGTTGATGATTGAGCAGTATGTTGAACATCAGGAAATATTTCTTACTTTCATTGATGGAAACAGTGTAAATGTTTGAGGGAATATACGTGACCTTGTTTATATGTGAAAGTTAACTTCTGTTGCAGTGACATACATTCTAACAAAATAAGTAGACTTCCCAGTTTCACAGAATGTCACGTTCTGAAGATATTGTAAGTATATATTATATTTAGATAGATTGAGGTAAAAGTATAAGCTGAAAATGTCATTCAATACATTGTATTAACAAATTCAAATGTTGGACGAAGATGACATATTAAAACGAATCACATTGTGACACCAATCAAGCTCCCCTTCAAAATTAAACATACATATATAATATTATCCCATTCAAAAATTATGACAATACATATAGTGCATATATTGCATATAATTATATGTATAGCATGTATATCTACTATGCTACAAGCATATATACTGGTCTGCGAAGCCAGAATTAGATATTAACTGCTTACTTTGAAAAGTAATTTAAAGTCTGGTATTTCGCTGTTTCAGAAATTTAAGGCATAATCTGCTTCGAAGTGTGGAGAGCAGTCCCTTTCGTGGTCTGTCAGAGCTCGGAGATTTAATATTATCACATAATTACATAGAGACCATTACAATGGACGCATTTATAGGCCTCAACAAACTCCAGTATTTGTAAGTATAATGTTGTGTTTTATGTCTCTCCTTATCATGTTTATTACAGATACAGACTCAAACTTAAGTTTGATGGATTTTCTGAAGATGTGAATCAACAGATCTAAAATATGATATTATTTTCTGCAAGATTGTCTACAACATATAGCCACACAAAATATCCATTACAGTATATTATTTGTCAAACCAAATCGCACAAATCAATATGTAATAATTTAATGGGAAGTGTGCCTGTATTTACAGTCCATATTATACCAGCCAGCGTAAACCATAGAGCACACGGCATAACTATGATCCTCAAATAAACTATTATGTGCTCTAATATTGTAAATAATATGTAGATGAATGTCATATTCTAAGCCTTAAACTGTTTTTCACTTGTGGATGTAACCCGTAAAATATGCGGGTAGATCCAATGATCATTGCTCCAAAGCTGCAAATTGGTAACGGTATAGAAGGCTTTAGCCCAATCATTAAGTAGATATAGGGGGTCTACATTTTTTTATGTTAAAAGACTCATTTCTAGTACTTGGAGATAAGTCTAGAAATAAATATAGAGTAAAGCGCTTCAAAGTATAATTCTATTTAGAACATGTATTACATGTACAGACAAATATTCCAAGCGATATTATATTATTTCAAAAACGAAAATCATTTTATTGTTTTCGCAGGGATTTAGAACACAACAAAATATCCCGCATTGATTCCAGTGCATTTCTTCCGCTTAAAAGCTTGGAAAATCTGTAAGTGTGAATATTAGACGTCTATAATTAATTTCAATTAAATCATTGCCATAATTTATAATAAGAAAGTTTGTTCTTTTAAAAATGTAAAGTTTTCAATTATAATGGTAACTAGTTAAATATATCATGCGTACTATTTTGAAAACATGAGTACACGTTTTTAACCTGCTAACCGTGATAACAATGTCAAAAACAAGATTTGAAAACATGAGCACACTTTAGGCTATCATGTTTTGTTTCTATTGGTTTTTCTTTTAACCGTAATAACTAAAATAGATAACAAAACATATTATTACTTGCCAATATTGTAATAATTTTGGTGTAATCCAGATAAACCATACTGTATTTATCATTCTCATCTAGTAACGTTGGTGAGAACTATTTTTCGGAGCTTCCCACAAAAGGACTTCAGAATCTGAAGAAGCTGAAGACCTTTAACAACCGCGCTCTGCAGGACTTCCCGGGCCGTGATGCTTTCCCGGAAATCCAATACCTTGTTTTGTCGTATGCCTATCACTGCTGCCAGTTCTTGCCAAATGAGAAAGAGGTAAATACATGTATTAACATCGCCCACCAGTTTACACGGATGCAGATCCACCAAATACGTCACGTTGACCCAATTCTGAGTTAATGTTGGCCACCGTCTGCGACGCCGGCCCAACATTTAATTAATTTATCCCAGCATTGGGTCAAAGTATCGTGTTTGTTGGGGAGAGAGTGTGGCGATCCTGAAGTAATTTAAATATGTTGGGTTCCACAGACAGATGAAAGTCAGAAAGGCATTGTAGAAGAGCACATCACTTTTATCAACTGGCCGAATCCCACACAATACCAGATGAATTTATGGAGGAATATATCAGTAACTGACCGATTTATCCCCTCAGGTAAGTGATTGGCCTTCCAGGCAAAGTATTTGATTAACCCTTTGTATAAGCTATAGATTTGAAATCACCATAAATGTCTTAGTTAGATATTCCCGCTTCATTTGAATACCTATGTTATGGGTCTACGGCAATTATAAATGCTTTAATTTTTCCATTGTAGGGACCTTCTTTATAGGTCAGAATCTGACGTCCACAGACGTCAGATTCTGACGTATATAGACGGTCCCCGCGCTGAAAGAGGTGTTGACTAGTGTCATGTCTGGTGACCTAAAAAAATATCTGGTATAGGCAGGTGACTTCAATGAATATTATAATGGGATTTCGACGGTGGCTTGTTCTGTCCGGCTGTACCGAGTGATCATGGTGTAGCACATACAATGTTCCAAAATTTCAAATGTTTAATGATATTGCCAGAATGATATTGATATTGCCACAAAAAGCGACGTGAAGCCGTTATTAAAAGGTCTCACCCAAGAATATGTTATGATAAACTGCGCAGATATAAAATCAAAATATCCGACTGGCGGTCATTTGCCATACAGTTGGGTTCAATATCTAACTACATCTTCCTCTCGTCATCACTGGCAGTAACTTTGACAACAAAGGGACGTTTGTAGGTGAGTTAAGACAAGTGAGCAGATTTTCACAAAAACAGTGCAGTTAGTTTTGTTGCAAACACTCACATTTGACATTCCTACAACCATGATTTTATTCACATGAAACGGCCCAAATATAGTACTCCAATCCAACCAATCACAGGCGTCACTTAATCACATTACCTTGTGAGGAAGTAACGGAGAGGGTATGATTTGGAGTGGAGTACTATACTTGACTCCACATGGTTATTCTGCGTTCAGTCAATATATTTTAAAAATATTTTTCTATAATTGTTCTCGCTTATAATTTTATATGTCCGGGACATGTTTCCATGTTATTTTTGATACTTATACACGTTTATTTTTTTCGTATAAACTTAGTATAACATTGTATATCATGTACAATGTTCGGTATATTTAAAAACAGAAGGCGAATTTTATATCTGTGACGTTACTGTGACATCGGGCCATGGTTTGACCAACGTCATGTATTGTTTTGGGAGACTTTTTTAGGGTAGGTAATTATTTTCCACGTTGCAGAACATATTAAAGCTATAGACCACTCTATGTATGTTTCTGTTTTTTCTTATACCCAAGTTGTAATCAGCGTGGTGCTTCCTGGGTACAGACGTTTCCGGCTGTTTATACACAGTTGACTAGTCATTTACGTCACGACTTATGTTATTTTGTCTCGCGAAGGTTATGAAAAATGTTTGGCGGATGATTTATTTGAATATAATGTTTCTTGTTTGGTGTTTTCTAATGATTATATATATGATGAGGTGTTAAAATGTGTGTTGTTATTAACAGTGATCGAAAGTGATGATAAAAATATATCAGACAATATAATTATGTGATCATAATGTGAGATGTTCTGATTCTTGCTTTGTACATATCAATGGAGGAGAAGATGGAAACCTATTACATATTGATGAAGTGACCAAATGTTTTCCTGTACTATTTTTTAGAAAACAGTGGACGACATGAATAAAGCCTATTATATGATATATAATTATGATGAAGTAGTCATATGTTTTCGTTCATTTATTCAGATAACAACGGAGGTGGTGATGACAGGTTATTAGATGATATATATGACGAGGTGGCCGGTTATGCATATGATTACGAAGATTATTATAATGACAACTACTCTGACTCTAATATCAAATTTTTCGAGGATTATACACCGATGGAAAACAGTGACGATTTCTTCATCAGCAAACAGGTTGTAACCTGTAAACCAATGCCAGGTAAGGACGTCAACATTAATCATTAACCCTTACAGCGCGGGGATCGACTTTAGTCGTCACAATCTGCCGTCTTTAGATGTCAGATTCTGACGACTAAAGTCGATCCCCGCACTGTAAGAGTAAAAATATTTCTAATGGCCGTAGACCCATAACATAGGTATTCAAATGAATCGGAAAGAAATAACTAAGACATTTATGATGATTTCAACTTGAAAATAACCCTTTGGTCTCCATGGTCTACACAAAATAATTCAGAGCTTGAGGGTTTATAGGGTTATTCACGCCCATAGCCTTTTTCAGCAATTGTATTTGTCCTCCAAACAAGATAATTTGAAAACAAAATACGTCATGATGCAAGTGTCTATCAGTTATGCTCTGCAATGCAAAAAGGCAGTATCTGCTTACTTGTAAAGTAAGAAGATACTGCCTTTTGCCTGTGCATGGCAGAGTTGTCTATAAATATAGCAAAGAGAGGGGACTCCTCCAGAACAATAGAGCCTGGATGGTAAAAATAAACATTGCACTTTTTGTAGAAATAAACTAGGCTATAGGCTGATTCACAATGAGTTTAAAAATATATATTCAAAATGTCAACACAACAGGTGCGCAGGCATAGATATCACAACCTAGTGTCCTGAAAGAGCCCAACTGGGAACAATATGATCGGATTCTAGCTGATTGTTCTTTGAATTATTACCCATAGATGTCGCTCATGTATATATTTTCACTGTGATTTAAGAGCCTGCTCTCAATGCGCTCAATATGATTTTGTTTCATGACTGTTGGTCAGGGCTGTGACTTTATTGTGGAATCCCCACGGGTCACTTTGAATTGTGGGACCACAGTGTCCCGCAAATACACATCAGTTGACCAATTGACTATGGCTTTAATAGAACTGACTGCCAGAAACATGTCATGAGTTCGGATGATCGGATTCTAGCAGATTGTTATTTGAATTATTACCCATAGATGTCGCTCAAGTATATATTTTCACTGTGATTTAAGAGCCTGCTCTCAATGCGCTCAATATGATTTTGTTTCATGACTGTTGGTCAGGGCTGTGACTTTATTGTGGAATTCCCACGGGTCACTTTGAATTGTGGGACCACAGTGTCCCGCAAATACACATCAGTTGACCAATTGACTATGGCTTTAATTGAACTGACTGCCAGAAACATGTCATGAGTTCTTGGCAGTGACCCATGGGTGATAATCGACTCTAAGATATGTGTGCTGTTCTGTAAAAACTTTCTAAATGAACAAATTCGCTTTAGTTGCACCACCTTGTAACAATTGGGCTACTTCGTTTATTATTATTGGTCGGAAATAATTATATAAACTTTCATACCCGAAAAAAATACCAAAACTAGAAGTGGCAAAAGTACTGTGATTTGTAATCTATATATAAAGTATATGTGTAATTTTGCTGATTTCAGGACCTTTCATGCCGTGTGATGACTTAATGGGGTGGTGGTCGCTGCGTTGTGGAGTGTGGCTTGTGTTCCTGCTCGCCCTCCTTGGCAATGGTACAGTTCTTATAGTGATCACCCTGAGCAGAACCAAGATGGATGTACCTCGCTTCCTCATCTGTAACTTGGCATCTGCAGACTTTATGATGGGGATTTATATTGGTTTTCTGGCGATTGTAGATACGTCGACACTAGGTAAGGCAGTTGCCCTTGAACTGGTGAGAAACACAAGAAGCACACTAAACATCAGTATTCAGACATAATAATATTGTGAATTGTGAAATCAAAATGACTGACATCGTAGCGTTTTTCACATAATTTAAAAAATACTTATATCGGTAATAATATATTTGAATATGTAAAGAGGATGGGTACATGATCTGGTGATAGCTTACGAGAGTAATTTGCGTTCCTGTTATTTGATTTGTGTTCTCATTAGTCTATAACCAACCAAGTCGGGGCTCGCAAATCCTCTTCATGGTGTACATTGGCTAAATAAATGAACTCAAAGGCGCACGCGCGAAACTGTCAAAACAATTCACAGTCATGCCTGTACTTGAAATGACAATATGAAATCAGAGAAAGGATTTAAGATATTATTTTGAATATTCCAGAGATAATTAGTATGTCTCTGTCACAGTGTAATAAGCTATACGTCTTTATACCTCAGAAACTGACGTCTGAAGACGTCGTCTGTAGACCTCAGATTCTGACATATAAAGACGGTTACCGCACTGAAAGAGTAAAAATATTCATGATAGTCGTAGACCCAATGCATAACATAGGTATTCAAATGAATCGGAAAGAGATGACTAGGACATTTATGATGATTTCAAATTGAAAAAACCCTCTGGTCTCCATGGTTAATAGAAAAATACTTGAACGTTGTAAGGCTTAAGGTTTTTGGTCTACCGTTAACGATTTAGGCTACCACATACTTAGACATTGCTAATTACTTTGTATTAAGATCAATTTATATTAATGCTCCAAAAGACAGACACTTTTTTTCTCAAAACACATAAAATATAAAGGTAATTTATTACAGCTAGTCTTTCTTATAAGATGTATTTCACTCTACAGCGTTAAATTAAGTGATGAATTGTAGCTCTGTATCATATCGCTACAAAGCAATACTGCAGCGAGATGTAAAAATGGAAGTTTCGTGTGCGAGAAACATTTTTATACGCTGTTTTCAATCACATCGTTGCAATAACAATCATGCTAATGTAAAGGCTTTTAACTAATAAATATAAGTCCGTGGAATGTTTATCTCAACAAGCCATATGACTCTTTAATAATCATGCTAACTGTTTCAGATACGTAGCAAAAATGAAATATAGATCGTTTGATAGCAACACGAACCAGAATATCTAATGTGGCGTTTTATTTTATGATTATATGACTGTGTTTGTCTGCTGAAATGTACTTCGCAATTAGCTTATTTAACTCTCCATGCTCCCTCCTCACATATGTTCTAAGCAACAGATTTTGTATTATATTAGCTTTTAGGTCTATTGTTTCAGACGTTAGCTATTATATTAGGCGGCCATTTTGAATTTATGCACTTCTCAGATTGACACCTTCGTTTTTCTTAAAGGCATTGATACAAAGTATCGGGAAATCAAAAGTTTTTGTTTGAAAAAAATGCACACAGGAGTGTAGCTTGGTTTCAGATTACTCTAATTCATCTTGCCGCATCAGGTTGATAGTCAGACCACTGGTTTGAACTTGACAAAAGGTGTGCGTTAAAGCTGTACAAACAGGATGGGTGCGATCAACATGAATTTTCATTATGACGTCACCGGTTTGCTGACTGCAGTGTGGAAGGTCACACTCAAGTCATCTTGTCTGGGTTGTCTGAGTTGGCCAGGGAGGAGGGGGTCGTGTACTCATAGCACATATGCGTGATATCAAGGAGTCTGCCGGTAGCAGACAACTTGATGAAGATGACTGTAATTTTGGGTGACAAATCTAGCTGTTAGTATTTGTCTTTATTTTGTCCAAATCCTCATGCTGTAAATCACCCCAATTGCAGAAAGTACGTAGAGCGATATGACCAATTTTCTTCAATGTAAGGTAAAAAATGTCATACACGCACATACTTATATAGCAATTATATTTTTATATAACATTATTTTTTTTTCATAACACAGGTGAATTTAAAAAGCACGCCATTAAATGGCAGATCAGTGCTGGTTGTCAGATAGCTGGTTTTCTGGGGGTATTATCCAGTGAATTATCTGTGTTCACACTCACAGTGATCACTCTGGAGAGATTCTACGCCATCACTCACGCCATGAACATCAATAAACGACTGTCACTGAGACACGCAGGTCAGTACTACTCTGCCGTGCAAAGCCAAAAGGAAATTTCTGCTTACTTTACAAGTAAGCAGATACTGCCTTTTGGCTTTGCTGTGCAGAATTTTAGTCACACTAATTCCCTAATAACTACATGTATCGCAAAGACACGCAGGTTAGTGCCATAAAGTCACAGTAATTTGCTAATAGTAGGGGAGCCACGGCACTTTTAATCAACCCAGCGAGGGGAAAAGGTCTGATGGTTGATTCCACCTCAGCAAATGGTCTTTTATTAAGAAATCCATGTCTTATAAGTACCGATTGATGCGAAACGTTTTTTTCTACGTTTTCTCACTTTTCGCGTCCAAAAAAGGTGTAGTTCTTCTTTTTTTTCAAATAAATATTTTAATTTATTTTGCTGTCACTCATCACAATATATCCCAAAAGACTCAATAATATAAAAAATACAATTAAAGATGTTTTGGTAAGCAATAAGCCGAAGTTTAGTGACAAATTCTTCATTTTTTTGAAAAGTTCAAATTATTTTTAATATTACAAAAAACTGGAATAGTGTCTCATTATACCTTGAAAAACTCCCCAGGCTATATGGTATTAAGTAAAAATAAAAAAAAAAGGTGTTTCAGTGATGAGTAATGAATGCTGACGGATGCCCAACGAACGATTATGCTCTGGTAAAAACTGGTTTTTTAGTGTGTAGACGGTGGTCCTCTTTGCGTGTCTTGACCTTGAAGCGAACATCTAGAGCGAAAATAACCCAAACCTGGCGCACAGTTTAGCGCATGCCCAGCAAACACAAAACATTCGTACAACGTCGGCCCAACGTCTTCGACGTTGGTCCTACATTGTACAAAATGTTATACAAATGTTTTGTGTTACTGACTATGGATAAGCTGAACGATTATTTTGTTCATTTGTCTCGGGTGCTGCAGCAATGCGCTGCGATTTATTGGCTTACCCAGCAAGCACAAAACATTTGTATAACATTTATACAATGTTGGCTTCGACGTTGATCCAACATTGTATAAATGTTATACAAATGTTTTGTGTTTGCCGAGTGCATCCGCCCGGCCCGCGATGTGCTTATGCTCGTTGATTTTTGCACATGATGTATGTACCACACATTGAGCTTTCTAGAAAAAGAAGGCATGAAAACATTTTAATCAATAAATATTTTTGCTTTAATTAAGTTGGCTATCACAATTCTATTGACACTGCCACATATTTGTGTTTCTTTATTGTTATTTTCAGGCTACGTAGTAGGTTGCGGATGGGTTTTCTCCACCATATTGGCTCTTCTACCATTGTTTGGAATCAGCGATTATCGTAAATTTGCTGTCTGCCTGCCATTTGAGACTGGGGACGGAATCTCGTTAGGTGAGGTGATACGTTTTTTACCAAGATCCAAATGACAAAAACCCTTAATATCTATAAACAAAAATATTACCGTGTGATCATAGTTCGGAGGGAATAACGTTCTCCAATTGTAGGCCTATATACCATGTGTACTCGACTTAAGCATGTCCCTTTATCCCTCAAAACGCTGAATTTGAAGTTTCAGTTTAAACCATGGAGACTAAAGGGTTTTTTCAATTTGGAATCATCATAAATGTCTCAGCTAGCTCTCTCCGGTACATTTGAATACCTATTTTATGTGTCTTTACGGCCATAATAAATATTTTAGTTCTTTCAGCGCGGGGAACGTCTTTATACTTCAGAAGCTGACGTCTACAGACGTCAGCTTCTGACGTATAAAGACGGTCCCCGCGCTGAAAGGGGTTATTCACACAACCATGAACGCAGCTATAATATTGGTGTTGGTCTCCACAGTGTTGAATTAATTATTAATAAACAATAGCCGTGCATTCATCTATATGAGATATCTGTAATTCTCAAAAAAACATTGTACATGTATTATCACACTCTCATTGTGAGCGTTCTGCTTGACATCAAGTCGATAATCTGACACGGCCAATCCACACGTCACAGCAAACTCGAGGCGTTGAATCAATGTGGATTTAATGGTGGGCCAAAGTCGCAGACGGCGGGCCAATATTAAATCAACATTGGTTCAACGTCTCGTATTTACTTCCCTCGCGAATAGCTTCTCTACGATAAACTCTTGTTGATGAGCACGTACTTAGCAAACAGGACACATTGTCCCAATGTTGGTTTAATATTGGCCCACCGTCTGCGAGGCTGGTCCAACATTAGTCCAAGATTGAGACACTGTGTCGTGTTTTTTTCGAAGGTAGTGCGGGAGCCTTAGCAGACTGAATGTGACAAGCGGTTATTTAAACATGCTAATGACCGAGCAGCAGCTGCTGTCAAAATTAATGATGACGCAAATCTATAAAAAACTGCAACAGAAGGTAATGTAAAGTAGTTATAAACATATGTGTATTACATGAGATGTCATTAAGTCACGCGATATAGGGATCCGGTCATTTAGCTGGAGTTATCTCATATTCAATTGTATAGTTTTTTTTCTGCTAACAACACCTTTCAAACATGTCGTTGGTTAGAATGTTGTAGTTTACCTGAAACGGCCATGAAAGTGGCACAATTAATTGCTGTTCTCAGTGTACATAAGACCCAGGGATTACCCGTCATTTGAAAGAAAATAATTATTATAAGCCCTATACATGTAGTGGGTCCACTGGTGTGGAAATTGTGACACGCATTACATGACCACAGCAAAGACACTGCCTCTAGATACATGTATATATAATTATACCTATATCTACTAAATATTTCAGCTGGAAATTACGTGATAACAGGATGCATTCACATCACAGCGCCATTGATTTGCAGACACCGCCCATTTCGAGCAGTTGTATTATAATAACAACTGTAGGCAATATACATATAAAGCACCACTACTCCGCCCAAAACAAATTTCTATTCGCAGAGAAATAGAAAAACATCAAGGGATTATTTTTGTCGCCTATGCGCTGCTGTGAAAAGGCTTATTATTGTTTTATTGTACATGATATACATTCGGGTTCAAAACACTGGCGAGTGGAAATGACCGAATGACATCCGAATTATGATGACTCAATTTATCCATAGCTACATAGAATAAATAGCTCTTACCTACAACCTGGTTATATGAATGGTTATTGAAAAACTGAAACACACGTAGGAACGGCTGATAAATCAGGTCGATAGCCATACGTGTAAACGAAAATATCATTGTGTGGAGTCTAGAGAATGAGAATGAAAACGATGTGAAAATATTTTTATTTTAGGACATGTAATATTGTTAAAATCAGCTCGAAAAGTGATTGTATTGTAAATATATTTTGACATGTTTAACCGTATGAATGCAAAAGTTAAAGGCAAAGGTGGACGCAGGTAATTCGAATGCGATGCCTATTTTTCAATAGAACTCTACTTTCTATGTTTGACTACATGTTCTCTGTTACAGGTTACGTCTGTTTTATCATGATACTTAATTGCACGGCTTTCATCATCATTGTCAGTTGCTACACGAAGATGTATTGCTCTATTCGTGGCTCACAAGCCTGGAATTCTAACGACACACGCATTGCTAAGCGGATGGCCATTCTGGTATTCACGGATTTCGCCTGCTGGGCACCCATCTCATTCTTCTCCATCACTGCCGCGTTTGGATTGGATATTTTATCACTGAACGACGCCAAGGTATTCACCATATTTGTCCTGCCTTTAAACAGCTGCGCAAATCCGTTTCTGTATGCTATATTTACCAAGCAGTTCAAAAAGGATTGTTCTTTGATCTGCAAGCGCATGGAAGACGCGGCTATGAAGAGACACTTCTCTAAAATGAGCAATAAAAACCACAGCTTGACGTGGGGTTCATCACGACATCCTTCTGCGCTTAATAGCTTCTTCAATACGCATGACATGAGAATGAGGCGAATTAACATGCCATATCACAGTAGAAATATTGTATATATATCCAAACCGACTGTGAAAGATAAGGTTAGCAGTGGAGAGAGCTCCACCATTCCTTTCTGTAGCACATGCTGTGAAGATTATGGTGAGCAAAACATGTCGGGCCATAGAACCAACACAGGAGTTAATGATAGTGATATGTCATGTGACAGCAACAGCTCCTGTGCATGTCCTTGTCATACTGAAGTCAGAGGACAGAAGGTGATGGAACAAGGAAAGGGGCTGTTTCTGAAATTAATGCAGAAGAGGCGGCACAGGTACAAGTATAACTTAGACTCTGTGTCGGGTGAGGGAGATGTAGATTCTGATCCCAATCTCAACCTCTTTGCTATTGCAGATGCTGAAGAGAAGCCCTGTGATTCTACCGGGTCGTGTGCCACGGCCAAATCAAACAAATTTAAGCTTACAGCACGTGGGAGATCTAGGAGCATGAACTGTTGTAGCGGACTCTCTGGTGATGTGTGTCAATCTCCTGGAGGTGCAGCTTATGACTTCAGTGGTTCTTTATCCGCTCCCGAGGCAAGTAACACTGATCCAGCCGAACCCAGTGCTGTCAATATGCCGTCTGATACATCATGTTCTGTAGAGCACAGTAACTCCGGAAATAACAACCATGAATACATCAATGTCACAGATGACATGATCTCTGAACTGCGGCACATGTGTATTCCTTCCTCACCCGATGGAAATAATCGCGCAACTAAACATCACAGACACAGGCACCAAAGGCGAAGAAAAACACGCTGTAGAAATAAAAAGATTGACCCCCCTGATGGAGAGCAGGATATAAAAGTACCGCCATCTCAAGCAAGAGCAGATCCAGAAGGTTGTGAATCTGAAGAGACCAATCCTGTGAATATGACATTACAGACCGGAGGTTCAATGACATATCTGTCCAGTTGCCAGGAACACTATCTACCATCCTGCCCAGATCACATATCGAAATCCAAGTCGTGCAACGGCAACATATGCGCATCACCGCCATCTTCCTCTATTCAGAACTGTTCACATATAGATGAAGACGACGTCGCTGACACAGTCAGTGCCTCATATCCATTACTTCCAACTAAAAAACAATATCATAGTATGGAGTTTAAGAACTGTGCTAATGATGATGATTTTGACGCAAGCTTGCCTTTTCTCACAGGGATTCCACGCGCTCCGTCCCTACAAAACTGTACTTTTACAGGTCGATCCTTCCTTTTCAACAAGAAAAAGTCAAAAAGTGATCAACTATGAGGAAGCCTAGTATTGCTCCAAATTTAATAACAATCTCGATCTAAGCCTGGATAATGTTAGTTTAAAGTAGACTAACTATTTCTAAAGTGATCAATTCTAACTAAGGTTTAGCATTTATTAAACTTGTAGTTAATTGATTGGATGAATAAAAGAATAAATGAATAAATGAATAAATGAATAAATGAATAAATGAATAAATGAATAAATGAATAAATGAATAAATGAATAAATAAATGAATGAATGAATGAATGAATGAATGAATGAATGAATGAATGAATGAATGAATGAATGAATGAATGAATGAATGAATGAATGAATGAATGAATGAATGAATGGGGTGTCCAGCCACGTTTTGAACATACAGGCTAAACTGGGCCAGGAGAAACTCATGGGAATGGTGAGATGAAACAAAATAATGGGACTGCCTCCAGATACCGGATTCTAAATTTGAGTCTTGTCGCTATGAGGTTGAGAGTGCTACCTTACGGTCACGTATGTTTCTCACAATACAGCAGTTACGGGAAGAAATATTTTGTATTTTAAAACTTTGAATACGCAAGTTTCTGCTTGAAAGACAATTACCAACCACACCAGGTCACCGGTCATATTAGATCTGAGAATACCGGCCTACCATTATTATTATCCGTCATGTGAGTGACATATTTAAAATTACATAGGCCTTGAAATATTTACAGAAATGATCTGACTGCTGCTGGTCATCATTCTGCTATAACTCATTGCAGACAGAATGACGTCCCGTCTAAGTATTGATCATTATTTATTTAACCATTTTTTGCCATTTTGGAAGCAATTATGGGAAAATAGGATGAATAGTGATATTTTCAATTTCAGCCTCGGATGCGAGGCCCGCATACGCAAGTGGCGAAATGACTATCTATGTCAAATCTACGTTGTTGCGCAACTTAAAGATGACATTATAGACCTACATACAATTCAGGTGGGAGTTCAGAGCTCCTGGTGTTCCTTGTTTAGAAAGTAAGCTCATATACGTGTACCAGTGTCAACTCTTTGACCGCCAAATTATTTATTTGGAATATTTACCCACGTGAAGTTGTGGATCGCTGACGCGATTCACAACTTCAAGTGAGTGAAAATTATTCAGATTTGAACAAAAATCGACATCGACGATTTTGAAATCTTGTTGATTGATGTCACGTCTTTTTTTACCATGTTAAAAAGTTTGTATTTTATGTGCTAAAAAATGAAAAAACGAATATAATCGTGACCGGCGATTAAGGGGTTTATACCAGTAAAACCTGTTTGGGTTGACAACAGGGTACTAAACCTGAGAAACTGCAGCAACTATAACGGCGTTCATTATCTTTTCAATTCACGTTAGTTACTATCGCCTGAAAGTAATAACAAATAATTAATATTTAATTTTAGGAAACGTCACCACCAGCAGATTCGAAACTGGGATTAATGTTGGTTTAACGTTGGTCCAAGGTCGTAGACGGTGAACCAGCGTTAAACCAACATTGATTTACCGTCTTGTGTCTGATGGGCAGCTTTCACAAAGTAAAATTTGACATCACTTTAACAAAATTGTACTATTGTAGCCCAGGCTCAAGAAATCACGATATTGAACCAATGTTGACCAAATGTTGGTGCGACGCTGGCCCCGCAGTTGGTCAAGTTTCGATCAACGGCTCATGTTCGATGGTCACGGTACGTGGGATTTGGAGACTATATGTATACTTGAAACTTGAAACAATGAATGTGCCTATTTGATTCAAATAAAGTAATTGTGTTATTAGTCGTTTATTTTGTTTATAATATGTTTGCGGTGTTTAATGGATTGACGTTTTCAGTTAGTCTGTCTCATTAAATGTATTATTATTATTAATAGTAGTAGACCTAACTTAGACGGGAATATGATATGAATTATACATAAAGTAATGATCAAGCCACACACACACTCAATTACGACCTAAGGCCACTGTGTTTGTTTCACTGTTTAGGATGAAAAAAATCTGAAGAGGGAGGGCGGAAAAAACATTTTTGTAAAAGTTAGTGAGGGCGTGGAAATAAAAAATCCTTTTTTGCCCTATTAATTGTTTTTAAAGTTATTGAGGGCGACGAAAAAACAAGCAGAAAACATAGCTGAATATATTTTTTTTATGTCCTGAAATAAACTTTATTTTTCAAAAATCGACAAAAATACAATGCGCGCGCTGGGCTGAAAAACACATGTTTTTTGGTAATGGGCGGCCTTAATCTAATGCGCGCGATCATCTACAGAGAAATAAATATATAGTGGTCTAGGCACCGAACAAAATGCATTTTGGCCAGTATTAATAAATATATTTGTTCAATGGGTGCGCGTCAGCATTTACTAAGCTTGAGTTGATTCACATCTTGGAGGTTTCGGTGAGCATGTGAGTCGTTATGATTTACTGAGTAAACGCTGTGGGCGCACAATGCAGTGGCACGCATGCGCAGCATGCGAAACGTCCAGAGGAGTGGGATCCGCTAAACAGGCATATTAAAGGTGATCTATCACCCCTTATATGGTATGAATAATTATGTCCTTATATGGGGTGATTGGCTATCATGTGACTTTCTCAGAGGGTCACATGATAGCCAATCACCCCATATAAGAAAACACTTGTGCCCCATCTTGTGGCAACTGTGATTTATTTGTCACAAAATTATTCATACTATATAAGGGGTGATAGATCACCTTTAATTAACATTTTCGTTTGGGCCTTGAGAAGCGTGAATTACAATTTCGTTTCAGATTCGTCTGGACATATTGTACTACTTAATACCAGCAATATCCCAGATCAGGCAGTAAACAGATACTGCATTCTGGCTTAGCATGGCAACATAGTGAGCAGGTGTTTTATTTTCTGTAAATGTTATATCTTCCTGACGGTGATAATCATTATCCATATATGATAACTAATTAATTGAATATCCAGCAGGTCGACGTATTCTGGCATAATAGCGCTATATATGTATAATTATGACTTATAACATTCATTAATGAATATGATCTATTACTACATGATAAAAGGTCGTGTATATTTTCGGAGACAATGGAATATATGCAAAACGTTGAATCAATGTCGGCCTAATTTTGGTTCAGCGTCTTAGACGCTGTCTCAGCATTGTGGCAATTTTTTGTGTTTGCTGGTATAAATGATAATTCTATTATATGTTTATTGCTATGGTTACTAAAACATCTAATGACAAAGGTATATTGTCATCTAGGTTATTGAATGAAGATCAGCAGTTAGAAGGCCGTTAATTGGAATTCTAAATGCTAGCAAAAACGATGCACATGCAGACATATCATGGGTGATGGAAGCGATCGTCCAACCGTACATAATTATGATGATAACAATGATTCACTAATTCAGACTACTGACGACCCATTTGGCATCAAAGGTAGATTTTATTAAAATGCGATGGCTGTTGAGAAGAACACCCCTGTCAATAATACGTTTGCAAGCATTATTGACAGGGAGATGATCAGCCAATCAGAGCGTCTCGCACATCATGCCTCCCATTTTGCCGCAAAAAAACACACTTTACCAATGCAAAGAAGCATCGACACTACTATTCTGTCACCGTGGGTGAATAATAGTCTACTGCTGAGCGGGTGACCCTGACAATAACACAGTCACGTCCGACACGATGACCCCGGCAATAACACAGTCATGTCAGCTGCTGACAGAGTGACCCTGGTAATAACACAACCATGTCCACTGCTGACAGCTTGACCCTGGCGATAACACAGTCATGTCAACTGCTGACAGCTTGACCCTGGCAATAACACAGTCATGTCAACTGCCGACAGCGTGACCCTGGCAATAACACAGTCATGTCAACCGCTGACAGCATGACCCTGTCAATAACATAGTCACATCCACTGCTGACATGTTGACACTGGCAATAACACAGTCATGTCCACTGCTGACTGCATGACCCTGGCAATAACACAGTCATGTCGACTGCTGACAGAGTGACCCTGGTAATAACACAACCATGTCCACTGCTGACAGCTTGACCCTGGCAATAACACAGTCATGTCAACTGCCGACAGCGTGACCCTGGCAATAACACAGTCATGCCAACTGCTGACAGCGTGACCCTGGCAATAACACAGTCATGTCCACTGCTGACATGTTGACACTGGCGATAACACAGTCATGTCAACTGCTGACAGAGTGACCCTGGTAATAACACAACCATGTCCACTGCTGACAGAGTGACCCTGGCAATAACACAGTCATGTCAACTGCTGACAGCTTGACCCTGGCAATAACACAGTCATGTCAACTGCCGACAGCGTGACCCTGGCAATAACACAGTCATGCCAACTGCTGACAGCGTGACCCTGGCAATAACACAGTCATGTCCACTGCTGACATGTTGACACTGGCGATAACACAGTCATGTCAACTGCTGACAGAGTGACCCTGGCAATAACACAGTCATGTCAACTGCTGACAGCGTGACACTGGCAAGAACACAATCATGTCAACTGCTAACAGAGTGACACTGGCAATAACACAGTCATGTCCACTGCTGACAGAGTGACCCTGGTAATAACACAACCATGTCCACTGCTGACAGCGTGACCCTGGTTATAACACAACCATGTCCACTGCTGACAGAGTGACCCTGGCAATAACACAGGCATGTCAACTGCTGACAGCGTGACCCTGGCAATAACACAATCATGTCAACTGCTGACAGCGTGCCACTGGCAATAACACAGTCATGTCAACTGCTGACAGAGTGCCACTGGCAATAACACAGTCATGGCCACTGCTGACAGAGTGACCCTGGTAATAACACAACCATGTCGACTGCTGACAGCGTGACCCTGGCGATAACACAACCATGTCCACTGCTGACAGCGTGACCCTGGTAATAACACAACCATGTTCACTGCTGACAGCGTGACCCTGGCAATAACACATTCACATCCACTGCTGACATGTTGACACTGGCAATAATGCATTCATGTCAACTGCTGATAGAGTGACCCTGGCGATAACACAACCATGTCCAGTGCTGACAGAGTGACCCTGGCAATAACACAGTCATATCCACTGCTGACAGCGTGACCCTGGCAATAACACAACCATGTCCACCGCTGGCAGAGTGACCCTGGCAATAACACAGTCATGTCAGCTGCTGACAGCTTGACCCTGGCAATACCACAGTCATGTCCACTGCCGACAGCGCGACCCTGGCAATAACACAGTCATGTCAACCGCTGACAGCGTGACCCTGGCAATAACACAGTCATATCCACTGCTGACAGCGTGACCCTGGCAATAACACAACCATATCCACTGCTGGCAGAGTGACCCTGGCAATAACACAGTCATGTCAGCTGCTGACTGCATGACCCTGGCAATAACACAGTCATGTCCACTGCTGACAGTGTGACACTGGTAATAACATAACCATGTCCACTGCTGACAGAGTGACCCTGACAATATAACACAGTCATGTCTACTGTTGACAGAGTGGCCCTGGCAATAACACAGTCATGTCCACCGCTGACAGAGTGACCCTGGTGATAACACAACCATGTCCACTGCTGACAGCTTGACTCTGGCAATAACACAGTCATGTCAACTGCTGACGGCTTGACCCTGACAATAACACAGTCATGTCAATTGCCGACAGCGTGACCCTGGCAATAACACAGTCATGTCAACTGCTGACAGCGTGACCCTGGCAATAACACAGTCATGTTCACTGCTAACATGTTGACACTGGCGATAGCACAGTCATGTCAACTGCTGACAGAGTGACCCTGGCAATAACACAGTCATGTCAACTGCTGACAGAGTAACCCTGGCAATAACACAGTCATGTCAACTGCTGACAGCGTGACCTTGGCAATAACACAACCATGTCTACTGCTGACAGCGTGACCCTGGTAGTAACACAACCATGTCCACTGCTGACAAAGTGACCCTGGCAATAACGCAGTCATGTCAACTGCTGACAGCTTGACCCTGGCAAAAACACAGTCATGTCAACTGCTGAAAGCGTAACCCTGGCAATAACACAGTCATGTCAACAGCAGACAGCATGACCCTGGCAATAACACAGTCATGTCAACTGCTGACAGCGTGCCACTGGCAATAACACTGTCATGTCAACTGCTGACAGAGTGACACTGGCAATAACACAGTCATGTCCACTGCTGACAGAGTGACCCTGGAAATAACACAACCATGTCCACTGCTGACAGCGTGACCACGGCAATAACTCAGTCATGTCAACTGCTGACAGCGTGACCCTGGCAATAACACAGTCATGTCAACTGCTGGCAGCGTGACTCTAGCAATAACACAGTCATGTCAACTGCTGACAGCTTGACCCTGGCAATAACACAGTCATTTCAACTGCTGACAGCGTACCCTGGCAATAACACAGTCATGTCAACTGCTGACAGCGTACCTAGGCAATAACACAGTCACATCCACTGCTGACAGCGTGACCCTGGCAATAACACAACCATGTCCACTGCTGACAGAGTGACCCTGGTAATAACACAGTCATGTCATCTGCTGACAGCGTGACCCTGGCAATAACACAACCATGTCTACTGCTGACAGCGTGACCCTGGTAATAACACAACCATGTCCACTGCTGACAGCGTGACCCTGGCAATAACGCAGTCATGTCCACTGCTGACAGGGTGACCCTGGCAATAACACAGTCATGTCAACTGCTGGCAGGGTGATCCTGGCAATAAGGTATCGACATACACTACTATCAGGGTGACCCTGGCAATAAGGCACCGACTGGCAAGCATTGAAATACGAACCATGGCGGTATAAAGGCTAACACGTTACTTCACAGAGGCTCCCATAATATGGAATCTTTATAAGTGGACGGGAGTAAGTATTTTTTATCTTTGAAATCTGAATACAAAGAGCGGGGTCGAACCTTGAACTTCCGCATGACAGGCACGGGCACCTGGATCGTTATTTGAAGTTAAAATGTTGTTTCATAAAAAAATTGCAATTTTGTTCTTTCCACCAATAAATCTATATTAAATTTGTTCCAGCTTGATCGTTTAGGGACCTGTTCTAATAGTGAATAATAGCAGGGCCGGCAACTCGGCGTCATCTGTGGAAATATCCTAACCATCAAACCGCTAAATTAAATAACTTAAATTTTCACCCACTTGAAGTTGTGTCTTGCTACCGTGACCCATATCTCCAAGTGGATGGAAAGTACCTATATGTGTTTAACTTGAGACAAAACATTTGCAAATCCTGATGTTTAGACACACATTTCTTTCCCAAAAACTGAGATTTAAACGGCTATTAAAACAAACCACTACATTATATTCTTTGTCCGACCACTACATTCTAAGCCGGGAATGGAGAGTTGTTGTTGATCAAGTACAGACCAATTATCATGGTAGGCCTATGGTGCTATAATCAGTCAGGTATGACCGAACTGTTGATTATGAGGGATCTTTATATATATATCAGTTATTATAAACGGATGTGTTTTAAGTCAGTTAAAACCCTTGAAGCTCTACATTCTTAGCTATGGAGAAGGCCAAGGCCGAAGACCGAGGCCTTTTACACAGCCTCGGGCTATATCCTCTACATAAAACGGATTAAAAACGACTGTAGTCGCACTTATAGTACAGCAGCAGAAACCAAAAAGAGCCATATTTACGGAGCTACCTAAACCGGCGGAATAACATTTGTCCACATGTCTAGAATTGTTCCCAGGGATCTCTAGATACAGAATCTGGTTGATGATATTGCCGGAAATGGCAGCGGGCTGAGAATTTGACACTTTTGTACACCTACCCAATTTTTAGAGAAAGTATTCGCTAAAATATTATTTTCGTGTCATTTTCACTCTATCACAATGTTGGGCAGTTTAATGAAAATTGTTGGATTTAGTTTTTTCTAGCGATCAGATCATAATCTGTCGAGATAAAAATAGTAAAAAGTAATATAATTTTGCAGTAGCATCCCATCTCAAAGAGCTATTCTGGATATTGTAAATATGTCGCAATATGTAATTTTTCAAAATTGTCATTTTTTCTGTATATAGTTTATGACAAATTGACAACATGTTCATTCCTGCACGAAAGTCTCCATGATCAGCTTCTCCATTTCTTTTAAAACAAGTCTGGTGTGCTATTAAAAAATAACAATAAAGACAAGTAACCAGCATTGTGAAATATGTGTGAATAATTCATATGGGTTATGACTATGGTAATAATAAATGACCAAAGGAGTTGATGGGAGAAGGGGATGTAGCTCAGTGGTAGAGCGTTCGCTTTGCATGTGAAAGGTCTTGGGTTCGAAACCCAGCTTCTCCATTACTTTTAAAACAAGTCCGGTGTGCTATTAAAAAATAACAATAAAGACATGTAACCAGAATTGTGAAATATGTGTGATTACTTTATATGGGTTATGACAATGGTAATAATAAATGACCAAATGAGTTGATGGGAGAAGGGGATGTATCTCAGTGGTAGAGCGTTCGCTTTGCATGTGAAAAGTCCTGGGTTCAAAACCCAGCTTCTCCATTACTTTTAAAACAAGTCTGGTGTGCTATTAAACAATAACAATAAGGACATGTAACCAGCATTGTGAAATATGTGTGACTACTTCATATGGGTTATGGTTCAGATACATCCCTTAAGTCAGAATTAGGTTACCAATGCTTGATTCTCCGAGTAATTGATCATCATGGCCGCCGTAAAATCCATGATTTCTCCTGAAATATATTATTGAACATCGTTTTCTTAAAATTCGCATGCCAAAAACGGCTTGGGTTTCTAAACTTTCATTTTAATATTCGTTCAAGTATTTACAAATGCTGACATGTCATATTTACGACTGAATCAAAGATGGCTGCCAGATAATGAGCAACAAAATTTCACATTTTTTGCAAATATTTCAGGAGCAAATGTTTTATTCTGTAAGAAAATCCCTACGATCGGTGTTATTTGGTTCAGAGACACCCCTTGCGTCAAAATCATATGATAAGTGCTTGATTTGTACAGTAATTATTCAATATAGCCACCGTGAAATCACTACATAATGTTCAAATGCATTATTTTTATTATATTTTGAATTAAAATATGTTGGATAACATTCTATATTTGGTGACCTTCACCTTCAAATTAGCAAAACACAAAATAGCTGCCAAAATGCAAAGAAACCCCCATATTTTTATGGTTTGTCGCACATAAAAGCACAATTTATGGTTTCTGCAAGATTTCTATTATATAATTTTTTTTGAGTGATTTTGGAAAGAAAAAGAAGTTCTTTATTTTATAGGTTTCTACGCTTTCCAGAGTGTGTTTTTGCTACTATTTATAATAATATGTTAGTAGTTATTTTAACTCTGGTTTTCGCGGGAAACATATATTATGTATATTATTTTTTATACTTTTATGCTTATACTTTTTGTACATAGATGAAATATGAATATAGTTGCTGCCTGGCTTGCAGAGGCTTCTATAAGGCTGTTCTGGCGCAGCGCGACCAATGTTCTATATAATATTATAATGATATAATGTGTATATTTTTGTATCTGTTTTTAAATATATGTATTGGTCAAAAGTCAAATAAAATAAAATAAGTAAATTAACTTTTATATGACCTTTAAGTAAATATATCCGTCGTTTTTTACATATTTACCGTTACTGTAGGTATACCATTAACATGTTGACGATAATTATGATAATATGATTTATTTTTAGTAATTTAGTGGATCCGAAATAAACGTTGCTGACGAGTAAATTAAAATGAAAAAATCCAAAATAGCCGCGATATTCCCCTTCATATGAGCAAAGGACAATTTCTTTGGGCTATTAAAAAATAAATTAAACTTTGTTTTTATTTGTGGCTCGAGATTGCGAAATTTATGATTGTGTATGGATTGGGAGCTGGAACACACATTTCTGATGTTGATTTTTTATTGCAAAATCCAAGATGGCCGTCATTTTACCTACTTACAATAAAATAATGACGTCATTCTAAATACTGAGCACATAAGAGCATGTTGAAAAATACTGTGCTTAAACAGAGTTTCGGATGCCTTGTAGCCTAATCTTCCGTATTACCTAGTTATTTAATGTTGTACCGTCGGCTTAGTACCTCGGAGGTACCTCGAAAATGTGGTCCTTCTGCTGCTGTACTTTTAGCGGTTTAAGAGTTACCCTTCTAGACGTTGTCAGCGTGGTGCCGTAGAACCATCAGAAGTAGCCTACATGAAATGGTCATCAGAGGTAATCGTCACATAGGCACCTGATGGTGGCCACAGTATTTTTTAATTTGAATCACCAGGCAGCGCCGAAACTGTCGGCCCTGTTGTTATTTATCATCAGAACCGGTCCCTAACAAACCAAACTGGAACATTTTTATTGATTGATTGATTTAATTTAAATAGCAAGATTTTAAAGTACTGTTCCTAAATTACTGAATATTTTAAATTACTACACCAATACCTCTGTCCCAAGTATTTATGAATATACTATTTAGAGGCTTATTGTCGCTTACCATGTAAGCATTACCAACGAACAGCCGCTAAAACATAAGGTTTAGCAAGCTACATGTGAGGATAACGTATTGTGGAATCTTCGTTGATCCAGTGGCTATAATAGAAACAATATTTCGATTTTTCTGAGTAACTAGGGATTGGTTGTCATGGTTTTGATAATACTTCCAGACAAGTGGAATGCAGCGTAGACCTACCGTCCATATAAATTAGGCGTAGACCTAACCATATGATACTTAATGTGTAGGTGGGAGCACCTCGTATATCAACACTCTGAAATAATGAATTTGGCTTGAATTAACCCTCTTGACACCAGGTCCATCTTGACGTGAACTACATGTAAATGACCTAATGACAGTGAAATATATACAATTAGATCTCACAATGGACTTATTTATGACACATATAATTTACCTTCTAATTCATTTCCTCCCAATACATGGTACACAACCCTGATAACCAGAAAATTACTTGAGCTAAACAATCTCAGCCTGTATCACTCAATGTGGCACTCAATTCAACAGTCCACCTTATGAGTCAATAACTGTATTCCATACACTTCATACTTATACGCGTGTGCCATAAGCTGTGTGACCTTGATTTGGATGTCCATGATGTCGTACGATCGTTTCCTCCAATCGAATGCTTGTAAAATATTAGATTTTATTGTGCAAAGCCAAACTGCAGTATCTGCCTGATTGTAAGCTAAACAGATACTGTCTTTTGTCTTTGCATGGCAATAGTGTAGAGGTGACTTACCAAACCCGAGCTTTTCTTTTAACGACGCCTAATCAGGTTTACGCCCGCTCCTTCCTGTCTGGATCCTCTTACAGAAATAATTGAGGTTTTATCCGGAGAAACATTTCACCTAATTAGACAGCACACGGCTCGGTCATTGTCCACGTGCTCGGCCCGTATTTTCGTGCATGTTACGATATATCTTAGGCTTCTGATTGGTCGGGATGGCCATCCCGACCAATCAGAATACGGACGCAGAGATCATATAAAACGCCATTTAGTCAGGAAAGTTAAGCAAATTTTCGTCAAAACCAAAAACAAATTCCTTACCAAAAATTGTTTCACCACTATGAAGTATAGGGTTTGAGCTAGGTTCTGACAATTTGTTTTTTCTGAACTGCCATAGGGTTTTTTTTTACAGAACAAAATGCAAAATGGCCGAAACCAGCAATTTTGATTTACCAGACATATTTTATTACTGTTAGGCTGTTATGTTAATTGTTATGTAATATAGATTAATAAAAAAACATTGACAGCAGAAAAGCCATAATGGGCGTTAAAAAAAATAAGAGCACGATAATTATCACTTGAGAATTGTCATGTTTCTTTTTATGTTATCGTCTTAACTTGAACATGTTGATGCTATCAAAAGTTAGCAACATTAATAATTAAATTAATAGTATTAGAAACATCAATATCACAAATTACTTCTGTTACTTTGCTAATTAGTTTAGTGTGAAGGGTGGTTTCTCTTATTGGTACTATCCTTTTATTAATGTTTACTAATGTAGTTTGCTACACTAAGAAATGCACATGAGTAGCATATTAAAATTAATAATGCTGTTTTCAATCAACGTATTTATCAATTTCTTCTCTCAACCGATTTAAATGGGTGCTTTTCATTTACTTTTACAGAAGTCATAATTATACGACCATTGTGTTTTGGAGATGTCTAATTATTATTTATGTGAAGCAAACCTGTTCCTGTCTTTATTAACTAATTATGACTTTACTTGTACAAACTATATTTTGTATCATTTTAATAAAAAGAATTAATATAAAAATCGTTGCCATATCATTTACATATAAAATAAGTAATTTGAAACCAAGGACAGCTGCAATGGATTTTCATTAGCTGATTTTTCATTTTTCAGTTATGATGTTATGATGTTTAATTTTGGAACCCCCTGAATAATACGCTGATATTTGTGATTGAATTGAACAATGGGCGGTAGCAAAAGTGTGATGGGTTTGCGTCGAGAAACGACGACAATGAAAATGTACTAGTATCACAGGATATAACTCCAGCTCTCTTGACTATAGAATACTCGTCTATAATGAATGATTTTTCATAAATGATTGTATTTTCTGACGGTGTCTACCTCGGTATATTATATAGTGACGGAGTGGGAAGGGGCTGTATTATATAGACGTTTTATCAAGTTTCAAACCAATCAAAATGACATTGAAAATGACTAAATACTATTAAGCTGTGGGAGATGCTAAGTTATTAAGTCATTTCGAGGGGAGGGGGGGGGGGGTCGAAAATATTGCATAATTTAAAACAGAAAATTGCGTTCCCGAGGCCAAATATAAAATAAATGAATGAATGAATCACCTACAGCGGTCTGAGTGGTGCTGAGAAGTGACACTAGCCCTTTAATCGCCAATGCAAATTTATTTTCCACCCACTTGAAGTTGTGTCTCGCTGATGCGATCCCCAACTTCAAGTGAGTGATAAATATTCGTATTTGACAAAATAAAGTTGAAATATTTTGAAATCATGTTGATTGATGTTACGTTTTATCTTTAACATAATATTCAAAAGCTGGTATATAATGTGCTAATAAAAAATGAAAAACAAACAAATATAAATGGGACCGGCGGGTGAAGGGTCTTAATGTTATGTGACCTGCTCATCTCTCAACAAGCGCGGAATGTCGAGAATGTGCTGGGCCAGTGTTTAGCCAGCGTCGCAGACGGTTGGCCAACATTTCCGCAGCACGGACTTATCGTATCATGTTTTGGCATCAAATTATATTGCTGATCTTTTTCCTCCGTTACGGAACACCATAGTGTATTAAGTAGAAGCTCAATAAATAACAATCTTTATGTACCAAAATCAAATTTAACAATATCCAAAGCATCACTCTCTGGAATTATTTGACTGTGCACATCAGAGATTCGCCAACATAAAAAGGTGTTTTCAGCTGCCAACATTGGCTGTGCTAACTGTTGTTATTTCATGGTAATCCTCAGCATGGATGCCATCATTCACTCGTCACACATCCACAGCAGCTGGTCTGGGAGGGACGTCCTGATATATTAGGTAATCTAATCTGGCAGCAAAACACAATAGCTCCACAGTCAGAAACTAAATGAATGTTCTGCTGCCAGCCTGCTGATCAACATTGCTGAAATGAATCTTTTCTCCTCCGACACGACGACATGGTCATCAAGAACAAGCATAAAGTGACAATTTATTTCTGATGATCTCCAGAGTTTGAGAGACAAGACAGACATATACAGGTATACAATGCCAGGAGAGTGCTGGCGGCAATTTTTTAGATATAAGTTAGCATAAAATAACACATCTTATTGATAAAAAAGTAGGCTAATTACAGGCAATTTAATATTGCTTTACGTCGTCAAATAAGTCGCTGCATGTGGATGGCCGCGTCTAAACTGAAACTTAGCTCTGATAAAACACTGACAAACCTTGACAAACCATGTCCTATTCTTATATCCAAGAAGCAAGAAATTTTGTAAGACAGAGATGGCAATATCTACGATATGTTCCAAACGCCGAAATAGCTGCAGGGCTGTCTGCTCCGTGGGAGTTGAGATGGCACATGAATCAACTGCTGATTTGACAAATAGAGGTCAACAATTTTGTGAAATCTTGTTGTCTGATGTCACGTTTTATCTTTAACATGTTCAATATGCTAATACAAATGATCAGAAACAAATATAATCGGGCGATTAAGGGGTTGGCGCTACAGCTTTGACATGACGGTTTGATGACATAGGTGACTGTAATGCTGTAAGCATGCGGGCAAGGTAGGCTCATATGCGGGTATTTGCTCTTATTTGACCACTGAAAATAATTACAGGCCCATTGGCCTATGCTATGAAAATAGGCAATTTTATTGCTAATAGTCTGCAAAACATGGCCAACGTTACATCTGCAGTAGATAAATCGATAGATATAAGGAAAATGATAGAAAAACATTTTCGTTAGTTGTCCTAGAGATCATAGGGTTATAGGGAGATTAATGTATTTCAAGACCTCGCGCGAACAATTATTCGTCAGTAGACATAGAGATCAAAGGGTCATATAGATATTAAAATGTTTCAAGACATCGGATTAGCAATTTTTCACGTTAGTGGCCATAGAATTGATAGAGGGTTATATAATGTTAACATATTTTTTTTACTAGTTGCCCTGAAAATCAAAGGTTTATAATTATGGAGATTGATGTGTCTCCAAAAATATCCCAATATCAAGTGACGAAAATTTAAAATATAATATTATTGTCATCATTGATAATTAGCCAGTAAAATTGAAGAGGTAATTTGAAACTAGAGGGGGTAGCTTGAAAATAGTTTCAGATTACCCCCGAGGGTAACCTAAACAGGGGGGTAATCTGAAACTGTTACACCGGGATGGCAAGCGTAGACCGCATAACAATGCAGCAGTCAGAAAACTCTTACAATCACCCAATTCTGTTTCAATGTCGGGCCAGCGTCGAAGACTGTGGGTAAACATTGAAACAGCATTGGGTGGATGCTACGCGTTTGCGCAAAGTATGAAGCAGACCCAGTGATGGATTGGTGCTGGGCCAGCGTCGTAGACAATTGCCCGGCATTGAACCAGCAATGGGCTGCGATGTTGGCCCAACATTAACCAGCTTTGGGTGATTGTACTGTGTTTTCTGACTGCTGCATTGTTATGCGGGTGACGCCTTCTATCCCGGCGCAAGAAACACCAGATAACACGATACATTGGCCCAATGCTGATATAATACTGGGCCACCGTCTGCGACGCTTGGCCAACATTGGTGGGTAGGCCTACATCCTCTGTACGAGGTACGCCGTAAGCAAGTATTGACTGATTGTCGGTCAGCACCGGTGGAAGGAAAAATCAGGAACACTCTGCTGTCAGCCAAATCAGATTCAAACATTCATCCTGAACCTACTCCTCCAGCTGCCCCAAATCCTTTACTCACGTTCTCACAAGTCTCAGAAAGTAACGTGTCAAAGCTTATTCGGTCATCACCCAGCAAATCATGTGACCTAAATCTATGTTCAACTCAAATCGTCAAGGACAGCGCTGATATTCTGGCCGGGTCAGTCACAATGGTCATAAATCTCTCATCGGCAGAAGGGACGTTCCCAGATACCTTCAAAATTGCTCATGTTACACCACTATTAAAAAAAACCTTCACTAGATGGAAATGAATTAAGCAATTTTGGACCTGTATCTGGATAAAATTATGTTTCCAAATTGATCGAGAAAATCGTTGCTAGCCAAATAAAATTTCACATGCAAAATGGTATTTCGAATAACCTTCAATCAGCATATAAATGTGGAAATTCCACCGAAACGGCTCTTTTGTATATTCAAAATGATATTTTGTCAGCTCAAGACCGTGGTGAGCTTACTGCTGTTTCGCTCTTGTCTGCGGCTTTTGACACGATCGATCATGACCTCTTGCTCAGTAGATTGACTGAGTGGTTTGGCATTGATGGTGTGGTGTTGCAGTGCGTTCGATCCCATCAGACCGGTCGTTCTCAGCTTGTTATAGTTAATGGTGTACTGTCTACTCCGCAATTGTTATTGTGCTGTGTTCTGCAAGGCTGTGTTGGGTACACTTCTTTTTACTATGCATACTACTCCTCTCAGTTCAATAATAACAGAGTTTGGTCTTAAACATCACCTTTATGCTGATGATACACAAATATACACATCTTTCGTTGCAGAAGATTAACACAGTCTTTAATTGTTGTACACAATTGGATTAATCAAAACATGCTGAATGATCATTGGTGATTCAACTCAACGTAAAAAAGTTGTTCATATTTTCCCAGTTGAACTTCTAAGCTAAAAGTTTGCCGAAATAGACTCAATAAGAAACCTGGGTGTGGCTTTTGATCCAGCTTTTTCATTCAAGAAACATGTCTCGAACATTTCTAGATCAGCTTTCTTCTATATTCGCGATCTTAGACGCATTCGAATTCATTTGAATAAAGCTACTGCAATTTCTCTAGCCAATGCTCTAGTGAGCAGTCGCCTTGACTACTGTAATTCGTTGCTGTTCGGTTGTTCCCAAAAAAATATGTATCGTGTACAGAATTGCCTAGCCCGAGTAGTGACCAGGTCAAGTAGGCTTTCAGAGTCTAGGCCCCTGCTCAAATCACTGCATTGGTTACCTATTAAATCACGTATCAAATTTGAACTGAACCTTCTGAAATATAAAGCACAATTCATGGGTGCTCCCTCATATCTCAGTAATTTATTATTACATTTCGAGAAACACAAGCAAACACTGAGATCCGAAAGTACGAAGTTATTACGTCCTGGACCGCGGTCAAAAAGAAATTACGGCCATTCATCGTTCGTGGTTGCCGCACCGCGCTTGTGGAATAAATTGCCTTTTGAAATACGTGAAGCAAAATCAGTCACTATCTTTCGGAAAAAATAAAAACACATCTTTTTACAACGCTATAGAAGTCATTATACTTATACTTAAATGGTGCTTGCGATTTTATATATTATTTTAAAGAATTAACGATTATCATGCACATTATTGAATATCATTTTCGATTATATACGTTTTCTTTTTTGTCTCTGGTACTTGACCTGTTGAAGTCTCTAGCCTGCCGTGACTGTATTTACTACCATACACAACAAGGTTAACGAATGATGTTTTCATGAGGGTCCAACAGTAATCAGCATTGAGCTATTGGGCTAATGTCGTGTATTTTAATGGATAAAACAAAAACGGGAAATCGCAGTGAAAAGTACACTTTCACACATATCCTCCTGGTAAACTTTAAGCTCATATTTTACACCAGTCCCAGCAGACACAACACGTTGAATTAATGTTGATTTAACGTTGGTCCAACGCCGTAAATGGTGGACCGATGTTAAAACAACATTGATTAACGTCTTGTGTCTGTGGGGTAGCTCTACAAAATTGCTGCTAAAACACTTTTTGAAATAGCACTATGGTAAAAAAAATCTTAAACTACATTTATTTAGTTTGAACCATCGGTTGAAACTAAACTAGGCCTAACTTCTCTAATATATACGGACCAGAGAAATTATGAATACCGTACATATTTTTCAGACATCAATGCTTCGAATACGTATGATTTAACTGAATTGACAAAATCATATACACAAGACAAAAACATTCAATCCAAATTAATTCATTAAAGATTGAAGGCAATAATCCATTTTTGTGTTTCAGCATAAATATTAGTACCTAATAATTATAAATATTATAGATGTTAGGTATTATTTGGGATTTTGAGAAAAAATAGGCAATGTATGATCTAGATATGACGAAGACGTTATAATCTTTACCCCTCTTTTCTGAACTTTGAACAAAGAACTCATAAATTTATCACAAGTTTGACCCCAAACTGCAATGCAGTATATTATGAAATAAGGATATATGAAACTATAATAAAGAGGTAATAAAGTTGAAGCTTTCAGCAGACGCCTTGCTTTACATAGTATAGCTATACCTCTAGATATATGGGTGGACCAAGTTAATTTTGAATTTATTATAACATCGAGGAATTTTATATTCTCCATTTTTTTTCAAAATTATGTTGTTTATAGTGACTGATTTATGCATGTTTATGTTGTTGTTTTTATTACTAAAAATAATATATTGTGTTTTATTCACATTAGGAGATAATTTATTTGAATGTAGCCATTTTATAATTCTACTTATTTCTTTATTCATAATATCAATTGAAGTAGCAACATTCTTTCCTGTTAAAAATAAATGTGAATCAACAGCGTATAAAATTGTGAATGACAGTGGTGAAACATTCACTATATCATTTATGTAAAGGAAAAATATAAATGGCCCAAAATAGAGTATTGAGGCACCCCACAAGTGATTGTTTTGTTGCTAGTTGTTACGTTATTGAAAGATACAAATTGCTTACTGTTAGTTAAGTAACTTTTTATCCAAGCGTATGCTAAACCTCTAATTCCTAATTTGTGTAGCTTTTTTAATAATATTTAATTAAATGCCTTCGAAAAATCCAAGAACACCCCACTATCACCGTTATTTAGAGCCGATACAATTTTATCTATTTGAATTATCATGGCGGTCTTCGTTCCCATCCCTCCCCTAAATCCAAGCTGGTATATTTATATAGGATAACATGTTTGTTTATAAACTCAATTAGTCTTTCATACATAATTCTTTCAAATAATTTAGAGAGGTAATAGTAAAACAGAAACAGGCCTATAATAATTTAACATCATACTTTTTCCGCCTTTGTAAATTAAATGGGTATTACACGAGCAATCTTTAGTTCATCAGGGAACACCCCTTGTGTTATTGATAACTTTAATATATGTAATAACGGTTCGCTGAAAACATTATATTATGTATTTTTAACAACCTTAGTATGAGTTCCATCCCATCCAGGGCTAGAATTCTTTAAGAGCATTTTTTTTAGAAATTTCAGAATAGGTAGCATCTTTTAGAAAAATACTTCCTCTTATGTTATTTGGGATATAGCTTAAAGGAACTCTATCACATTTAGGTAATTTTTTAGCCAAGTCGGGGCCAATGTTAACGTAAAAATTATTAAAGCTGTCAGATATAAAGTTTGTTGTCTGTGACAATTTTATTATTATTAACAAATTTATTAGGCGTCACTTTTGTTTTTTCTTGTCTATGACGTCTTAAATAACACTCAATGTCTTCGCCATGCTATGTCTATGTTGAATAATTAAATCAGCATAATGATCCCTCTCTGTTCTTCGAACTACTGTATTTAGTAGACGTTTGTAATTTTTGTATGCAATGTCGTTGGTAAATGTCGGGTTTTCAATAAATGTTTTGTATAATTTTTTTCTAAAAAAGATTTTTAAAGCTGGTGATAGCCAGGGCTTCTTTGTCCTGTAGTTTACTTTAACAACTTTTAATGGAAAACATTTGTCATATTCTTTGATGAAAATAGAGTGGAACATTGTATATGCATCCTGACATTCAACTTCAGTTATGCTGATTGTTCAGCTTAGATAACAAAATCACTTAAAAATTGTCCCATAATTTTAATACAAAAACCTAAAACATATTGAAAAAGTACTTGGTACTTTTAATAATGTTGTTCTTCTTCTACTGATATTAAAATATTTTTAACTATCACACAAAGCAGCATGAAATATGAGAAAGTTGTTGACACCCACGACCTTGACTGAGTGGATGGTTGACGTATGTGCTGGCCTGCAAAATTAATAACATCCGCCCTTTAAAAATACCTCAGATGTATGTTTTGTATCACAGCCTAAAAATCGATTAAAAATTGTTGCACTTAAAACGTGTTATCGTGCTACGTGTTACAATAATATTTAATTTAGACAGATCATTACATTTTATGTGTTTGCCACATAAAAATTTAGGGTCAAACGTGACAAATATTTTCCATTTTGATCAATATAGCGACAAATATGCAGAGACAAATATACGAAATGTCATTGTACCTAGGGGATAGACACTCTCTATGCAGTTCGTGCGAGATCAGACTGACACTATGTTGTGATTACGTTACTATTGCAACTCAGAAAAATACACCGATACCATTCTAATAATAGTAAGAAGAAAAATAAATCTTATTTAGCGCTAAAATAATACATAATGAAATCAGTGCGCTTCACAAGTCTTTACAATTAAAATCATTGTATGAATTTTTAAAAACTAATTAAAATAATTGTTCATGTAGCGGACTACCGATAACTAGGCCAGTAAGAATTGACAGTAAATTTGGCTAACCCGGACATTTTCGATAAAAAGCAAATTTTGTGTTTTTTTGGTTCATAAGGGTCTCAGGGTGCTGCAAAAAAAACTCAACCAAATTCAAACTTGGGGAAAGCGGATTTTGGGCCCTTTTAGGCGGCCATTACCGAAAATTGTAAATTCATTCATAACTTTTTAACGGTATAAATATCACCAAAAAAATGGTGTCTAGACCCATGTTTATTGGGTCAAAGAATACAACTATATGCCACAATCTAGCTTATTAATGTGCCAGCATATATTTAAACTGTTTTTAACGTTTTTATAGTCTGCCCCCTTTCCAACGGTAGACAATGGTCCAGCATGAAGGTAGTCTTTCATTGATAACTTTGTCAATTCTCTACGAAGCCGTATTTATTACAATGATTTTTGTCCAGTCTCAAGCAATAAAATGTGGCATGTGCTGTAAAACTCCTACATTTGATCAGCCACGAGTGCTACCGCAGGAGCCTGGCTGTATCGAGTACTACAATCAGTTATTCTGTCCATGTGGTCATCTTGGGGGTGTGTCTGAGACTCAAACCTCATTGGATGTTTCAGATTTATAATGTCATAAAAAGTCACGAAGAATTGACCTCTGTCATGCACAGTTACCTGTTTCCGCTGCTACATGTATTATATAGACAAGTTGGGAATGTTTTATTTTGGACAGTGAGTTGTACCGAATTTCGTCATGGCGGCCAGTAATCATATAGTGGCTGCCATTCAGGGAGCTGGGAACACAATGACATCAGTGTGAGATTCCGAGCTTATATATCTATCTGATCTATCATACCAACGGAAACAAGCCGGCTTTGCTGTGAGCCAGCTGTCAAGCGTTGTCTGATTGGTCGATCTTGAGACGTGTGACATTCAAGGTATTTCGCTATTTAAAATAGTTGCACGCTATGCTCGATAAAGCAAGGTATTGCACTGCATGCTCGTGGGTAAGATAACTTGTTGTGGAAGATGCACCATCTGGGGAGGGTCATTAGGTATCTGTTCCGTCAGTTGCATGCTGTACGGCATGGCACGGAAGCACTAGTCTACAGCAATCATCCAAGGGAAGCTGCAGCCTCCTCGTATCTGGCCATAATCTTCGGGCGGATTGCCAGTGGCGTACACTGGTTCCTCGGCTCAAACCGGTCCAAATGCAGCTCTCGCACCAGTGCAGACGCTGGTGTAGGCATAACCGGAAATAGAGTGTTTGATATTAGGTCTCTCACAGGGGATGAATGGAGTTACCCTTCCTATTGTTACTCTGGGGTCTATCCGACCAGAGAATAGCAGAGCTGCGCAAAATGCCACGGAGTTTCAGCTTTAAATTGCACAGCGAAACCCAAGTCTCCGGCCATCTGGGCATGTCTGGGGATAAATCCCCTAGACATGCCCCTAACCCTTTATCGGGCTAGCGAAGGAGATCGCTCTCAATAACCCACCATGCCCTATCACCCTCACATCATCATCTGTACATCGTGGGATGAATGGAGTTGCCCAAGTCTCCGGCCGTCCGGGCATGTCTGGGGGTAAATCCTTGGGCGAGCGAAGGAGATCGCTCTCAATAACCCACCATGCCCTATCAACCCCACCCTCACATCATCATCTGTAGGCCTACATCATTTATATCATCAATCGACTTATCGTATTAAAATGTCACTTAAAAGACCATTTGTGCCGAAAAGTGATGTAAAACAATGATTTACTACTACTACGTGTTGATGATTTTTACCAGCTGATGTCCTTTATGGGTGCTGAATGCAAATTGATGGAAGATCCAGGTCTTGACTGACTGTGGGCTACTCTCTATGACAAGAACTCCTTGCCAAAGATGATGGAAAGCACACCTTATACAAAAACTTTTGAGGGCATGTTTACTGACCGACGCTGCACTGCATATATCTCTTCTACAGGCAGCTAAGTGTCCCGTAAGTTCTGATTTATCATCTCATTCACCATCAGCTCCACAAGAAACTCAACGAATGGATGTGAGGGTAGAGGAGCTGGCAGGTAGTAATGATGATCACGATGGAACAGACGAATTAAGTATTGATAGAGCTGGAATGTTAGTATGTCTTTCGGATATGATTGACGACGGTGCTAGATCACAGATCACAGAGCTTTACACATAACTGTATGTGTCTCGTGACTTGGATCCAAATGGTGTAGCTTCTGATGACACCCTACAAACATTTCATGCTGAAATATACGCCCATAAACACAAATACAATAAGTCACGAACAGCTAAGGTTTTCTTAAATATTCCCCCATGTTAGTAATTGGGCATAACGCAGGAGAACATTGTCTGGATATAACCACAGCAGGTGAAATATGTCCAGGTCGATCCTGTTTCATTCCGAAAGCAAGAACAATCGCTCGCCAAACTAGTAACATAGCCCTCAAAGAGGACTTGGGTCTGCCTAAATCTAGAACAGGACCCCATTCTCTGAGCGTATCTAAAACTGCTGCAACGCTCCAAATAAATTTCACAATCCTACGATGTGGTCTTGATAAGAAACATGCCTTCAAAAATCCTCTGACCATATGCTGTTGGCTCAACAGTCTGACTCAAAGGGTTCACAATCGTAGCAATGACAGATCCATGAACCTTCAAGGCTGCCAGAGATAAGTTCCTTTCCCTAAACAAGAACCACAGGTAGGCCTATTTAGTAAAACTCCCTACAGAGGGTCGTGTTTTAGACATATCATTTTTGTCACACCACTCAGACTTTGATTGCCATGTATATTTATACAGAATCAGTTGAGGAGGTGTAAACACATACTTCTTCTTGAACTTCCACCTCTGAACCAGATCATTGATCCCTCTGCTCCCCTGTCCTTCATGTATATGGAGAAATATACTGGAAGGTGAGCCGACTCGCGTGATGCGAAGAGATCCACCTGTGTATCCTGTCGACCACCTAATGATTCAGGAACCACTCCTTTGACTCCTGACCCCTGGAAAGAGCGTCCACACTCTGATTGGCCACTCCCGGGAGATAAGTTGGTATCATTAAACTTCCATGATCCTGACAAAATATCAGAATGTCCAGCGTCAGCCTGTTCAGAGAAACTGATCGAGTCCCTCCTCCTTGTTGAGGTAAGACCAAAGAAGCGACCCATCTTCAATTTTAAGTGTTTGTTATAAGTTGTAAGTTAAATACATATTATATTTCTCTAGGTCCACCCCCCCCCCCCCCCTCGGAGAGTTCGTCCACCATTTTACCGACTCTCTGGTCTCCCTGTTCAGTACAAAAACAGAGGATCCTATCCCCTTTTTCACCTGTATCTGAAGTGCACGAAGATGTATTCGACCCAAATTCACAGTTGCCTAGAAATGTTTCAGCCGTCCTCAGAGAGGGACTCGATAGAGATCCTAATCGACGAAAATCTTGTGATCTTGTCCGCCGGAAGCAGCACTCATAATTGCTTCGGGTCCCGCTGCAGGCACAAATATTCAATCTTCTGTCTGGGTTGCAGATTGCATTTCTTCAAGTTTCGCTGTAATCCAGCCTGGTCTAAAATGGCCAAGACTATACTTGTGTGAGAAATCAAATGCTTCCAGTTCCGAGCCAACACCAGGAAATGGTCCAAATAGGCTATCAATCGTATACCCTTCGCCCTGCCCATAGCCACAACTGGCAGGGTGATTGTCGTGAAGGTTCGAGGAGCAGAACTGAGGCCGAATGGGAGCCGACGGAACTGAGAACTTCTGCCTTGCCACCAGAACCATTCACGCAATAGTCACGTGAAGGTTAGCGTCCTTAAGGATTGTAGCCGCCCAGTCTCCTTTCCTGATGCTCTGAGAAACGTCTTTCAACGTTGCCATCATGAAAGTTAGTTTCTTTGTATACGCGTTCAGGCCCCTTAAGTTGATGACAGATCTGAGCCCCCGTCCTGTTCCTTGATCAGGAACAGACTGGAGTAGAAGCCTCTGTGCTCATCCCTCACTGGTTCCATCGCCCCTTTAATGAGTAAAGAGTCTGTCTCTTCTCCTTTCTCAGTCTCTGAGGAAGTGAACGTACTGGAAGGGATACTGGTGGTCAGGCCGGGAACTCCAACTTGTATCCTCCCTATGACTCGTTGACAAAGGCGTTTCTCTCGACGCCATCCCACCAACTCTTTCTTCCCTCCAGCTGGCCCAGAAAGTCATGATCTCTTGGAAAATGAAACGGACTGAGCCTTCTGTCTCTGATGTTGCTGGCTCTGCTGGTAATGAGGCTGCCTTCTAGCTGAGCTCGCCGTCATAGCAGATTCAATGGACGAATTCAACATAGAGTCAAAGGCAGTACGAATCTGTGACAACGTCTTATTGGCTAAGCTGGATGACAGGTGGTTCCTCCTCTTATCTCCCAGGTCGTTGAACCTGGCTCCTAACAAGTGTAAAGCATGTCCCAAAGGGTGTCTGGCTGCTTGATACATCTCTTTGTGGGCCTTCAGCACCCTATCCTAAGCCGGACCTTCTTCCAGATCTTAAGAGGCTCGCTGTATGTGGACAGAAGCTCTCTCTAAATATTTAAGTCCTGTCGACAGAGCATGGGCCACTAAGGCCATGTCTCTCTGCTGTCACCAAAATAAACCACCAGCCTGGCTCTGCTTTAGCGACATCCAGACCTCCACAGGAGGCTCTGGGTCCAGGAAAGGCTTGGCGTCTGGGTGGCTTGTGTCCAATTGCTCCACGATGTCAGTACGGATAGTCTCCATCTTCCTGCCCCCTCGCACTTGGCGCCACAACGCAAACTACTGGCTGGAAGGCACCACCAGTGTCTTCTGTCACAAGAGGGCTGACCCCAAGCCAGTTGAGGAGCATCCCTCCGTCAATCCCTTGAAATGGGTTGTACCTTTCCTCTTGTTCCAGCGATTCTCCAAATGCACTGTCCTCCATCTCAATATCCATCCCCATGCTCGTGATTGCATCAGTAGTAGGAGCGTGAGCTGGTGTCTGTGTCACCGACCGACCCAGTCTCAAATAGGGATTTCCCTTTATTTCATCATAAATTAACCTGATGTTGTTTCAGAAATGGTTTTATTGTATTCTTTGACCTTGAAAACCCAGGTATAGAACTAATCTATAATTTTGTATCATTTATATTTTAGGAGTTATGTTACTTTCTTTAAATTGGCGTTCATTTTAGGCTCAAATGGCGATTTTTCTTAATTTCACTGGCAATAGACTTTCAGAAACGGTTTTATTGTATTCTTTGACCATGAAAACCCTGGTATAGAGCTCATCCATAAGATTGTATCATTAATATTTTAAGAGTTATGGTACAATTTCCAAATTTTGGTAATGGCCGCCATTTTAGGCCAAAAAAGAGGTTTCCCCAGGGTTGATTTTGGTTGAATTTTTTTTGACGTGACCTGGCATGTCGGGGAAGTCACTGACCCCCAAACTTGCTTTTTATCGAAAAAGTCCGGGTTCAAGTCGATTCTTACTGGACTAAACTAAGAAATATAAATGTCAGTCCCTAAAATATTAGTTATAAACGTTTTGAAACAGATGTGTTTTAAGGTGTTTTTTTAAATTCTCCAGCGTTGTGGCATTCTTTAAAAGACAAGGCAATTTGTTCCACAATCGAGGTCCACAGATGGAAAAGGATTATAGTGACTTAACATGTCCTTCAAATAATCTGGGGTATGACCGTGTAGGGAACGATAGACAGTAGTGAGAATTTTATACTCGATTATCTGAGAGATAGTAAGCCAGTAATGCTCTTCAATTGTATGAGTGTTATATATGTCCTTCTGCTGGTTAACGTCACAGCCTGGCTGCTGCATTTTGGACACGCTGGAGTTTACTGACTAGCTTCTGTGGCAGGCCGTAAAGCAAGATGTTCCCCATATCTAGGCGTGACGTTACAGTTGTGTGTACTAATATCTCTCTGTAGATTCACGTGACAGGTACGCTCTGACCTTACTGATGTTCCTTATATGATAAAAGGCATTTGAGCATAGTTTATTAATATGGGCTTCCAGGGTGAAATTGGAATCGAAAATCACACCCAAATTCCTAGCATGTGGCGCTCTACTGACTGAAGCTTGGTCGATGTGAACTGACCCAACATTGACCTTGTTCAAGTTCTTAGCAGAGCCGTAGATGAGATATTCGGATTTGTCATCATTTAATTTGTTTGAGGAAAATACTTTTTATCCATTCCGCTATTTCTTCAATACATTTCTCTATACGTTCTAGAGTGAAATTTAGAGAACATGTATCAGGCTCTAGAGTAATATAAAGCTGGGTGTCATCTGCGTAGAAATGACACTTTAAGCCATGTTTTCGTGCAATAGCAACAAAAGGCACTGTTTACAGACTGAAAAGTTGTGGTCCAAGCACCGATCCTTGTGGTACTCCACACGTCAGCTTTATTCCTGGTGACGATGCATCACTTATGATGGTGTACTGCATCCTATTATTGAGGTGAGATCTGAACCATTCGAGGGCTTTCCCTTTTATAGAGAAGTCATGCTCTAGTCTGGACAGTATGGTTGCATGGGCAACAGTATCAAAAGCAGCGGAGAGGTCCAGCAGTACCATGACCACAGCTTTGCCTTGATCCAGTGACAGCAGAATATCATTGCTGACACATGTAAGTGCTGTCTCAATGCTCTGGTGTTGTCTATAAGCGGACTGCGTTTTCTCAGCAATTCCATTCAACGCGATGTGTTCGTGAAGCCGTGCAGATACCACCTTTTCTGTGAGTTTTGAAATAAACGATACATTTGAAATTGGCCTGTAATTTTTCATGTCATCTGGGTTTAAATTAGCTTTTTTAAGAAGTGGTCTGACGTGAGCAACTTTAAATAAATCAGGTACAGTTCCCTGGCCAATAGAGATGTTGATAATGTCCTTTATCACTGGGAGCAAAGTAGCACTACACTGCTTCAAGAGATCAGTTGGTATGGGATCTAGTGAACAGGATTTGCTTGGTGACTTGCTTACTATTTTCTTTATCTCCTCTGTTGTACAAGGTCGAAGGTTACTGAGCACATTACTATCACCAGTGTTATGTGTTATTGCATCAGTTTTAGTATCAGTAAATCCATTTCGAATCTTCTCAATCTTGGAAATAGAGAAGTTGCTGAAATTTTCTGCTAAGTCTTTAATGGAAGAAAACTTTGGGAATGGAAGATCTTTGTCGAGATGCATGAGCTGTTTAGACTTTTTAAATATATGTTTTGAGTCTGATTTCTGCTGATCAACTAAGTTGTTATAAAAAGTCTTTTTAGCATCCTTGATAAGACGAACAACCAGTTGGTGCTGATCTCTATACAGCTGTCTGTGTATTTCCAGCTGATTCTATCCATGAGACACGAGACATTGATTCGACGGTGTGTTACTGTTGGGCCAGCGTCGTACACATAGGTTCTATGTACCAAGTTTAATGGGAAAGGATGTGCATGATCGCAAATTTAGCCTAGTCCCACCACCACCTTCTCGACCATATTTTAAGTTTTACTTCTACTGGCAGTAGATGTCAGTTTATTGGCGCGTCCTTCCGGCTCAAAATATGATTAAAGTTGCAACAATGAATGTGCGATCTATCTAAGCGTACATTGCCCCCTTCACAGAGTATGTAAAAAGTAAGAATTCTATCAAATCAGTATTTTCAGCGGCGGATATTTAAAACCACTGTCCAGTCATATCAGAAATTAACGGTTACAAGACTAAATTGAGCGACAAAAACATTCGTTCCGAAAACTAAACAAAATTGATTTTAATCGCTTCAATCAGATGTTCTAAATACGGATCTTATACAGAAACAAGAGAAACATCTTTAAGCACTTTGTAAACGGTATGATTCTGCCCTTAGCTCTATTGTAGCCTTAGACAAACACGCTCCTATACTTAGTGAAAAGAAAAAAGGTCCACCAGAAAACCATCCACTGCATGGATGACCCCGGAAATATTAAAAGCTGAAACCTTTCGCCACAATCTTGAACAACCATAGCGCAGATCTCGCACATATAGTCAGGAACAATATCCACCGAAATAAGATCCCGTGCGAATTTTTGTATGATGCTAAGCCACCCATCCAAATGTCTCAAGGACATCCCAAGAAACAAAAAGAAACATGTTGGCAGTTTGAAATATGTGGGGTAGAGTATGAGGTATATAAGAAAATCATAGTATTTTACTTGGCTGACTTTGGGATAGATCATTAAAAAACACCCAGAGGATATTTGTACACATTTTGGAAACATTATTGCCACATTTTTTATTGAATATACTCAGGACGAAACATAGATGAAGCTATGATTTTTTCAGAAAACATGAACCCACCTTTATAGCGCTGAAAGTCAATATCTTCAAAAAAAAATACTAAGTTCGTAGAATGTAACTTTCCCGTTTGCTCTACATGGGTATGATTGTGATCATGCTAATGCCAGTTGACTTCATTTGGTATATCGGTCATCTGGTTTCATCATATCAAGTTAGAAAAACCCTACCTTGTTGCACGAAGGACTTATGAGGTCAAAAGAACGGTTGGGGTACTCTCGCAAGTAACATTTTTTCGACCCTATGTAATAAGGCAATCCTAATTTTACCTTAACAATTTTGATACCACTCCTCCCACTTTTTGTCATTGAATACATTCAGGACGAAACATATGTGCAGTTTTTTAAACACACCCTTAGAGCGCTGAAATTCTATATTAAAAAAAATTAACACAACTCGACACTGGTCAGACGTGTTTTGAAGACATTATACACCACCAGGTGGCATACAAATTTGTCTTTGTCAGTAGTGTATTGTGGATTGTGTGGGGCCACATGCTGATATACTAAGATTATTAGCGATAGTTCAGTTATCTTTTTAAAGATGTCAATTGTAACAGATGCAGATATGTCCTACTGATAGGTTTGAACAAGGAATCTAGATTCATTGGTTTGAATGAGCATTGAGGTACTAGGATGATTGCTAGTAGTAGTACTTTTCGCCCCCATCTGGGGAGGGTCATTAGGGATCTGTTTCGTATGTTGGATGCTGTGTACGGCATTGTACGGAAACACTAGACTACAGCAATCATCCAAGGGCAGATGCAGCCTCCTCGTATCTGGCTATAATCTTCGGACGGATTGCCAGTGGCGTACCCTGTTTCTTCCGCTCAACAGCGGAGGCAATGCAGTACCCGCATCAGTGCTGGCGCTGATGTAGGCCGCGGTAGCCTTAAATAACCGGCAATAGCGTGTTTGACATTAGGTCACTCACGTGGGATGAATGGAGTCACCCAGAGGGAGTGATCCTTCCTATTGTTACTCTGGGGACTAACCGACCCGAGGATAGCGGAGCTGCGCGAGATGCCAAAGAGTTTCAGCAATAAATTGCACAGCGAAACTCAAGTCTCCGGCCGTCTGGGCATGTCTGGGGGTGTATCCCCTAGACATGCCCAGAACCCCTTATCGGGCGAGCGAAGGAAAACGCTCTCAATAACACACCATGCCCTATCACCCCCACCCTCACATCATCATCTGTACATCATTCTTCTCATCAATTGACTACAACGTTTTTATCGTATTATATATCTCTTAAAAAACATTTTGTGCCGAGAAGTGAAGTAAAGCAATGATTTACTACTACTACTACTACTACTTGAATGAGCATTATGAGGCTTGTTGAGGTCAATAAAATATGATGACTTGCTGGCAATGGACAAAGGACACATATATGGTAATATGTCTGCAAAGGGAAGGTCTGCTGGATGTAAAGTTATTATATGTTCATAACAAACACATCAAGATGAGTTTATGTGGTCTTTGGCATTGTCATATTACTGCATTGTTATCTGTGTCTTGGAATAATAAATGGTAAATAAATAATTATCTACAGCTCAGAAGCCAAACAACTAATAATTTGAAGTGTTATGTGATAATTCGGATAATGCATTGCTACTTTAAAAAAATATATGTTCATACTAAAATAGTACATGATAAAATGTGATCAGACTAGAAAAATTTGATTTTATGAGATATTTATATATGTATTTCTAGTTATACGTACTTGCTAGAATTTACAAAATATATGATACTGTGAACACATAATGAAAACATCCAGTGAGCTATCAGCTTAGAAAGTCTTAAATTTGAGAAGTCCTTCCACACCAACAGCAAATAGCTACAGACAACCATCACTGACTTCTCGTAATGTTAAAGTGTCAAGACGTTGCTTGTGATAAACTTTTAAAGACATTTTTATTGGCATAGAATAATTCCGTAAAGCAATTTTTGCTCTCATACACCATATTTACAAGAGACTTAAGCCACACTGATAAAAACGGTAAAAAAGGTAAGGTCTGATGACATCATTATGGTTATAAGGCATAGACCGGTAAAACATATTACATATTTATATCAGAAGAAGTACAATACACGGAGGAAACGATCAGCCTACACCCACATTTCCTTTTATGGTTACACCACTGATCCATTGAAAGCTAACTCATATACTATACTGATACATATTTTTTGTATCTTGGCTTTTGACTTCATGCGCCCTCAAGATGACAGGTCCTGGTTTCCAATTCTCAGGCACGTTAAGTAGGGGAGACCGGGGCTAGTTTGAACAAAATTGTGAAAAAAAAGCTTTAATTTTTAATGTGATGAAGTTAGGAGACTGATATTTGTGTCCAGAAGTATTTACCTATAGATGCTAATATCAGCATACATTATTCTCCAATTGAAAACAAAGTAGAGTCAGAAAAGCATGTTAAACTTAGATGTTTTAGTGTTCGAACAAACCCCACCCTTTGGGACGTATTTTCAAAAATTCTATATCTAGAACTAACATCATAGAAGGCAACTTAACATGTATAAAAGATTATTAATTTTAGTTTCGGCACTAAAACTATAGGAGTTGAAACTGTCAAGTTTGATGGCAAGGATTGAGCAAAATACCATTTTGTGCGAAACCGAAAAAATACTTTTGACCCCTCGAAACGAAAAAGTCTTTTTACTTTTTCAAAATATGTTTTGAAAAAAATCTTCGAACATTAAGTCAAGGGTAATGATACAGTCCTTCACTAGGAGGCAGCACAGAACGAAAAAAAAATTAACCACAAAATTATGGCCACTCTACTGACTAACCCCTGTGCGAACTAGCCCCGGTCTCCCCAATATCAAATGTAGCCCTATGATGCGATAAACCCAACAAACACAAGATACAATGCGCATATATATGTACAACTACACATGAAACGTAAATAGTACCTTTTGGTGAACAGTGAAAATATTGCAATAACCCAATAGCTGATGACCTGTAAGGTTAGATTTATATCATAAAAAATATCTTAACTTCAGATATGTTTAGTCTTGAATGTATTCAATGACAAAATGTGACAACATCGGTAGTAAAGCTGTTTATAACTATAAAAATAGGATATTGTTACTACAAGGGGCCGAAAAAGTGTAACTTATGACCTCATAAGTCCTCATGAGTCCTGCAACAAAGTAGCTTTTTTATAACTTGATATAGTGGTACCAGATGACGGATGTATCAACTGATGTTAGCACACATTACAATGCTCATAATCATACAAATGTACAGGGAATAGAAACGGTACATACTACTAACAGTGTTTAGTTTAGTTTTTTTAATATTGATTTCAGCGCTCTAAGAGTGGGTTTACGTTTAATGAAAAAATCTAAACTTCACATATGCTTCACCCGGAATATAGTCTAAGAACAAATGTGGCCAGAGTGTTATTAAAATTGTTTATAACTATAACAACGAGAATTATGTTATGACAAAGGGTCAAAAAAATGTCACTAGTGAGAGTACCCCTTCCACTCTTTTGATCTCATAACTAATTCATACAACAATGTGTGATTATTCTAATTTGACATAGTGATACCAGATGACTGATCTACCAAATTAAGTCAACAGACAATAGCATTATCATAATCATACGAATGTACAGGAAACGGCGAAATTAATTCTACGAATTGTGTTATTATTTTTTTTTTTAATTTTGCCCTCCAGCGCTCTAAGGGTTGAATTACGTTCTGTGGAAAAAAAACTAATACAAAATAATCTGTCATCATATCTTTAATGAAATATCATTATGATCGACACTGATTTAAAAATTATTGTTAAATGTGGTTTGGATTTTTTATTAACCTGGAGTTAAAAATGTACAGTTTTTGTGGCTCAAGGGTACTCTTGAACATGCCTCATTGTAAGTACTTTGCTGCCTCTGGAGACTTCTACACCCACCCTATCAATGTTCTGGGGATATTTCTCTAAAACCTCTACCACTTTGTGTGTCAAGCAAACTAAAAAAACTAGCATTCCCTTGAAACTTGGCTCCCAGACTATATATGCTTCACCGAATATTTTATTTATCACTAGTGTTCATAAATTAACAAGGTAATAACCACTGCAATGGTTGTATTTCATGTTTTGTATCATATGATAGCATTACTGTTGCAAAAATGTGTCAAAAACATCCTCTGGAAAATTTTTTAATGCTCATTCCCAAAGTCAGCCAAGCAAAATGTTATGGTTTTCTTATTATAAACCCCTTCCCACCCCCCACCCCTCATATTTCAGACTGCAAACATTTTTTTATTGATACTTGGGATGCCCTTGAGACATCTGGGTGGATGGCTTAGCATCATACAAAAATTCCCACGGGATTGAAAAAGCTCCTCGACTACTAGGCCGTGATTGAATTTGTATTAATTAATCATTAATTAAAATAAACTACAATGTCTCCGTGTGATTGCCTTGTCCTGCATGAATAGCATGCATTTTTTTTGCTTCATTATAATTGCAATTATGTTACATTGTTATCCTGTTTCTATGTATTATCTATATTTCATGATCTGACTTAGCGTATTGCAGACTGGCAGAGTGGGCGACTAGGCGACTGGTAGACTTGCAGACCGACCGTCCGACCGACCGATATTTCGACCGACCGATATTTCGACCGATCGATTTATCGATCGATTGATCGATTGATTGATTGATTGATTGATCGATTGATTGATTGATTGATTGATTGATTGATTGATTGATTGATTGATTGATTGATTGATTGATTGATTGATTAATTAATTGATTAATTGATTAATTGATTAATTGATTGATTGATGGTTTGATTGATTCAATTATCATGCTTGAAGGAATCTCTCCGACCAATGCAAGCCACAGAACGAAGTGTCCTTCCCCTAAACATGTTAAACACTAGGCCATTAGGTTTGGTACCTGAACAAAATTCATGACAAGCTGAAAAATTCGTGAAATTTAAAGAAAACGATCCCCTGCAACATACTAAAAGTCCCAGAAATACACCCTGAGCCTTTTGACAAATTCAAGATGGCGTCCAAGATTGCCACAGATATCACATTTTGTCATATCTTGGGTTGAAAGCATAATAAAAATGTCATTATTGAGTCTAAATATATGGGGGTTTTTGAGATGAGGGATTAAATTTCAACATTATTTCAACACGAAAAAAATATTTTAATTAATATTTTACATAATATGAAAACCGTGAACCTAAGTACCCGTAATTCATATATGATATATGAACAATGTTCCAAGGTCTCAATTAGCAGAATCATCAAGGTAGAAACAAGTGTAACACCTATTTTTGTGTAATTTTGACTGAAATATCCATTTATACATTTTTATTATTTTGATGATTTCAGGTCTTCTTCAATGGCAAAATGTCAATTTGAAGGTCAAGTAATCGAAAATAAGGTTTTTAGCAAATATACATGTAGCTAGGGAGCATGACTGTGTGATACCTCATTTTCATGTAATTTTAATTGGAAAATCTATTTATGGTATAATATCGTGATTCAAGGCGACCTTCATAGATCAATCATCTCACCATCCTCAGGAGGTTCTCCTGGCCCAGTTTAGCCTATATGTGCACAAAAGTGGCCTAAAGCCCGATTCATTTCATTTCATTTCATAGATCAAAAGGTCAATTTGAAGCCCAAATTTCTTTGAAAATTCTATTTTTAACAAATACAAATATCAAATACATAAGTGTAATACTTTTTTTAAATTTTGAATGGAGAATCCATTTATGGTATTATTTTGGTGATTCAAGGACATTTTCAAGACGATGAATTAATTTCCAAGATTAAAATATAGGAAATAGGTTTTTTTATGATTAGATGTCATCTTGAATTTCAAAACGTAAATCAAGTGACCAACATAATATTTTTTATAAGAACAAGTGTAATACCGCTTTTTTGTGTCAAAAGGTAACCGATCTAACCTAAACTACTGGATAATCCATTTTTGTTATTCAACTTCATCTTCAAAGTCGAAATGCCAAGTTTTCTTCAATGCCTCCCCATTGCCCTTTAATGCTTTTCTGTCGCCTTTTAGCACCACCCAATCGCTCTTTAACTCATAGCAGTCTGGCATTTTTGCCATTGGACGTCTGTGTGGTCTGGCCATTTTTGCGATTTTGAGACATATTCTGATACTCCTAATATAAATTTAGAATGATGGCATATGCATTTCCCATACACCACAGGAACAGATATATAATATATAACCAGAATACACTTCATTTAATTGGCCAATGTAATGTTGCCATGGTGACCGACCGCCATTTTGAATATGCTAATTAGGTAGTCAAATTTTCCGAAATTTTGTTTAAAAATGGTATTTTTGTGATTCACGGAGATTCAGGAGTACAACATTATATCAATTCACATAAAATATATTAAAATAGATCACAGACGGCTCGAAGAAGCATTCAATGGGTCTATGAGCACAAAATAACAGGGTAAATAAACTATTACCATGGGATATAGTAATCTTTCTGAATTCCCTGAGGGGCAATATCATATTTCATATTTTGAGATGGCATCCCCATCTCATCTGTAAAATACCGAAAGCCTTGTATTCAGCTGAGCCTGGAGTTTTATTTTTAGTTCAGAAACGGTTGTGACTCAGATAAATCAACCCTTTATTTTCTGGGTTCCCCATGCTGTGTTCATAGTTGCGCAAGTGATGTCATCTATTGAATGGCTAAGCATTGTTGCTAGGTCCGAGCTGGGCTCGGACTTAGACTGCAGCGTCATAAATTCCAGGTCCGAGCTGGGCTCGGACTTAGACTGCTATGAGTTAATGCCTCCCAATCGCCCTTCAACACCTTCCCAGTGCTATTTATATTTTCTTAGTCACCTCCTAGCGCTTACTCGTCACCTTGATGCCTCTCTGTCGGATTTTTAGGCATCCCATTACCATTTAACACCTTTCCGTCGCCCTTCAACACCTCGTTGCCGCGCTTTAGCAGCGCTTCCTCGTTCTCTAAGGCCTCCACATTGCCCTTTAAAGGCTCCATGTCACCCTTTCACCAAGAGCTCAGCATTTAAGGGGTTCCTTTTTATGTCAGGGAGGAGGGGGTGGAAATGTGTATAACCACATGTTTCAGCTTGATAGATAAACTAACTAAAATGAAAGTTGTAAACACAATGAACATGTATTCCTTGGATTTCAATGCTTTTTCAAAATTTAACTCACAGAGTCAGATGATATTATTCCCTTATTTCCATAATAACTGTAACTTGCATGCGCTAAAATATATCTTTTTGAAAAGGGCAAGAGTGCTTTTAGAAAATACCATTAATTCCACAATATTGACCAATACAGCTGCTGTTTTTTTGGTGATGAGTCACAAATATTCGAGCAAATTATATTTAAAAAGGATCGGAATAACTGCTGTATATTCAAGAACTTTGTTCAAGTAATACCTACATCACTATGCAAACACATGTAGCTTGTGGTATGGTTATAACTCGTTTTATAGTCAGGACATTGTACCAGCTAGTGATGAATTTTACCACATTTATTACGTTTGAGTAGAAATAAAACAACAGTTTTACACTATGTTATTCATAGCAATTCCCTTTTCAGTTTATTATGAATTTGATCCAGATTTCACTCATATAGACCATTATTTGCCTACAATGACATTTCATACCACGGACTAGCCCTTGTGAGTAGCTTTGCTTCATTTGGAAAACAACACCACATAACGGTCGGCAATAGTAATCGATACATAAAAACTGGACGTATGTACATGTCTCTTCCCTGACAGGATGCCGGCGAAGCACGATGTGACATTTATTTTAATGCTCATGCTGATCATGATATGCCAACTCAAACCACGAATGTAAATAAATTGTAGGGGCATATTCAGATTGACTAATTGTGTTTCTAATTATCACGATTTTTTTTATTTAATATGTAATATTTATAATGAAGTTATTGCCAGGTCAGTCAGGCTACTCAGCTTTTTGTTAGATGTGTTGAATGTGTGCAAGGTTTCGGTGAATTTCTAACTTTGCAATTCAGACCATTTTCAACGCGATATTTTTAAATCTTTTAATGCTGTTTTAATGCTGGTCCAACATTAAAACAACACCGGCTGCAAAAAATCTAGAGACACCAATTTGAAATTTGATTTCACTGGAGTGCATGGGTGCATAGACTCCATCTCGTCTCACTGATCTATGTACGTCTTATTTGCTGTAATAAAGTATGAAATATGCTCGTCAGGCATATTAGCCCTATATATGAAGTACAGAAACAATAATTTATGATGAACATGAACATGACGTGAATGTTCATAGTAGAGAAACATCAAATATCAGGCCCAAATGGACGGTCACATTATTATACTGCTCTGCAAAACCAAAAGACATAAAGTAAAGTAAGCAGATACGGCACTGTAAAGCACAAAATCTTCCATTCAAATAACAATCTCAGCAAACACGATACTTTGGCTCAATGTACTTTGGCCAAAGTATCGTGTTTACTGGGATATTATCACTATTACAAAGCCTTTGGAAGATGTCTTTCTCTTGTTCGACCATCCATCTAGCAAGGATGATTGATCATGCTGTAGGACTGTGTTGATGCTAATTAGCCACAACCAGATATCCCATGTCACGCTCATTATCACAGACAACTTTACCGGATACGCCCGAAGGACAAGGAAACAGCTTGCTCGTTACATCCGTAAGGGATAGTACAGTACACCCATGATCAGTACCGGTACTTATTGTTGTATCGTCCTACTGGTTTAAAAAGATCGCCTCAAGTTGTTGAAAGCTAGCCTGATTTGTAAATTGCCACTAATATTTTAGCTATAAAATAGAAAAACTATGTTTGAATGCGACAAATAAATAATTTGTATTCCCCTCAGGCGTATTTGTCTATTGCTATATTTACAGTAAAAAAAAATTGTGTACGGCTAAAAACGAAGCCATTATACCGGGTAGAGATGGTTAGAAGGATCTCATCCTCCACCATGTTCCGGGTTAGAACGCAGCATCTCTACGATAACATTACATTTTATGTGAATAATTTATGCTCCCTTTTCTGGAGCATCAAATCATAGGCTTTTGCTGTATGGCGCACTATATTCGAATTTGACAATAAAGAATTAAAACGATCGTCCACAGACTATTATAAAAACATAGCGTGACTAGATTGATCTTTAAGGAACAGTTTATTTCGTAAATCTGCATAAAAATTACACCAGGAAATGCTTTTCAGTTTCTATTGATCCTGAAACACAAATTAGACAGATTATTTCGTCGACAGATAACTGTGAATATCACCCAGTCACAATGTGAAGTGGAGCTACTCCACAACGCAAAGAGGCTAGGGCTCTATGCTGGCTTAATGTAATGCTCATGCTAAGGTAAGGCTCTTCGCTAAAATCATTTTTAAAGGTGCGATAATTCCTGCGTTTTTTCCCCGCTACGGCGCTGATCAATCCAGAGCTCACTGTGTCCTTTGTGTTCAATATCTTCAAAAACACAAGTATCCATATAATTATTCAAGAACATCGTCAGCCCAATTAGCTTTAGATACGTCATTTAAATGCTGTAAGCCCAAGGCAGTAAATTTCGCTCTGACTCTGAAACACCAATTGTTTTTATTTCTTCAGGCCGCAACTAAATTTCAGGTAAATGTTTTTTTGGTTAGTCTATTCTGACACTTACATGTTACCCTACACCACAGACGGGTTGCATTTCAAGTTTCCTTCCACATTGAAGGAAAATTAATAATGTTTAAAAATAAGTTAATATGCAAAACTTAAGCATAAAGTTTTTTTTACCCATTAATAAAATATTATTTGTCACATTTTATTACATTTGCGATAAAAAAGTGCGATTCAACAACAGAACGCAAAAGGAAACATTTGTTTGTAAAAAGCAACTGACAAAATGTTTGTCTAATATAAATGTATACAGGAAATGGTCATGCAGCAGTGAACAACCCCAAAACCACGTGATGAGAATATACACAGTGGAAGTGGCCTCGATGCTTCGACTGCGGACCGCTCTGTTTACACGTGTACAAAAAGAGATACAGACCAAAGAGATACGACAGGAAAACGAATATTAGGTCCAGAGGAGAATCGATTCTTCATTTCCTATTGCAAACCCACTTGCTGGTTTTCCACAATCCGCCACATTTCCTGCTCTGCAAAAGGCAGTATAAGCTAATACTTAACTATGGTCCACAAAAATACCCGGGGGGGGGAGGGGTTTCGACTTTAAGACCATGGTCTATTACTTTAAGCATGTTATTAAAAACGGACGATCTATGGTATGGCCACACTACATGAATATATAGATTTAACCCTTTAACCGCGAACTTATTTAATATAATTTTACTCACTTGTAGTTGTGTCTCGCTCACGCGATCCACAACTTCAAGTGAGTGAAATAAAAATTATTCAGATTTGACAAAATAGAGGTTACCTGTTTTCAAATCTTGCTGATTGATGTCACGTTTTATCTTATCCATGTCTAAAATGTGGTACCTAATGTATTAATAAAAAAGTGAAAAACTAAATATAGCCGGGACCGACGGTCAAATGGTTAAGATACATATAAGAGAGGTTTCACTTTACTTGCGAGATTCGGTACGACTAAAAATCATCACATAGATAAAATTATCACTGCGATGTGTGAACGAATGGCTGTAGATCTACATCTAGAGAGAACATCCTTGCAGTCGTACATTACCCGTAGCTGTGTAGGCCATCACACCACCAGCTCGTCCATCACAACTCACCACTTAATTAGACAGCTTAGTAACGTTATCTTAGAGATGAACACGGTCCTGCGTACTCGTTACTTTGGCTCGAACAATAAACGTCCATCATATAGTATGTTGTTACATTGAGCCAGCATTAGGCCAGAGTTGAACAAAACTAAAGCATGATGGAGCGACTGGGAAGTACGTGGCACAATGACTAGAGCGTTGCGCTTTGCAATATATGCTATTGCCCTGTGAGCTCAATCACCGCTTGGTGCAGGTTTTCAGAAGTATATCTGTTCTCACAACTTCTCAGACAGCTACTTCCTGTTGTAGTCGAGCTACATGTAATAAAGTTGAAATGCGTCAATTTATGTTCTACTATCCGATTTAAGACTGGGTCATGCATATATCAATCCTTTGTCATATTTCAATCCCTCCCTGGGATCAACATATATCCCAGAAAACACGAGAATTGATACAGTGTTGGTGTAATGTTTGACCGGCAACGTAGAAAATAGGCCAACATTAAGCCAACACATGACAAACGTATCGTGCTTGCAGGTAGATCAATCCTTTATCCGCCAAATTATTCAATTTAAATTTTCACCCACTTGAAGTTGTGTCTCGCTGACACGATCCACAACTTCAATTGAGTGAAAATTATTCAGATTTGATGGAGGTCACACAATGTCAAATCTTGCTGATTAATGTCACTTTTTATCTTTAACAGGTTTAAAAGCTGATATTTATCGTGATAATTTAAAAAGTAAAAAACGAATATGGACGGTACCGGCGCTTAAAGGGTTAAGACAATCACGAGGAAGGTTTCTAGTATCACATGTATTATAGAATGAGTATTCACATCATGTGTCCACTAGAGTTGTCATAGATGCCATCCAGACTACGCCCAGTAATCATGGGATGCTATCAATGTACGACCCATCTTACAACCTCACCAGGAATCTGTCCTGATCTGAAAAAAATACTACAATAAAAAATAATGCCAATGTACGTCCTATATTACTGTACCTCTTGGGAGCTGTCAGTACCATCAGTAGTGCCACCAATGTACCATTAACAAATAGTTGCCTTGATATATGAGAAATAATTTTCACTAGCGTAACATGCCACTGTTTTCTATAAGATATCAATCTGACTTAAAAAAGAAAGTTTACTTTCTAAAGCTGAAAAATATATTTCTTAGTTCGTTAGAGCTGAATGTATCGATGTGACCTGGTGCCACAATAAGACCTGATCGACGACCCAGCAAACGCAAAATATTTGTATAACATTTAGCCAGCGTCGACTCAAAGTCTTTGACGTTGGTCCAACATCGTACAAATGTTATAAAAATGTTTTGTGTTTATTGGGGAGCTACTGCTCAATAATAGATTGAAGACATATCTCAGTCTGTCTACTTTAAGTTCTGTGGTAAGCTAGTCTCTAGGGTTTACCAAAGCAAAATACTTGACATAATACTTAGTTATTGGATCTTTCTCAAACATCCAGGAAACTGATCACAACTCAGTAATATAAACTTGTTAAATTTACAGCGGTCATAAACTGTGCTTAGTGACTGATGATTTGATTGATTAAATTCGCAATATGTTTTACAAGAATAATATCTAAGGGATACAGAGTAACATTACCTGGTTGTTGGGAACGATTATACCTTTATCGCATAAATACATAAATAGTGACGTTCTAGACATATTATATCTCACTAAATCAATATTTGAATAAGTTGTAAAGATTCCCGTAAAATTATTTAAAATAAATATTTATTTTTTAAAATCAAATAAAATACTACTTTATTATACGGAATAAATAAAGTTAATGAAAATACAAAGCAATATCAAATACAGTTGATGTTAGATTGATGACCATAGAGTTCTTGCAAACTAGTTAACGTGAATAAATATAAAAGACAGATTAACACATATTTTGACATTTTATAGCATTATAAATACATAAATAATGCTTCTGTAAATTGATATTTTGTCATAAATAAGAACATTGTGTGAATAAATAATATCCCTACTTATTGTCACATAATATAAATATATTAATAATTATTATAGCGCATTAATGATGAAAGTGATAGTTGTAACAGCATAAGTAATATCAGAAATGTCTCGTATGTATTTCTGTTAATAGTTATTTTAATTTAAATTCCGATACTTACTCTACACAAAGTCATCCTTCATTCTATTCGAAATGACTTTTTAAAGATTATAGTACTCGGCCGCCAGTTTTAACCGGCTGGAATCCAGTTTTCCAAATACATAAGTAGTAGGCTGAGCTTTTTCTTGACGTCAGGTTATTTTGCCCGGCTGGTTATAATACAAATACACGTAGACATTAAGTTAACTTAGCTCCATTTAACGCATTTCATCAGCTTTAGCAAAACGCCCGAAACGATGCCGGCGAAACGTTGATTTGTTGGTCTGACGTTATTTAACGTCGCAACTGTACCATATTTTTAGCCGCGACCATCATGACGGCCATCTTGGATTTCTCCCTTATTTCCGGGTTAGGGATTCTGCATCAGTCAAGCCACTCTGATGTCTTACAAACTGGTCGGGCACCCTGTTTATTTGGGTACTCTCCCTGGCTTTAATTGGTGGGTATGTAGTGCACTACATTAGACCATGAAATTGTACGGGGAAAATGAAATCAGTAAATTCCACGACATTTTTTTAAAGAAGAAAAAAAGAGCAAATTTGTTTACGTGGTCATTGATTTGATCTGCCTTCCTTGTATTAAGCATGTTACAGAAGCTGACATCTAGCCTACTTCCTCTTGGTAATCACGTTATAACGGGTAGGTGTTTATACATGACATATGAAAGAGTCATGGATTTTTCGCCTCGATTTATTCAGCCAAGCCGCTCAGTGTCACTGAGCCCCATTAGGGTTGGCTTTAGTTTCATGTATGCGTCTCCCACCATATCTGCGGTGACGCGGAAGATACTGCATTTGGCAAACCACAAATGTATTTTTGTATATATGCTTACTTTACAAGTAACAAGGAGAGTGCCTTTTTTCATGTTTCTGTGGACGGGATATTTTGAAAAATTGACTTTTTATGATGTCACATAACAGGAGTTATCTCGTGCTATGTCTTGAACCGTTTGAATCTGTTTGCAAGTTTTGGCTTTTCAGAGCAGTATAGCCGGTGTCCGCCCAGCAGGAACGAAACTGTACTGCATCAATAAATATCGCATCAATTTTTCAAATACATGTAAACAACAATAAAAGATTCTAAATAGCAAACTCAATTGAGTAGGGCAATTATTATGTGCAATTTGGTATGAATCAAAATAATATTCACATTTTTAATAAAACTGTCTGTTTTAATTCTGCAGACTATTTTTTATTAATTAGCTCTATAAGAACAGCTCTATAATTGGTCGCTAAACGACGTCAATTAAACCGCAATCCTTCAGAAAAGCAGACGTATTTGGACAGGTTTCAGAGCAACCCCGCTTGGAAGAAAGGTTAGATGACTGATAATTATATCATTAAGACTAACAACTGATCACGTGCCATTCGCTAATGATTAATCTCCTCAGCAAAGTCAGTGCTATGACCTGATTAGTCCAATGCAAATAAGAAACTCCCCGATCATGCGATCAAATAAACTGTGACAGAACGAAAATAAAGATAAAAGAAATATTGGAAGCTAGCTAAAGATTCCATTATAACTTGTTGTGTCAACCTAACTTGAAGATACTGAAACATGTCACCAGCCTGGAAATCGCCCTAATTTGATAATTTGAGCATTAACAATTTGAGAATTAAAGACAAATCCATAATTTAAAATCTTGATTAATTACGACTAAATGGCAATCAAATGCAAGATATAATAACTATATCACCCCAAGAACCGTGATATACAGAGGCGGTTATGAACGACGCTCAGAAGGTAAAGAGGTCGTTGACGGAGGCCCAGCATTGAACCAACATCTGGTCAATGTATCGTGCTTGCTGGGTAGCACGTCAAATGACTAGCAACCTATGCATTAGTCACTTGATTATAAAATGTTCAAATGGATAACAGAAAAAATAGGCAGACTAAGGAGAATACCACAGAAATGTGTAACATATATACTATTGAGGTAGATGCTCAACTAGCAATTCCAGTTTCAAATGAATGAAAAATTGTTAATAGGTGGGCCGTCCTATCCAAGCAGAAACGTTTTAACCCTCTGATTGCGGGCGACACTTTAACCCTTGAACCGCCGGTACAGATTAGGCCTATACTCGTTTTTTTTACATTTTTATTAGCATATTGCATATCAGCTTTTAATCAAGTTGAATATATAAAGTAACATAAATTTATTTTAAAAATAGTAAGCCTGCATTTTTTCAAATCTGAATAATTTTCACTCACTGACGGTTAAAGGGTTAAGTGATTTGATCATATTTCGAGCAACAAAAAGCAGGTACTGTTTCTTAAGTGAAGAGACCTGGGTATTTTTCATTATTTGAAGCGGGCAATCGTGTCAGGAATGCCAGCTTTCGAATGAAATGACGCGAAGCAGTAGCCTAATACAACAAATTAATGTTTATTATTTATAAAACCCTATTTACAGTAACAGATAAAAAGTAGTCGAAAAAGGTTTTGATTTCTATTATATTCCAATCAGCTTTAACATGTTTAATGCGATTGAATGTCACTTGTTGGGAATCGGGTGACGTAAACAAATTGCCTGTGAGCTCTTAGACAAGCCAACATGATCTTACAAATACGGCTTGAATGATCCCGCAAATACGGCTTGAATGATCTTCCATATACGGCTTAAATGTTGGGCCAAATGTCTCAACGTTGTCTCAATATTCAGGCAATAAATATGTTTTCTCCAGCTGCTTTGCTACCTGAGAAGATGCTGTCCAAAGCAATGGACAGGCACTCTATCAAAAAACGCCTCTCATTTTTTACCCTTGTCAAGCCCATTATCAGGTCGTTCTACGAGGTTATTCGCATGCTTGTACACGGAACATGTTAAAGGCCCAGTCACACATACCATCACGCACATCCAGCGCACAAAAAAATGAAGAATTTTGGTCAGTGCGTTGTGATTCGCTGGGCGTGCGTCAGAACTCGTTGATGATTCGACGAGAACGCCAAGTGAACATTATTAATTTATTGTGTGCGTCAACATCTGCGCATATTTTCTGCATGTTCAAAAATGTGAGCGTTTTTCCACGTGTAAATGTAGACGCCAGAAGAACGTCAGACCAGCGCCAGTCTAACGTTAGGCACAAGTAGAGCACAAGCTCTAAATTCGTTGTGTTTTTGTGTGGTTTTTGTTGACCGAGGTTTATCCCAGTCCGACATAAACGACGCACAGTCCACGCATGAAAAAATAAAAACAAACATTTTGAGTCCGGATTGTGAAAAACGTCGCAAGCTCGTAGCGAATGCGTGTGTTTTCAACGCAAAGGGCAAAATGAACAGCGCTTTACTATTTTTAAGCGTTTGACGCAGTGCGTAATAAACCCTAGACTGCTAATGTCGACGATAATAGTAATTTTTATCAGTTTGTTCTGTACATATGTAACCATTTTGAAAAAAAAAATGTGTCCTGAATTTATGATCACATTATATGTTTGGACTTAATTTCGACAAATTAAAAACAAATTATGCACTTAAAGCCGTGTATCGTGTGAAACTCCGCCTTTACTGATTAAAAATAAATTGTCTTTCTGCGATTAAGCTGCAGTAATAACATAGTCGCAGCCTGTTAAGCTGCAGAAATAACACAGTCGCAGCCTGTTGCTCAAGCGCTGGGCGAACCACCGGCGTGAACCCAGCGCCTACTTCGAGCACTTATGCATCGCAGGGCAGGCGCGTTGCCCGGGACTGCCCTGCGTCCTCAACGGGCAGCCATGTGATACAAAGCAAACGTATTTGGCGTTGATATTATAACGTTGTAGCGCGCCCTACTTGTTTCTAGCGATCTTCTGGCGTGTACATTTATGCGTTCATATACGGTCAATATTTTGAACACACACAACTTTCTTTGGCAATTACTGTGCGCACAAAAATATGCGTAGCGTTAGTGCAGCGCGCTCAACGAACCAGTAACGAGAGCTGACGCACGGCCGACGCTCTGGCAAAAAATAATCAATTTTCGGTGTGTGGGTCGTGCGTCAACTATGTTGGACTGGGCCTTGCACCTAGAAAAAAACTCAAAAATGCCGGCACTGAGCGCGCATATACCGCCCATCCAACGTGTTCCTAGCGCATGTCCAGCAAGCATATATCGTATATGTGCTTTCTGACTCATTCTTGTCTCGCGCTGGCGATGCCTGATGTACACGTTAACTTTGTCGCCCTGCTAACGAGCAACGCGGTGGCAAAACGCTGTCTATTCGCTGATTTATACAGCTGTTTTATTTGTAGCACGCTGCATATTCGTCTTAAACTCGCTGGCTCTTCTCATATACTGACAAAATTCGTGGACGCACAACGACGCACTGATCTTTTGTTGTCACTCAAGGCGTGGGTTGTGCGTCGTGTATGTGTGACTGGGGTATCACCTACCGAAAAGATGACAGGGCCAACGTATGTTTTTAATTTTCTCGAGTGGTGACTATTCTAGACTATTATTAGTCATATCACAAAACAATCTTCATAATTAATATAAATGCATAGTTTAATGGGGACACGTATAACATATACCGGCATTAGGAGGCCTAGTGATTATGCTCGTTACTGTTCAAAAAGTGTCACACCCATTCTCAATTAACATGGTTAAGCTGAAATATGAATCTATAAAGTACGCATGTACAAAATTAAAAAAAATGTCTTAACTGGTAGTGTTTTCCTTTCTGTTGAAGGTGGTAATTGTGTCAACAATTCAAAATGGGTGGTTGTTTATAATTCCAGCATTAACAAAACCAGTGGCTCCCAGATCGGTGTCCGACTTTCAGGCCCGTTAGTCAAAAGGTCTGGCTGTTTCTCATCCCCAGATATACATTCCCCCAGATAGGCCTTTTGAAAGCCGAAAATTGATTATTTTTTGCCAGAGCGTCGGCCGTGCGTCAGCTCTCGTTACTGGTTCTTTGAGCGCGCTGCACTAACGCTACGCATATTTTTGTGCGCACAGTAATTGCCAAAGGAAGTTGTGTGTGTTCAAAATATTGACCGCATATGAACGCATAATTGTACACGCCAGAAGATCGCTAGAAACAAGTAGGGCGCGCTACAACGTTATAATATCAACGCCAAATACGTTTGCTTTGTATCACATGGCTGCCCGTTGAGGACGCAGGGCAGTCCCGGGCAACGCGCCTGCCCTGCGATGCATAAGTGCTCGAAGTAGGCGCTGGGTTCACGCTGGTGGTTCGCCCAGCGCTTGAGCAACAGGCTGCGACTGTGCTATTTCTGCAGCTTAACAGGCTGCGACTATGCTATTACTGCAGCTTAACCGCAGAACGACAATTTATTTTTAATCAGTTAAGGTGGAGTTTCACACGATACACGGCTTTAAGTGCATAATTTGTTTTTAATTTGTCGAAATTATGTCCAAACATATAATGTGATCATAAATTCAGGACACATTTTTTTTTTTCAAAATGGTTACATTTGTACAAAACAAACTGATAAAAATTACTATTATCGTCGACATTGGCAGTCTAGGGTTTATTACGCACTGCGTCAAACGCTTAAAAATAGTAAAGCGCTGTTCATTTTGCCCTTTGCGTTGAAAACACACGCATTCGCTACGAGCTTGCGACGTTTTTCACAATCCGGACTCAAAATGTTTGTTTTTATTTTGTCATGCGTGGACTGTGCGTCGTTTATGTCGGACTGGGATAAACCTCGGTCAACGAAAACCACACGAAAACACAACGAATTTAGAACGTGTGCTCTACTTGTGCCTAACGTTAGACTGGCGCTGGTCTGACGTTCTTCTGGCGTCTACATTTACACGTGGAAAAACGCTCACATTTTTGAACATGCAGAAAATATGCGCAGATGTTGACGCATACAATAAATTAATAATGTTCACTTGGCGTTCTCGTCGAATCATCAACGAGTTCTGACGCACGCCCAGCGAATCACAACGCACTGACCAAAATTCTTCATTTTTTTGTGCGCTGGATGTGCGTGATGGTATGTGTGACTGGGCCTTTAACATGTTCCGTGTACAAGCATGCGAATAACCTCGTAGAACGACCTGATAATGGGCTTGACAAGGGTAAAAAATGAGAGGCGTTTTTGATAGAGTGCCTGTCCATTGCTTTGGACAGCATCTTCTCAGGTAGCAAAGCAGCTGGAGAAAACATATTTATTGCCTGAATATTGAGACAACGTTGAGACATTTGGCCCAACATTTAAGCCGTATATGGAAGATCATTCAAGCCGTATTTGCGGGATCATTCAAGCCGTATTTGTAAGATCATGTTGGCTTGTCTAAGAGCTCACAGGCAATTTGTTTACGTCACCCAAGTGACATTCAATCGCATTAAACATGTTAAAGCTGATTGGAATATAATAGAAATCGAAACCTTTTTCGACTACTTTTTATCTGTTACTGTAAATAGGGTTTTATAAATAATAAACATTAATTTGTTGTATTAGGCTACTGCTTCGCGTCATTTCATTCGAAAGCTGGCATTTCTGACACGATTGCCCGCTTCAAATAATGAAAAATACCCAGGTCTCTTCACTTAAGAAACAGTACCTGCTTTTTGTTGCTCGAAATATGATCAAATCACTTAACCCTTTAACCGCCAGTGAGTGAAAATTATTCAGATTTAAAAAAAATGCAGGCTTACTATTTTTAAAATAAATGTATGTTACTTTATATATTCAACTTGATTAAAAGCTGGTATGCAATATGCTAATAAAAATGTAAAAAAAAACGAGTATAGGCCTAATCTGTACCGGCGGTTCAAGGGTTAAAGTGTCGCCCGCAATCAGAGGGTTAAAACGTTTCTGCTTGGATAGGACGGCCCACCTATTTACAATTTTTCATTCATTTGAAACTGGAATTTCTAGTTGAGCATCTACCTCAATAGTATATGTTACACATTTCTGTGGTATTCTCCTTAGTCTGCCTATTTTTTCTGTTATCCATTTGAACATTTTATAATCAAGTGACTAATGCATAGGTTGCTAGTCATTTGACGTGCTACCCAGCAAGCACGATACATTGACCAGATGTTGGTTCAATGCTGGGCCTCCGTCAACGACCTCTTTACCTTCTGAGCGTCGTTCATAACCGCCTCTGTATATCACGGTTCTTGGGGTGATATAGTTATTATATCATGCATTTGATTGCCATTTAGTCGTAATTAATCAAGATTTTAAATTATGGATTTGTCTTTAATTCTCAAATTGTTAATGCTCAAATTATCAAATTAGGGCGATTTCCAGGCTGGTGACATGTTTCAGTATCTTCATGTTAGGTTGACACAACAAGTTATAATGGAATCTTTAGCTAGCTTCCAATATTTCTTTTATCTTTATTTTCGTTCTGTCACAGTTTATTTGATCGCATGATTGGGAGTTTCTTATTTGCATTGGACTAATCAGGTCATAGCACTGACTTTGCTGAGGAGATTAATCATTAGCGAATGGCACGTGATCAGTTGTTAGTCTTAATGATAGAATAATCAGTCATCTAACCTTTCTTCCAAGCGGGGTTGCTCTGAAACCTGTCCAAATACGTCTGCTTTTCTGAAGGATTGCGGTTTAATTGACGTCGTTTAGCGACCAATTATAGAGCTGTTCTTATAGAGCTAATTAATAAAAAATAATCTGCAGAATTAAAACAGACAGTTTTATTAAAAATGTGAATATTATTTTGATTCATACCAAATTGCACATAATAAATGCCCTACTCAATTGAGTTTGCTATTTAGAATCTTTTATTGTTGTTTACATGTATTTGAAAAATTGATGCGATATTTATTGATGCAGTACAGTTTCGTTCCTGCTGGGCGGACACCGGCTATACTGCTCTGAAAAGCCAAAACTTGCAAACAGATTCAAACGGTTCAAGACATAGCACGAGATAACTCTTGTTATGTGACATCATAAAAAGTCAATTTTTCAAAATATCCCGTCCACAGAAACATGAAAAAAGGCACTCTTCTTGTTACTTGTAAAGTAGGCATATATACAAAAATACATTTGTTGTTTGCCAAATGCAGTATCTTCCGCGTCACCGCAGACATGGTGGAAGACGCATACATGAAACTAAAGCCAACCCTAATGGGGCTCAGTGACACTGAGCGGCTTGGCTGAATAAATCGAGGCGAAAAATCCATGATTCTTTCATATGTCATGTATAAACACCTACCCGTTATAACGTGATTACCAAGAGGAAGTACGCTAGATGTCAGCTTCTGTAACATGCTTAATACAAGGAAGGCAGATCAAATCAATGACCACGTAAACAAATTTGCTCTTTTTTTCTTCTTGTCGTGGTATTTACTGATTTCATTTTCCCCGTACAATTTCATGATCTAATGTTGTGCACTACATCCCCACCAATTAAAGCCAGGGAGAGTACCCAAATAAACAGGGTGCCCGACCTGTTTGTAAGACATCAGAGTGGCTTGACTGATGCAGAATCCCTAACCCGGCAATAAGGGAGAAATCCAAGATGGCCTTCATGATGGTCGCGGCTAAAAATATGGTACAGTTGCGACGTTAAATAACGTCAGACCAACAAATCAACGTGGATAATATTGAAAGGAGGAGATATACATAGAATCAACAGGTCAGGTGAATGTCCGAAACGCAGATCACAATTGCCGTCTATTGAGATCCGTAGTGATTGTATATATATATATATAGCCAGACAGAATATTGGCATAAATTACCTTAACCTTGAAATTCATACAGAAGTTTATATTTTGATTGATTTGTGTCCAGCAGAGGCTAGAGTCATCATTTCCACCGGCAATACTAAATTTCACCAAGTGGCAATTTTTTAATTTGCATATTTCCAAGATGGCGCCAATCGCTAAACTCATATCTAAAAATGGCATATATCTGCGCATATTTGTTCGAATTTGCTGATAATTGAGTCGATTTCTATCAAACCAAAAGCCATCATTTATTGGAGGTCAAGGTCAAATGTCAAGGCAATGTTATGGGTCTAGTAAGGTTAGAAAAGGCATCTATTGTGGCTCGTGACCTTTTCTGATTACGATTATTCACTCAAGTACAAAAACATATTGGTGATGGCTACCAGTGCGAAAATCACTTTCTTAATAGTTTTCTTCAAATTTGTGCGATTTTAATGATCTTGGTATCAAATCATACTTTTTTGACCATGCAGAATCTGAATTTCAACCTCTGGAATTCAGTAAAAGATTATTCAACAAAATATGAGACAAAGAGTTAAAATACATCATGTTGGTTAACATGAAATTTAGTCTCAAGTAACAAGTACCAAGTATTTATTTCTCATGACCTCCAGAGAGGCAAGACAGACATATACAGGTATACATATGCCAGGAGAGCGCTGGCGTCAATTACATGTACATTTTGTTTAGATATATGTATAGACACATACACAGACACACATTTAAGTATAATATTCATTATAATTACTATACTTACTGCATTAAAATTGTGATAATATAAATTTAACAAAAAGACATAGCTTTCTGAGATTTTCATTTGTCATTGCTTTTTCCATTTGTATAGCTGATGTTTTTTTTCCAAAAAATAGAATCTAAATATTTTGTTCTTTCATGGCTAAATTGGGGACAACATAATAAATAGTGGTATTCATCGCCAATGTCTTTGCGACAATGTTGACATTTCGGCACCTGAATTTTCTTAAATATTTGCGTAAGTCTTCAGGGAGTTCGATTAGGTATTTCTCAACGCCAATTATATTTTTAAAAATCCTATTGTTTGTACATTTTCGCTTTTGAGAAATACCTTCGCGCAATTTTTGAATAAATTGATCTCTTAATCGTATTTTTAGATTATGACGAAGACAATCAACAGAAAATGGTACAGTCTGAGACAATCAGATACCAGAGAACCCGGAGTCATTTAATATAGATCTTACAGTATTTATCCAGTCAGATTTAAATATTTCTAAATCGTGTAGCTTATATAATATAGAGTAAATCATATTTGAAATTTTATTCTGATTGCTACTGACTAGTTTTGCCCAATATACAGACATGCGGATACTTATATCAATGCTTATTACACCGAACTCTCCATGTATCATGTTTGAGCAGGTATACTTGTTTACAGATAACATATATTTATCTCAGTTGTAATCTTTCTAAAATATCATAACTTTCACACCCCCACACCTCCGCACCATACAATACAACGGGTTTTACAAGGTTATTAAAAAAAGCTTTATAGCTAGATCGACAGGTAATGACATTTTTTTTATTTTTCTCAACAATGAAAACATAGCTTTCAAACTTTTTTGATATAAATTGTTCTTTGCTACATTAAACTTAGCGTCATAATTAAAAACCAGTCCTAGATAATTGTATTCATTTACAACTTCAATATTTTGATCCCCATAATTAAAATAGTGGGGTTTTCGTAGTTTCCGTCTTAAAAAAATCATTACCTTTGTTTTATCTATATTAATATCGAGGCCAAATATCGAACAATAATCTTTTATCGTATTTAATGATGTTTGCAGATCCTCAGGAGATTCCGCTAGCAGGACAGTATCATCTGCATACATCGGTAAATACAACTTAAAAAAGAAGTCAATGCGTCGTTGAGTAGTTATTCTTGGATATTATTCAAATAGTCTAGCCCTGTACATTGACTTGCTAGAAAATTATTTAAATCAGCCAAGTATATCGAAAACATCAAAGGGGACAAGTTTTCTCCTTGTCGAACGCCTTTGTGGCAGGGATAACATTCCGATTGGCCTATACGTGTACGTGTATTGGTTGTGCGAACAAAATAACAACATAAATATGGTACAAATATAATTTTATTATTTCAAATATATAATTGCATGATTTTATTATTTCAAATATATAATTACATGATTTTTTTTTAATTATTTTTTTAATTAAACCACAACATAAGTGCTTCTTCAAGCTTGCCATATTTTGCTGCTCTACCAGAGCGCTCATGAGACATCCACTTTTCTTTGCTGCGTAAAATATAACCCTCTGTTGTGCGACCCACTGTCACGTCCCACTCTTTGGCAAAATGAGCAGCAATATCAGAGCACGTAGCTTTAGGATGAGCGTCTTTGTAAACACAAATTTCTCGTTTTTTATCTCCATTGAGGTCAGTGTGTCGTCGTTTGCATGGATTCGAAGCCATGGTAAAACTGAATGACTACCACTAGAGGAGCGCGCAGCGCGAGGGCTGACGCGAGATTATGCACTAGTTCTGGTATAAACCTTATAGTGCCTCTCTCTTTTCACCTGGTGAGGTAGGTGATTGTACAAGCAATGGCAAGAAGAAGTCCAGGAGACAAGGAACCAGGGAAGAGGCGACCAGCCACCAGAGTAAGGGCAAGGACTGACCCTTTGAAATGTGCTCTGCTTTCTGAGCAGTGTGTTTGAAACCACCATCATGAACCGTCATCGTTAGCCAACCATCCGTGTCCGTCCGTGTCCGCCGTGCCATCACCCAAGCTAGCAATGTAATGATAGAGAGCTCATTGCTTAAGACCAGAATCCGTCTCCTTCAGTGCTATGATTGAAAGCCCACTGCCTTATGTGTCTCACAAAACGGCTCCTTTCAGAGCCCCTGCTCTCTGTGGGAACAGGAGTTCAGGAGTTCAACCGATATCCGTCAACCGTGTTCTTGTCTCATGCAGTGGAGTGATAGGGAACTCCCCGCTTTTGGTATGTCACACAGAACGGCGCCCCCAGAGCCCCTGTTCTATGTGGGAACAGGAGCTCAACCGTTATCCGTAAGAATGACTACCATAAGCCTATTGTGTCTTTTATACACTTAATCTGTTTATCACAGTAAAATCTAACACATTTCACTGCTCCGACTTTCATGTTGCCAGAGGTGCGACTATTGTCCTCCTGTTATTGTAGGGCTTTGCATACTGTTCTTTTCACAATGGTAAACCATTCCACGATCAAATAGGTGTTGACACTTCCTGCTAACCGAAACACAAGGTATTCACGGCTTAGAGTATAGGCCTAATCTATGAAATTGATGTCCTCAACGTACTAAGATGACGGCATGAATAATTACGATCTGTTCAAATTTTTTTAACAAAATCAAACCGGTGGTTAACAAAATCAAACATTTCGGTACTGATATCTACACCAGACATATTGAAGGTCAAATTAATTAATATCTATCGGCTTAACTAGCGGCTATATACACACGAAATTAAACATTGTGCCAATCAGGCCTACGACTGTGCCAGACGTTGGCTTTGACCCAGAAAACATTCACCCAATGTTGGTACAATGTGAACCCATCGTCTCAGACACTGGCCCAACATTGTACCAGCATTGGGTGAACGTCTCATGTTTGCTGGGCTGTATCATATTACTGCCGTCAAGAAGTGTTATGTAGAACGAGCGGTTCCTCCTTTGTTGGGGGTACGGTGTCAAAGGTAGTGGCCCAGCATTAAACCAATGCTCACATCGTGAACATGTGTTTGCCGGGTTTTAATGAGACGCTTACGTCATGCATTGATTTAATCTTTTCGTCACCTAGATTTGATGACTGAGGCGAACAACGTGACGGAACCACGGGACACTTATAAATTTCATCATGTGAATAGAAAACATAAACATAAAAATGCCTGTAGAGCTTCTGGTGGTATTGGCATACTTATTTCAAATAAATATGCAAATTTAACTAGGATAGATCATACCTACGACTATCTGGTATGGTTGACATTAGCCACAGACTGTTGTCAGAAAAACATTAAAATTGGCTGTGCCTATATACCACCAGAAAACTCATCATATGTCGCTGTAAGAAATGATTATTTTACTATGCTAGAAGAGGAAGTGGCTAGATATATTGAAATGCATCACATCCTATGCATCACATCCTATGGTGACTTTAATAGTCGTACTGGTCAGGCTCCAGACTATGAATCGGGGGTAACAGATATCAATGCAAATGTTCCAAGTGAACGTTCTAATGAAGATATAGTCAGTAACAAATATGGTCAACTTTTACTAAATTTTTGTATAAACACAGGTTTCAAAATAGCCAATGGGCGCATGTTTAATGACAATGGTATAGGCCGCTATACATACTACTCTCCAAATGGTTCAAGCACAATAGACTATCTGATCTTTAATGAAAATAACATAATCAGCAAATTTGACGTTCTACCGAAATTGGTAGAATCAGATCATTGTCCCATACAATTCAATATTTCCAACACTAAACTCGATTGCAACCCCTTAAAAATAGACACCTGTGTAAATGACACATCATCTCGGTCTAATGTTTTTATATGGCAAGACGAGAAAAGGGAAGAATATCAAATAGCTCTACGGAATGAGCAGGCATGTCATGCATTTGAGGAAATGCTGTGTGCCGCCACCGAGGGGTGTAATACTGACACTCTATGTGACATTTTCAATGGTATGCTAGAAATTGTAATTTCGCCATTATTCCCAGCAAGGAAACATATTTCGAAGGAAAGGAAGTGCACGCAAAATAATTTCCCCTCTAACCCTTGGTATGATAAAGAATGTAAATCTTTGAAGTATGTTGTTAATAATATCGCTAAGCATAGAGACTTTAACGCACAGCAAGACGAATATAATATACTGTTACGACAATATAAGCAATTAATCCAAAGAAAGAAAAGACAATACCAGCAAGACAAACTTAGTGAGCTGGAAAATATGAGAACAGAAGATCCTAATTCTTACTGGAAATTCTGGAAATCCCTAAATCCTAGAAATGTCACTACAGGGCCTACCTTGGAAGACTTTGTGAACTATTTTGAACAACAAGTCTACCCACCCCATGTGGATTATTTTGACTATGAACACATGAATAATATTATAAAGCAAGTTACGTCATTCCAACATAATGTAGAGCACGATAAATCCAATATGACACAGTTCCTAAACAGTCCCATAACTGCGGAAGAAATTAAAAAGGCGATTCAAAAGTTAAAATGCAAGAAAGCAGCGGGTGTAGATGGTATTTCTGCCGAATTTTACAAATATGGATGTAATGAGCTCTTGCCAGCATTAGAATTGTTGTTCAATACCATTCTTACCAATGGAGAATATCCATCTAGATGGGCTACCGGTATAATCCACCCGGTCCACAAAAAGGGGGACCATGGTGTTCCAGATAATTACAGAAAAATCACAGTCATGCCGTGTATTGAGAAACTATTTGAATCTATACTTAATAACAGACTCTCATTTAAAAACGAAGTATGTAACGATAATGATCCCTATCAAGCTGGTTTTAAAACCAATTCGCGAACTACGGACAATATATTCATACTATGTGCCATCATAGATAAACAAAGGTGTATTTCTAAACCCCTGTATACATGCTTTGTCGATTTCACAAAAGCATTTGACTATATTGATAGAACAGCATTATACTACAAATTATTGAACAGGGGAATAGACGGCAATTTGCTAAATATAATAAAAAGCATGTTTTCTAAAGCAGAGTGCCGTGTAAAATGGGACTCGCGTATCAGTGACATATTAAAAAGCGAATTTAGGGTTCTACAAGGCGGTATGCTCAGTCCCAAACTATTCACGGAATTTTTACAAGACATGTCCGCATCATTTGACCAAGATCAAGGTATCGCTGTGGACACCTTACTAATGGTATATCTGTTATTTGCAGATGACCTTGTCCTTTTTTCAGAATCTGCCGAGGGATTACAAAAACAGCTAACTGCCCTGTATTCATATGCTTCCCTATGGCATATCATAGTTAGCATTCCTAAAACAAAAGTTCTTATCTTTAATGAACGTTACACAACAGTATGCGGAAGCTTCCACTATGGTGATAATATTATAGAAAAGGCTGAACAATATAAATACCTTGGTGTAGTGTATAGCACCAAGTCCGCTAATAACGTGTTAAAAGAAACTTTTTCTCATCTTGCTTCCCAAGCTGGGAAAGCAATCTTTGCTCTACGTAAACAGTCCCGTCCTGTGGTCGGTAAATTGTCACCCACTCTTGCGTTCAAGGTATTTGATTGCCAAATATTGCCCATACTAGAATATGGAAGTGATATATGGTATACAGGCGATGATGTTAACGATCTGGAAAAAAATCCATCTAAAATTTATTAAATCTACACTTTGCGTTAGAAAGCAAACACCTACTCCTGCAATATATGGGGTCACGGGTCGATTTCCACTGATCATCCGGCAACACATAAAAGCTGTAAAATATTGGTGTAGAATTCTAAAATTATCTCGGAGCCATCCAGTCAGAAATGCCTACAATATGCTACTTGAGCTAGATGCCATTGGCTTCACGAACTGGTGTTCCCGTATTCGCTCTGTCCTTGAACGAACCGGGCTTGATCAAACTTGGGAATCACAGAATATTGGGGATACAAATAAATTCATGCTTTCATTTCAAGAATCAATAGTTAGAATATTTACACAGCAGTGGAGAAAAGATATTGAGAGCTCGAGTAAGCTGCGCACATATGCATTAGTAAAAAAATATTTCTGTGTTGAACCATATATCTTGCACATAAGGGGGAACCACCTCATAACAGCAATGGCGAGATATCGAATGAGCTCACATGATCTAAATATAGAAAGAGGACGATTCAATAATCCAATCACTCCAAAAAATCAGCGAATATGCACAAGGTGTCAATTAAACGAAATTGACGATGAAATACATCTTCTTCTCCACTGTTGCGCTATGAAGAATGAACGCGAAATCTTGTATGATTCTGTAGCCGCAATTATCAATATACAACCGACAAATGAAATGTTTCTAGGAATTATGACATCTAGAGACATAACAGTGGTGAAGTCACTAGCGCAATTTATTTATGGTTGCTTTAAACAAATTAAGGGCTAAAACTACTGAGTATAATAAATCTGTCACCTGTCGCTATATTATTCATATTATCATGCCCTCATGATCTGACTTGGGTATTACCACATATCAAGACGGTTGTTGCTCTCGGATCTTATTATTTGGCTTTTTGGGGCCGGTTAGGGACGCTTCCGTCGCCTTTGTTATCAGACGAGGTGGGGCCTTATGGAGGATTTCAGAGTTGCTAAGTCAACTGATTTTCTCCATGAGGTCGGGAATGTTTTTCTTCGATTGTAACTCCGAGTATGTGGTTCTAACTAGGTCGTGATTGAAACAGTATGAATTAAACAATATAGTGAATTATAAAAAGGCTTAATGTTTTTGTGCGAGGGCCATGTCCTGTGTGAATTGCACAAATAATTTTTAACCGCCATTACTACTGTTATTACGTCGTTAAGTTTGCACCACTAGTCAATCTCAGGGAATCTCCGCGCTCATAGCGACTGTGCTTGCATGGTCACATGACACGGAGCTACCTTTTTATGTCATATTTATTGTACTTGCATGATATTATATTTAATTTTAAAAAATACCATATAATTTTTACTATTGGCTTATTGCATACTCCAGTTACTGTAGCATAATCATGCACTTGTATATATTTTAGGTTTCTACGCTTTCCAGAGTGTCTTTTTTGCTACTATATATAATTAGTATGTCATACGTAGTAGCTATTTTATCTCTGGTTTTGGTGCGGGAAAACAAAATGATAGACCTCTATGTTATCTTGGCAATGCCTTTTATTTCATTTTTAGTAGTAGTCATTTATATTATCGAAATACCCAGTTTTTATTTTGGCAATGCCACTTAACATGATTTTAGCTGTGTATGTGATACCATGTATATTATCATATGATTTTAACAAACTAACAATCTTGTATATACATGTACATATATCTCTTTTATTTCTATGACAAATAAGTCTGTAATGACTTTTCTTTTCTGTCAATAAAATATCTGTCTGTCTGTCTGTCATTGATTTAACCCTTTCGTTCCCGAAATTTGATGACGGAGGCGGACATCGGAATGACGGAACATAGAAGCAAAAATACATTGGGCAGATCCGTTCCCATCAAAACCAAGACGGATGTAGAAGAAGACGGAACATCGGAGGACGGATCTCCGAGGCCTGTCTGTATTTATTGCGACGCAGGATTTCGCTTTTAAATACATGTTTTTAATAACATCCAGGATCCTTCCAGATATACCTGATAACAACAATTGTGTCCATCATTTTGACCTATTAACTGTATCGAAAACCTTTTTATAATCAACAAAACAACAATATAAACGTTTAGGTTTGCTCGAATATACATCTGCTAAACTTTTAAGTACAAACAAGTGATCAATGGTGGAGAAATCAAACTTAAACCCAGCTTGTTCAGGACCGATAATATCATTTTCTTTTACAAAATCTGTCAATCGGTTATTGATACAGCTTGTGAAAAGTTTGCCTAGACAGCTTAACAAAGAAATACCTCGATAATTAGTCGGGTCATTAGCACTACCTTTGTTTTTATATATAAGCATGATGCCACTAATGCACCAATCATCAGGCATAAAGGTGGATGGTGAGTTTTTAAGAAATTCATTTAAAATCTGATCATGACCTGCGGCTTTGTTATTTTTTAGTTTTTTAATTGCTTTTAATATATCCTGATCTTTAAACGGTTCATTCAGGCTTGGATTTGCATCTGAGACAGATCTTTCTTCCCTGTGTTCAATATTTGTCTGTGTGCCAGACGTCAAGTTTTCGAAATGTTTTCGAAAAAATTCATGGAAGATGTTTGGAATACTGTTTGGACCACGTTTTCCTTGTATTAATTTCCAATATTCTCTTGGGTTTTCAGACTGTAATTTACGTATTTGCGTAATGAATTCATTTTCATAATCACGCTTTGTTTCTATTTCTTTTGTATATCTTACAAGGGTTTTTAAGGAGATTTAAATTTTGAACGTTTTTCAACTTTTTGTACTTACTTTTCTATCTAAGCATGGTACGACGTGTACTCTCACAGTCAGAATTGTACCATGGTTTATGAGGCAATGACCGTCGTCTAGGTTTGCTCGGTTTTGACATATTTTAATAGTTTAGATACATCTTCTACAATGTTGTTAATAATATCTATTGACACGACCTCATTACCTGATTCGGCTTCGTTTAATTTGTCCTCTATATATGAACAGTCACTTAGTTTATCTTTATACAAAGCCGCATCTTCTGATTTCCATATACATTTTGTTTTAGGTTTGTTTATTAAAAAGTGATCCTTATCATTTATTGCGTTCTGTTTATTTATTGTTTCAATTGTGAACGCAGCATAAACTGGAAAGTGGATATCACTCAATATAGGATCAAAATCTAATACATCGAAATCTGACACATATTCTGCTAAATTAGTAGATATAATAATGATAGACAGATATTTATTGACGACGGTAAGTCTATGCAGACTTATGCGTCATTAAAATGAACATATGTACAAGACTATATACAACAGGATTAGTTCGGTAAAATATGCATGCTAAGCTAACTTAAGCATGTTAAAATCAAACGACATTATATACTAAAACAAGCACAGGTTAAATGAAATATGCATCAGAACTATTTAAAGTAACCTTAACCTACAGTTAAACAACATCGGCATGATATTTTTTAAGTTTCCCGCACCAAAACCAGAGATAAAATAGCTACTGCATATAGCAAAAAAAACCTCTGGAAAGCGTAGAAACCGAGTAATTACATCATGAGTGAGAGTATGTATAAAGAAGAAAATAATAATATTAGTTGCATTTAACATGTTAAAAAACAATTTAAAAAATGCATTGACTGACGTCAGCTCGAAACACCAAGAACACGTACAGGTACTCAAGATTCAATGTGCAATGATAAATGCTGACGGAACCAGTCATAGCAAAAAGCTGAACCTGGGTTACTGTCCCAGCCTCCCCGATAACAGATTCTACTAAAGCGGTCTAATCAAATAATCGCACATAATTATTCTAGTAATAAAGGAAAAGGAATATATATATATATAACTCTAGAAAATACAAACTATCATTTGACACAAGTGTCTCAGCCTAGAATACAGCTGAGGCTAAACAGCAGTTGATTGGATGGGACTGCATGAGCTGAACTGATTTCGTTGGTGGATGATTGGAGGAGTTACCAGTCGCTGGTACCACAGTGATGACCCCCCCCCCCCCCCCCGACAGCATGGATGATGTCATGAGTGGATGATTAGAGGAATCACCAGCCGCACCAGTCGCTGATACCACAGTGGTGATCCACCGACAGCATGAATGATCTACAGTACTTGAATCCTTGCATGTTTTTTACCGATTTGCTTATCTTTTCCAAATCTACTATTCATTAAAATTAGGCTACGAGGCTACGACACATTTCTATCAATCTTCTTTCCATATTATTTACTTGTTTATCCGAATTGACTCTAACAGCTCCATTAATATATTTATTTTCTGTTTCATTTATATCATGAAACTCCACAAAATTTTCTAATGTCGTCGGATCTTATATTATCTTATAGTTGACCTGTTCGGGCGTTAAAATCACCCAATAAACATAGTTTTGCATCTTCATTTTGTGAGGTTAATTCTAGTATAGTATTTTCAATCAGATCCATGACAGAAGAATCTGCGTAAGGAGAGTCTGCTGAAGGGTTATAAACTAGTCCAAAAATAATATTACAACCTTTATCCAGACTTGAAAATGTAATCCAAAGTGATTCTTTTATATCAATTTCTAGACATTTAACATACTTATCAATGGATTCATGTACCAATATTGCCACTCCTCCAGAACATATCTTTGCACCTTTTCTATTTTTAAGAATAAGTCTATAGTTTGGAATGTTTAAATCATCTAGACTGTGAAGTTTTGTTTCTTTTAAAAATATGAGCTTAAATTTGTGTATAAATTCTTCAAAGTCTGTGCTTTTTAATTTAGATCGTAATCCACATACATTTAAAGCCACAATTTCTATCTAATCTCTATCTAAGGCAGAAGCAGCATAGACTAGACATACTTAGAAATAAAACTACTTGGAAGTAATATACTGTAATGCAGTAAAGAACATAACAGTTTCGGTCAGATTACAAGATCTCAACGTCAACCCTGGTAATAATTGCACTTGCAGTGCCACTCAACCTCACACCTGCAACTGCATAGTGTGGTGCAAGCCAGACCAAAGCGGTGTCCTTTACACCACCCATGACATTCTGATTTGGAGCCACATTTAGTCAGCTGGTGGCATCTCTCCGCAATAGGTCTCTCAAGAAGATCTGCCAACTATTGTCTTCTTCATCCATACCAAGTCTGCAGAACACGCAATGTCTGGCTGGAATACTGTTGTCTCCTTTTGGTGCCCGTCGGGTGACAGCTCCTAGCAAATATCTTCAGTCTTGCAGCATCGACGCCCTCAGCTGTTCTGGACCTGTCATACATTCGGACACAAACCTACATGAGATCTCCATGTCATCGTCAATTGGACTGACGTCGACTTAATTTGTGGAAGACATCAGTTATCGCATCACATACATCACATCTTCTTTCCTTCGTCGCAGAAGGTAGACACAACATCAAATCCCGTGATTGGTGAAGGCGTGAATGCCCCTGCTCTTCTGTGGCTCAATGGAGACGCACAGTTCATGGACAGGAATCCATCTCCAGTGCTTGCTTGGCCACATGCACTTCACAGCTGGTGTAGACCAGTCTCTCGGAAAGCTGACATCATACTGACTGACTGCTATGCAAATATTGTCAGTGTCACCAGCTTTTGCCATAAGGACTCCCTCAAGGCCTCCTCCTTTTGTCACATAATTGGTATGTACGAAGATCATCATGTCCGCCTCCTCGTGAGTACAAAGGGCAAATACATCTAGGTCGATCATGTGGTTGCTGGTGTAATCTTCTTTTTATATCAATGATCATATTCTCTCACAGTGTTTCTGAGAAAAATGCGCCAGCTGGATGGAATTTTGCACTTGTTTGACAATCTTCATCCCACTAACGTCATCACTGTTTATATGTCTGTATATATGTGCAAATGTAAGGAGAGCAACTGGTGGCCATGTGGCTGTTTGCAATCCTGTTTAAATAAATGAAGTTTAAACAAAAAAAACGTTAATTTTCACACTATTTGACTGGTATACGTTGAACACAATGTCCGTCCCATTGTGCTTGGCAGAGTGTGCCTGTATTGTGGAGAGAACATCAAATGTGGCATATTCTTCAAATATCATTGAGCTCCGTGGTGACTTGGTGCTCATGATGTCTACATGGTATGCTCAGTACCTTCTTTTGTCGTGCAAGCTGCGTAAAAATTAATGTAAAAGTCAGCCTAAGCTTGTGTAACCTTGGGCGGGGTGCTTTCTAATGATTTTTTTGTGTATGACAGGAGTACGACAAGGTGACAATTTATCTCCACTCCAGTTCACTATATTTTTTGATGATTAAAACACATTTATTGAATCCGCTTGTAAAGGTTTGAGTCACATTGAAGTACCGTATTACTTCTAACATAGACGATCGGCTAGCAATAGTTTTAAAGTTGCACATTGTCATTTTGCTATAGGCGGATAAAATTGTACTACTTGCTGAGACACCAAATAACCTACACAAATTTATAAGATTTATGGCAGAATATTGTGATACGTGGGGGCTAAAGATAAACAGTTTTAAAGCAAAATTTACAATTTGTTCTCGAGGTAAAGTGAAAAATTTAACCGATTTTAGGAGACAAGAAATTGTATATAGTTATAAATATTTAGGTGTTCATTTTAATTACAATAGCAAATTTACTGTGGCAAAAAATGAGTTATATAGTAAAGGATCTCTGGCCATGTTGTCGTTACTAAGGAAATGTTCGATGTATTAGTACAACCAGTTTTGCTGGACAACCAAAGGTGAAGTTTGGATACCAGAAGGTACTGAGGTTTTAGAAAAATCGCATATCAGATTATGTAAACACATACTTTCGCTTAAAGCGACACAATCAGGCTAAAATCATCAAACAATCGGTAATTTTATTTTGGTTTCCTGATAATTTATGACCATATAATGTAAAAATGTCCATAGAACTGCAAAAGTTTTTTTAATGTGTGTGCTGCGCAATTACCAGTTAAGATTTCTTATTTTGGACATGCATGCATGTCAAAAAAAAAAAATACGAGAATTTCGTCTCTATACATCGCCTGGTAAATTCGCAGCACAATTTTTTTTTTAAATGTAGTTTACATCACCATGGTCATATTAGGAAGCCAAAATAAAATTTCCGATTTTTTGATAATTTCAGCCCGATTGTGTCGCTTTAACCGGTAAATATGCAACACAAAATTAAAAAAAAACTTAGGCACTTTTATGGTATGGACATGGTCACATCTTATGGCCATATTAAGAAGCCAAAGTAAAAAATACAGATTTTTAATGATGTTAGTCCTTTCTTAACTTCATTCACCATTTTATTCACCAGGTGGGCACTGCTTCCATCCAGATGAGAAAGACTATTTCTTCTCACTTCAAGTGCACCGAGTTTTCTCACACAATCGGTGATCCTTATGTTCAAGTTACAGCTGTCTACATTGGTTGTGAGAATATTTTGAAATGAGAAAACAAGTAATCGGAATAATCCATCATTGGCCATACCTATCGAGTAAATGAGCCCTGCGTTCATGACAAAATTAGTCTCTGATTTGACCGGCACGTGTAATCGGGTCGGCATGTATACGGTGTAAGAAGGGTAATGTGTGCTAAACAAAAACGTTCGAGAATTTTTTTAAACCGGGTAGGAGGGGCGAAGTCACATTCAAAATTATAAATAATTGGACACTATATGGGACACGTGAAACGTTATTGATGGCCAACAGCTAACACACACACACAAAAAAATTGTGTATTAGAAAGTCATTGTCCTCTTTGTTGCATGTTTAGTGGGAAGGATAATAAAAAACTTGAACATGGTTAGAACCGGACAACATAATCAACACACAGCTTTGATTTGACTTCAGCTCAAGAGAGCAAAACTGCATATAATTATTGGATCTAGAGACACCTTACAATGTTCAAATATTTCCATCATCCATACACTGTAGAATATTCCATCAAACATTGCTGGTAGTACTGCGAATATATAGCCCAAAAGATGCCACCAAATGATATCTTGAATAGGCATTCTAGTGTACCTGTCCCTGCTTGGCTTGACTTGATCTTAAGCCATCTTTACTTCAGCAAGTCTAGACAACGCGACACCAGTTTTTGACCAGTCACCTAGCTTTTTACCAATTTGGCTATTTTGCCATTTATGTATGCCCTACGATCTATTTTTGTATTGCTCAGATAAAAAACATACTTTCACTTTGAAATAAATCCTATCATATAATTACAATTACACATGGTAAACTGATTAACTCCATGTCAGAGACGCCCATCACAAAAGAAAACCACCCCTGTCCAAATATATTTTGAATATTACCTTGACTTTGACCTTGAAGTTTTTGATTGACCTTGACCTTTATGGATATATATTAGGGCATAGCATGTTGTACAACATTAAAATGCACAGTGAATTGGAAGAAAATAATTAAAATCATAACGTTGATCCATTGACGAGACAACTGCGAAAAAGACAACGTATGGTTGGCCCACTTGTCCAAACAATTACGACCCCGGTTAATAAATGAATACTCCGTTAAATCCATGAAAGGTTATAGATGATATTTTTTAAAATAATCTATCAGATAATTTTGAATAATTCAAAACATTTTAAATAATGCACTACATAATGTCCCAAATTGTCCAATTTTCCTAGACTTTGACTTTGACCTCGATACATCACGTGACCTTGACAATGAATGACCTGAAAAATTATCCATCAAAAAGATAACACAACTTGAAATCATTAAAATAGACCCACCGATTCTTGAGATATTATTTTCTATGGATTTTTTTTCAAGATTTTGCTAATTTTTGACACTACTAACATGTCAATTAGGTGTTAGTCAGAGTTGACTCGTTATACAGGATCAAAAGAGTACATGTTACTGATCATCTGGGCAACAAATGGTAATTTCTTCCAAAAGTGCACAGAGAAACCTTATCGCCAGTTTTCTTTTTCCAGCAAATTAACATCATCTTCGATCAATTTTGATGCTGATATATAATATATTAAAAATTATATTACTATCATTCGAAGTAGGCTATCACAATGAAGGGCAAGGGCGAGGGCAAACTAAGAAAAAAAATGAGGCCTATACATGAAGAATGAGGCCTATACATGAAGATGAACCTCCCACTCCACCGGACACCTCTGATAAGCCAGACATCCACTCAGAAATGCAACCCACCAAGATACTGATTTATCTGTCATCAAGAGACGTAAGAAAACATTATATAATGAACGTGAGGAAGCATTGGTTGAGTGGTGAACTTGGTCGTGATTTGCTTGGACCTGTAACAGATGACCTAGTTGTGCTCATTGCACAGCAGTGAGAACATTGCCCAACAAGAATTGAGTCGCCATCGCAACTTTATTATTGTCAATAAAGTGTTCTGTTTAACATATCAAGTGATTGGAGTGATGGAAAATATCGAAATCGATGATGACATTTTCCCACATTACCACCCATGTTAAAAATGGTATGTATGAATGTATGCATGTATTCTGATATGCTGAGACAAATGCCAGACATTGCCAGACAAATGGCTCAGAACTATTCACAATCCCCCAGAAACTTCGAATTTATACATACAACATTAATCTGGCAGCAGTACAGTGCATAATTGATGGTGATTTCACCACAGATTGAAATTATATCCTCAGAATGTATTGCAAATAATTATAAAATATAAACAAACAACGTTGCAAAATGTTAGTCAAAGGAAGTCATTTACGTCCAGGTATTTGACACATTTCTGTTTCACCATTTTATTCCCACCTCGTTTCGTTTACTCTTAATAATATTTGTTCCATAATATCTGATTGTGCTGCTGTAACGCAAGAATAGACGGATTGGTATAATTTATATTTTTTCCAAAATTGTTCCCACTTGTCGTTATTTGCAATACTTTAAATATGCAAATAATTAATGCGCTCTGTGAAACAACCTTCGATGCCATACTTTTTTATTTTAAAAATTACGAGTTTTTGCTGCAACACAATGCCTAATCCACAATGCTATCGAATTTATTCAATTAGAATTTTGTTATAACATTTTTAAAGGAATTAATATTAGAATCGGTGCTCAAATATAGATCATTAACGGTATCCAATACGAAAAATGGCCAGAGCCTCACAAAAGAAGCTATATAAAAATAGATGACTATTTAAGCATAGAAGGAAGTAGAATATAAAACATATTTTCCCTTTTAACAATAATGTATATGTATATAACATGGCACTCATCAGCGAATAAATTAACTTTAACAAAGAGGGGTACATAAAAGAAGACAAGAATGAGATGTGACAGAAAGAGTAATGATTGCAACCACAGTATGGGGAATCAAAGGAAAACAGTACCGGGAAATAAATTGCAGCAACACCAACTAAAAAACAACATTAAATCAAATTGCCTGATAGACAAAGGGAGATAGGAGTGTATCATCACAAAGTGATAAAGACTGAGAATTCATCAGCGGAAAAAATAGCGAGGAAAAAACATTGAGATTATTATAGTCATCAAGCCATCAAGCTATACCCTACACCGGCTGTTAAAGTTTGTTTTCCGATCGATTCCACACCCTCATGGGATCTATATTGCATATCTGCCGGATATAAAGAGGATATCCTTGAGCGATCTGAGAAAATTAAACAAATTCAAAATGGCCGCCATTTGGTGAAGGTCAAACTTAAAATTGACATAATTGTCGACTGAATAGGAGCAACTTCATGATTTTGATGTCCACTCCAGGGTTTTCAGGTGTGCTCGATCTAGTGGTGTGGTCAGCAATAACTTTGTACATTGCTTTGTGGGTAAAATCCAAGATGGCCGCCATTTGTCCAAGGTCAAACAATAAATTGATATCATTTTCAACACAATAGAGGCAGATTCATATTTTTATGTATATTACAGGTTTTAAGGTATCCCCGTATGTCAGAAAATATTTTATACATAGCAATGTTGGTAAAATACCAAGATGGCCGCCATTTGTTCAAGGTTAAGCAATGAATTTATATCATGTTAGGCCGTACATAGTGGTGTTGTCAGAAAATATTTTAGACATTGCATTGTGGGTAAAAAAGCCAATATGACTGCTATTTTTTAAAGGTCAATCAATAAATGGACATCATTTTTTACAGAATTGATACAGAATAGTGATTTTGGAGGCACACTATTTCACCAAGCACTACGATGATTGATGTCAGCACTAAACTATTCCGCTGCCTTTAAAATCACAACAAAGTGGATGTTATTATGTACAGCGCCTTGATTAGTTTTCTAGAGGGGGCGCTATATAAGTGTACATTTGATTGATTGATTGATTGATTGATTGATTGATTGATTGATTGATTGATTGATTGATTGATTGATTGATTGATTGATTGATTGATTGATTGATTGATTGATTGATCGATCAATCGATCGATCGATCGATCGATTGATTGATTGATTGATTGATTGATTGATTGATTGATTGATTGATTGATTGACTGATTGATTGATTGATTGATTGATTGATTGATTGATTGATTGATTGATTGATTGATTGATTGATTGATTGATTGATTGATTGATACTGCCATTTTTAGAAATAATTTCCGACACTGTCTACCAAAAAAACAGATGCCGGTCATCATGGAAACACAATGGCTGCTAGAGGGCCATGGAAGAGCAATAAATGTACAGAACTTTGAGCTGAGATACATCGATGATTGTGGTGTCTACTAGAGAGTTTTTAGTTGCTTCTAACATTGTGACTTTGTCATAAAACATTTCAGATGGCTATGGAGAGACAGCTATGGTTATAAATGGGTCATGATGTCCACGATGATGGCTGTAGAGTGACAGCTATCAATGATTCGTGAACAGGGTCTTCCTAGTGCAGTGGTTAAAGCTGCCTGCTTGGAAAATCTGAGATCGCGGCTTCGTCCCCCCGCTGGCATTCAAGTTTCAAAGAAACAAAATGTTACTTCATTAGTGCAGTCCGTAATGTTGGATACAGATCTCCGCTTGGATCGGAATGTTAATTTTTGGCACCAATGCTAATATCAATCTACTAGGTCTAATGATTCAGAAAAGTTTTGGTGCCATTTTTTCTGTTTAGGTTATAGGTCATTTTGGGGTCATTCAAACTCGTCGAACTTAAATATACGAAAATGACACCCGGTTACCATATAAATGACACAAAGTGTATCATATGACCCCTCAAAATTTGCAGAATGAGATGTAGAGCATGAATATAAATACACCATAGACGTTAGTTCACTGTGGAATGAAATCGGTAACATTATCTGCATGAAACATAAGATTCGCGACTATTCAATAAGTGACGGTTGCATATAGATGACATATTATGCAACACTTACTTAGCCTCAAAGTTGCTTACAACTAACAAACAAACCAACGATGGCTGCGAAGAGTATATAAACTACACTGCTTGACAAATTAACCGAGACTAACTATAACTTGTGTATTAAATGTCAAGTTGCTGGTGGTGATTTGGTGAATAATCCCTCTTCTCCTGAAAAGTTTCTAATATTTGTTAAGAGTCATTCATTGTAGGGATGGATCTGACGGTTATCAAAATATCCACAAACGCCTTGGGAACTGCACAGCTGATGAACTAAGAGCAACATGACACAGAAATTGCTTTCAAGAGACTGTTCATACCGACAAACTCAAAGGGGAAAAGATCAGGTATAAGAAGGCGATGGTCGAGGGGGATTCATCTGAACTTGCTCACTCGCTGAAATGGCGTCCTTCTAGCAAATGTCCGCCTACAGCTTCTTCTTATGATGGTCAGGAAGATGCAGCTCCTTACAAAAGGATTACACGTTTTCTGGCGAGTACGTGTTTTCACAAGAGAAGTCTGTATTTTCTGCAATGGTGATAATTTATAAGAAACTCTCCATGAAGTCACGTGCACAGAAGTAACAATGATGATTGGAAGATCAGACTTCAATCACTGGATGCCAAAGATGCCAGAGCTATAGACATTAAACATAATTTGTCATGTTATGTAAGATATGTACCAAGAAGTGAAACAGTCATCGCCCCTGATGATTCGGATAGCAACAGGACTCGCACAATAGCAGCAGAGTTTTACAGTCTTGTTAAAAAGGCACTTAAAGAAGGGAAAGTATTTCCAATAACTGATGTGTCTACAACATATAAGGCCATATTAGATTACATTGGAATCACATATATTCCTACAAGACGTCAGTTTAAAGAGCAAATTGCTGACAACATCTATGATGTTCAGTTTTCTCAACCACGAAAAAAACAAGCCTGAATTATTGTGCTCCAAAACTACTAAAGATAAGGCTGTTGGAGTCAGATATTAAGAGAGACATGCAGTCGATATTTAATGCTGCCCATGTAATTCGTGATGACATAATTCAAATGCGGACTGATCCGTGGAAGTTTGAAGGACATTTGGACACCACTGATCGAGGTGAAGACATTCCACACAATTTATATAGTTTGCTCAGATGGTTTACTCAGAGAACAGCAGAGTTTGGTTCACAATATCGCGCTGACGCAAATCACAAAACCAGTTTGAATCTTGCTGAGAGGATAACGTATCAGGTGAAAAACCAGAGGCAAGTTTCTTACATTCCACAAAATCTTGAAGCAGGATTCTGCTACTCGACACATTGACCTACCTGTATTACTTGGAACTGGTATTAAAGTCCATGCATACGCACGTAGCAAACACATGGTTGACTTCCTTCATGCTAGTGGTTTATGGGTTGATTACTCTCGTATTCTGTCAATCGAAACACATCTTGCACAGGCGATAATTCAGAATATGAAAAAAAACTGGTGGTGTTTTTGTGCCTCCTGATGACCAAAACAAAGCTTTAAATATGCAGATCTGCAGGGAAAAGGTTGAAGTAAAGACGCTAACAAAGACAGCGGAGCTTCGCGAAGATCTGAGTCTGATGATTATACCTGATATAAACATAGAAGATGTGATTAGTGTACATGAGTTCTCTTGTATACCTCGATCTTTTCGCGTCTGCTGGATCGATGTTACCTAATATGGACAAATGCAAACTATTTCATATTCTGAGAGCTTTGTATAGAGGACAAGATCAAAATGCTTAGGATCAAGAGGATGGCAGCGTTCTTAATTATCATTGATGCTTGTCCAAGAGCTAGCAGGAATGAAAGCTTCAAAACATGCCTTGATTTGTCAGCTGCTTTTATGGCGAGTATGACCAAATCCATCTCTGGATATATTACAGTTCACTTAGTATTTGATCAATTCAACACAACAACATCATTAAAACAAGCAACACGAGAGCGTCATAAAAGTAGTACAGGCCGGACATCACATACATGTAAATACACTACACCAATCAGAATGCATCTAAAGGTGTTCCTCAGTGAATCCAAAACAAATGATAGTTTGACTCTATACCTTCTTCAAAAAACACTCGATTATCACACAAAACAACAGTTGTAGTAGGACTATCTACTTGAGATGGTGTAACAACCAACAAAACATATAAGAATGTCAGTCACATGTGTACCAGCCAGGAGGAGGCAGACACAATTCTAATGCTTCATGCAATTGATGTGGCCAGTCAAAATAAAAATGCAGCAATCCACATTCTGTCAACGGACACTAATGTTTTATTCCTTGCTCTGGCTTATTTTTTAACACTTGGAGCGAACCCATGTATGCTAATTGGTTATGGGAAGAGCAGGGAATTGATTGTACTGAAACCAATCTATAATGTCTTAGGTTGCCCCCTTGTCAGGGCTTTGATTGGCTTTCACAACTTCACTGGATGTGATACTGCTGGTCGATTTTCTGGTAAGGGCAAAATAACCTGCTGGAAATCATTCGAAAACTTTAAAGGCTGACAAGACAACTGTTTACAGATTCATTGATCTTGGACAGGCAGACATGCCATCTGAAGTAGCAATCTCTATACGTTGGAACGTTATATTTGTCAATTGTATTTACCTGGGACAAGCAACGAAAATCCCGGTGGTTGCTGTTCAAGAAAAATTAAGCAGAGTGTGAAAAGCTCCCTCCCCTCCCGACTAAAGCTGCACTACACGAGCACATACTCTGTGCCAATTACCAGGCCAGAATATGGCATCTGGCTCACATCGCTAATCCAATACATGCCGCATGGATGGACAAACGAGGAGGGTTGTCTTTGTCCCGTGGAAACATTACTAAAAGCAGAGAGCTATGCCAGTGTTGATTAGATGCTGGTGACTGTGATAATGTTGATCGTATCGCAGTTCTTGAAGAGGAGGAAGAAGTGGACATTTAAGTTATTATGACCTTTTCGGTGAGATTAGTTTTCATCCAAGATAAAATTAGAAAGACATCATGTACGTATGTCTTCTTACAATGAATAATTGACTTGGTGTATGACCAGGCTGGACTTGTGTATACAGAGCGCCACCAGTGTAGACTTGACGTTGTAGAATGTGATACCGTTGATTACATCGCATCTCTGTTTGATGACGAAGAGAACATTTGTATTACCTGTGTATGTCATTAGATGTGTTTTTATAGTAGTGTTGTTGAAATCACCGACCTTATCTATAAAGATATTGAGTTATTTTGATACCGTTACTTTGTATACAAAATGACGACAAACTTTACGGAGCAAATCGCATTTAAAAAAAAAACATTCTGCAAATTTTTAGGGGTCACATGACGTAGTTAGTGCCATGAAGACGAAAAAGATATGAGAATGTATGTGAAATATACGGTACCTACATTAAATTACCCCAGAATGAACTTTAACCCCAACAGAAAAAATGGCACCAAAACTTTTCTGAATCATTAGAACTAGTAGATTAATATTAGCATTGGTGCCAAAAATTAACATTTCGATCCAAGTGAAAAACACAACCCCCTGCACTACATCGTTCACTTGTAAAGATTTTATATTGTGAGGAGCCTCTGTGACCAAGAGAGCGTGCTCGGCCTCAGACCACAATGGCTCGAATCTCAAATCCGGTGTCTTAGTCCATGAGCCAGGTAGGGTCATCGGTACCACAAAAAGGTACAAATTGCCATTTATACCATCTTATTCTACATGTCGTAATAAACATTATTTGGTATGATAGCAATCTCAATGTGGTAGCTTAAGGTCTCACACAACTATATGAAGTTTATCAGCGTAACATATATGTCCACTTTCTGAGGCAGAGTTGTGTAGCTTAGGTTCATTATAAACACACACAAATATATACCATTTTTTAGGAAAACGTCCCGCCATGCCAATACTTGAATAAAAATAGGAAGTTAAACACATGCAATTCAAGATAATGCGTAAGTAATTTTATTTGCTCACGAACGATAATTTTGCAACCTGATGAACTCATTGTAGAGACAATGTGTGGTGGAGTGTGCGCCATGCGAGACAATGTTCACAGCTTGTTTTTTATCGATGATTTCCCGGACACAATATATTGTTTACAAAAATAACTAGGAAAAATTGTGTTTTGTTGCGAACCCTAATAGGGCGGGGCCCTAGGGTAGTGGTTGGCACCGCTGCCTTTCACGCCAGAGTTCTGGGTTCGGTTCCCGGTCTCGGCGGTTTGAAAGAAACAAAAATGTTTATTCCTCATCCACTCCTAAAACTTAGTATTATGGGGAGCCTCCGTGACCGAGAGGTGGCGTGCTCGGCCTCAGACCTCCAGGATTTGAATTTCGAATCCTGTGTCTGGAGAGCAGTGTCATTTCACTCATCTCACCATCCTCAGGAGGTTCTCCTGGCCTAATGTAGCCTGTATGTGCACAAAAGTGGCCTAAAGCTCGATTCATTTCATTTTTTTGCGAGCTCTAATAACTATAAAAAATCCGATGGATGTGACGTTACAGAAAAAATGCAGCATGTTAAAAATATTAAATGTAAACAAATAAAATGTAATCACAATATAAGGATTTTGTGAGGATAAAAACATTTAGATGCAATATGTTTACCACCTCAACCCACCTCCCCCCCCCCCCCCACGTTTATCCTACTTGATCAACAATTATCTGGTGTTTTACGGTGGGGTACATAAGCCAGTAAAAATAACGGTTTACTAATTTACCAAGTTTTAAACAATATAAATTGTATTACCCCCTTTTTACCAATTGACCTTTAAAGGTCAATTAAAGTTAAATGTAACTATGCTATTATTTGCCGATATTTTTGGTACTATAAAGTCATATCACTACACAGCTATGTAAAAGGCCATTATTGTATTTCAAAAAAGGAAACTGAATCTTAACTGAATGTTTCATCAGACACTTAGTGAAAAGTTATTTTTCCATAGTTTTTCCTTGGGTGTTTTCCATTCAATGCGCAGTACCTTGATTATTATAAAAGAGCACTTTCAGTATGCAGGCTATGAAGATACTCGAATTAAATGAGTTTTTTAACAGAATCAATTACACAAGTTCTTATAACAAACATTTGATACAACATTTAAGTGCTCACTCAGTTTTTTTAGCGATGGATGTGACTCTTTTAATGTGATTTACCAAGAATGTAGTCCATGTAGGCCTAGTGTATATGGGTAGTTGACATCGAGAAGTATTGGATAAGCCTAAAATGGAACACATGTATTCAGTTATACCAGCCACTAACAGTACTCATATCTCGTATTGGAGATATTGACACACATGGATCACTCTTGTCCTTCTGGATATCTTACTTCAGCATAATTGTACCAGAGGTGTATTGTGAGAGCCATCACAAGCCTAGAAATACAATCATGTGACATTTACAATGTTGATGTGTGGCAAGTATTCACATTATCTCTCAATCTATCCTACTGACATGTCACGCCTAACAGATACATGATATCCAGAAAAGTATAACTACTTTGTGTCTGGATCTTCTGTGTATGACCAAGTATTGAAAATATAATTATTTAGGGTATACAAATTTGCTCGTGGTACGAAAAAATTCAGCTTGAAGGCATAGGAAGTAACGTACTACTATATTTTACCTAAATGATATACCTGTATCGAACTATGTATTTTGTTATTGGCGTCCTAAGCGAAGATCAATATTTTAATATAATTATATACACAACAATTCGGAAGTACGATGCCAAATTACCATTTGGATACTCATGTGTTGTTACTCATGATGGGAGAAGTGTATAGACAAACATGATCCACCATACCATTCTTTTTTGTATTGATGATTAAGATTTTTTTGCCATTTTTAAACACTAAATAATATTCTGGAGATCGTGGTACATTTTATTGATTTTACGATGATTTTAAAATATCTGTAAAATGTATATTGCTATTAGCATTTCAGTACAATAACATTTCACAATTTTGGTTATGGTGAATTCTTGAAACACGACCAGTTTCATAGTGTTCTGCATACAGTTCCGTGCTGCAGCTAGCTATTGGTTGCAACAGTTATACAAAACAGAAATTAGGTTAATCATCCTACTGACCTCATAATTGTCATGGCAATACATGTTGTAAATCTATAAAGGTAGACCTATATATCTGGAGATACAGGAACTGACATCCATTTAAAGAAATGCTTCCACATGATTGCTTTCCATGCAGCACACATAATATATTCTGGTGCAAGTTTATGTGTAAATGCTCATCACGTATTGTTTAACGAAATATCTTCAAATTCCTTATAATACAAGATGTTGTAACCGTTTCAAGTTACTAGGACACATGTTTCTTGCATGCATGTATGCTACTACTCAGAACAAACACTGTGACTAAATACTAAAAGTGGTGTGACTGAAAATACATACATAACAATATTTAGTTAGAGATTTATCAGTGTCGTATCTCTTTCATTTGCATCAAACTTAACATTAAAATGTTTAATATTTTTATATCGGCCTACGTCGAAAAATAAAGCTATAATATTTAGCAGCTTTCAATAATCATCATTATGACGTATGTTGGATGGGGTTGGGTGAATTAATTTGAAGGGGATAACATACATAGAAACTGTTATTATGCTAAACTGTTTAGTACTTACTATATACCTTGTCAAAAGCACAATAATAATCATTTTTGCTTCTTGCGTGCTTGAGTTACAACTCAAAACAATCACTGTTTCAATGTAGCAAATGAGTGAAAATGTGTACATATACACTTAGTAGTTCGTTATTTAATATGTTTTGACCATTTTATCAAACGTAAGCTGGGAATTTGTCAGATATACATCCGCCTATATTAAAAAAGTAGAACCATAATGCTTAGTAGTTTAAAATTTCGAGTAATAACGAATGTTGAATTGGAAAATAAAATGTTTAAATCATTCACACGGTGGGTTTGCTTGTTATGTGATAACACATATTAATCTACTACCTAGAAACTGCTATCATACCTATATATTTAGTACATAAATATACCTCGCCAAAAATAAGTTTGTTCGTCTTGCGTGATTGAGCTATCACTCAAAACAATAAATGTAACTATGTTGCAATGCGATCATTTCATTTGTATCAAATGTAACAGTAACATGCTGCAGATAGATATCAGCCTTCATGCAAAAAAAATGAACTATGATATGTAGTAGTTTTAAAATTATTGAAAATAATGCATGTTGCATTGGAAAATAAAATGGTCAAGTAATTCATATAGTGGGTTTATTTGTGAGGTGATACCACACATTAAGCTACCACATACAAACTTCTATCATGCAAATATATTTACCACAGACATACACCTTGTCGAAAATCTAAATGATAAATTTGTGTTTCTCACATTATTGAGCCACGCAAAACAATGAATGTTACTACATTGTAAATATGTTAATAAATATAAAATAACATTATTAGTCGCATACTTTTACATTTTATGACCTATTTATATGAAAATTAAACATCAGAATGTGTTAGAGTTATATGAGTCTACAAGCAAAACAAAGAGTTCTAATATGCAGTAGTTTTAAAATTATCATCAAAAACGTATACATGATTGCTAAATGAAATGGTAAATCATTTAGAGGGTGGGTTGATTTGTGACGTGATAACACACGTTAAGCTACTACATACAAACTGCTATCATACAAAAAATATATAGTGCAGAAATATACCTTGTCGAAAATCGCAATAATATTTTGTACTTTTTTATGGTACCAATGACCCCATTTTGGGGGTTCTGGCTCATGGACTATCTGGAGGGCAGTGTCACCTCATTCATCTCACCATCCCCAGTTTAGCATATAATTATGTGCACACAGATGGCCTGGATCCCCAGTTATTCACGTTTTTTTGGGTCATTAACAAACTAGAAAATGTTTATGGTTCTTGCCGAATTTCTCATGAAATGATGAGTTCCTTAAATTTCAGATGAGGTAGGCACACTCGCCTTCTCAATCGCTACTTTCTTTGGTAGCGAAAAAAATGAAATGTTGTAGATATTTGCACATATAATGATATGAATGAAAACAATAATACTCTCTTATGTACTCTCTTATGTACTCTCTTATGCTTTTGTAATAAATGTTTTTGTTGTAATAATGTATTTCTGGTAATACTGATAATTCTGAAGATAAAATACATTATACTTTGAATGGGCTACCCATAATGAGCACAACCAACTGCATTGCTTCTTCTGGACTTACATACAATCAACTTTTCCACGGGAGTATTTAAACCCCTTTAACTGCTTTATTTGGACAATATCAGTATGGAACGAGCCGCTAAGTCGTGAAGTGTTGTAGATATTTGCACAGATAATGATATGAATGAAAACAATAATACTCTATTATGTAGTTCTGGTGATACTGATAATTCTGAAGATGAAAATACATTATACTTTGAATGGGCTATCCATAATGAGCACAACCAACTGCATTGCTTCTTCTGGACTTACATACAATCAACTTTTCCACGGCAGTGTTTAAACCCTTTTAACTGTTTCATTTGGACAATATCAGTATGGAACGAGCCGCTAAGTCGTGAAGTGTAAGCAAGAACAAACCATATGGGTTTCAGTTGCAGTTACAACGATGTAAGAAGATATAGGAAAATTATTGTCGCATATACAATAGGTAAGTGAAATATAGGTACTGAATCTGGTCATATTAACATGCAAGTTCTTTATCGGGAGAAAATATCCGCACATGTATCAACACCTAGAGCTTCTGAGATGAACTTAAGCAAAAACACAGAAAGACTACCATGGGAACTACCGTGCCGCGATTTGACATATCATGTTAAACTACCAATGAAACCAATCCTCCCACCAAAGTCCTAGAAGAAAGATCTTCACAGTCCGATCTTCATTGTGTATCTGAAACTTATGCATGTATACATTTTTTAAGAATGCAAAGGACACCCGCACAAGGCTTATGATAAGCCGCTTCAATGCAGGTTACATTAAAGTAACATGATCTGCACCTACACATTTATTTATTGGAGAAAATGGTGTGTTTCATTCAGATTGTACTATAGTTTTTTTATTCTTGTTGTTAGTTTTTGAGTACTTTATTTTAATATTACTTACTAATACCTCGGTTGAATTGATATTTATGAGATAAGTTATGGGCGATTCAAATGCGATAGAAAACTAAAGTTGTACATACATTATTATTATACACAAAACAACTTTATATCAAAAATAGATTCCTCACATCAAGATGAGCTGAAAAAGTGGTATCACTTGTTTTTGTGGATAGGTTAACGACATGCCCAGTGCATTTTGCAGCACTAAGGCTGCACTTTTGTTTGCCTTATAACCGCCATCTTGGATTTAGCGATCTCTATCATCTCTAATGTTATTTCTGGTATTTTCTTGGCCCACCTGAAAGCCCTATGATGGACACCAACATCATAATACCAGAAATGGATTTTCTTGTCAAAAGTACACGAAAAAAGAGGTATTACACTTGGTCATAGATATATTAGTTGGAAACATCATTTTGACCTTTTGCTTATTTGACCTTAACATTTACGTTTCAACCCTGAAGATGACCCTTAATCATCAAAATAATACCACAGATTAATTTTACTGTCAAAAAGACGTATTACACTTGCTGCTATTTGCATTTGTTATTTGAACTTGAATCTTTAAATAATATCAGAACTTAGATGAAATAGAGGTATTACACTTTTTTGTAGCTTTATTAACAAAATATATTATTTGACCTTATTTTACCCTGAAATTTGAACTTTGACCTTGGATTTTGTCATTTTTTCAAAACGCTCGTAGCTATTCTCTTGATATTCGGCGGATATGCTTCATAGAACACCTGATTAGTTATAATCCATCAAAAAAACTTTAACAGCCGATGCATGGTTAGGTCAGAAAAAACAACTTTGGCTGCCTGACTATTAGTAAACATCAAAGAAAGGAAAGCGGCGTGACAGAATCACGTCCCAAATAAAGTTGCTGAACAAATGTAATGTCACAGTGGAAGACGACGACAACTGTCAACTTGAAGTTGAAAAATAGAGTGGGCCAAGAAAATAATATATAGAGATATACATTATGGAGTTTCAGTATTAACATATGCTTAAATTTGCATTTGGCAGCAACAGTCACTATCTTAGTACCCAGTTATTTTTTCTGATTTTTAAATTGCTCTCGCAAATCCCACTTCATAGCGAAATAAAAGTATATATTAAAAACATCTCAATGCTGAATATCAGTTTGCATAATATCCAACGATTCAGGTATTATAGACTTTCATTTATAACCCAGTGACACATATACGACGCACAGCCCACGTGACACAATTTGGAGCAGTGCGTCGTTACAAGTGCGTCCATGAATTTTGTCAGGATATGAGAAGAACCAGCGCGTTTAAGACGAATATTCAGGTTTATAAATCAGCGAATACACAGCGTTTCGCCCCCGCATTGCGCGCTAACAGGGCGACAAAGTTAACAGTACGAATAAGTCAGAAAGCATTTAGAACGCCACATATACGTTATATGCTCGCTGGACATGCGTTAGGAACACGTTGGATGGGCGCTATATGTGCGCTCATTGCCGGCATTTTTGAGTGTGAGTGAGCCATAAGGCTCATTCACACATAGTCGATGACGACCCACGCACGGAAAATTTATTATTTTTTGCCAGAGCGTCGGTCGTGCGTCGGTCGTGCGTCAGCACTCGCTACTGGTTCGTGGAACGCGCTGCAAATACTCTCGCGAAGAACACACACAAACAAATATTCTTTTTTTAATTATTCTGTATATATTCCTCCTAAAAAAATATGTACGACTTCGTAGTAATTGTTCGTTTCTGTGTCGGGTTGCCCGACTCGTGTTGCGCTGGTTTACAGTCATTTCGATACTGTATTATTCCGATGTTTTCGTAGCAGTAAATGTAAATGCAATACAAAGGGCAAGAACTTATTAGAACCGATTCGAACTGCAACGAACTGTAATGAACTACAAATTGGCAGTAAAGATGTTTTAAATAGTTTGAAACATCCGTATCGGCTTGGCGAACCGGTATATAGCCATTTTTCATATGTTATCTTGACCACTGAAGAAGTAATCACAAACATTTTAAAAATGATCTCAGCAACTACAAAATTGATCTTGACCACTGAAGATGTGATTAAAACCACTTTAAAAGTTATCTCAGTCACTACAAAAGTGATCTTGACCACTGAAGAAGTGACCACAGCCACTTAAAAAGGTATCTCAGCCACTACAAAAGTTACCTTGGCCACTGAGGAAGTGATCAGAGCACCTTTAAACGTTAACTCAGTGATCACAGCCACTTTGAAAATTATCTAAGCCACTACAAAAGTGATCTTGACCACTGAAGAAGTGATTACAGCCACTTAAAAAGTTATCTCGCCAATACAAAAGTTATCTTAGCCATTGAAGAAGTGATCACAGCCAATTTAAACGTTATCTCAACCACTACAAAAGTGATCTTGGTCACTGAAGACGTGATCATATCCACTTTAAACGTTATCTCAGCCACTACAAAAGTGATCTTGGCCACTGAAGAAGTGATCACAGCCAATTTAAAGGTTATCTCAGCCATTACAAAGGTGATCTTGATCACTAACAAACTGCTGTCAGCCACTGACAAAATTATCTAGGCCACTACAAGTTATGTTGGCTACTGAAAAAATGATCACAGCCATTTTAAAAATTATCTTAACCACGACAAAGTTGCTGTGATCACTTCTTCAGTGGACAAGATCAGTTTTTTGTGGCCAAGATCACCTTTGTGGTGGCTGAGATAATTTTTAAAGTGGATGTGATGGGTTATTAAGTGGTCAAGATCACTTGTGTAGTGACCGAGATCACTGTTTTAGGGACTGATAATATTGTTAGTGGCCAATATCACTTGTATAGCAGCGGAGATAACTTTAAAAGTGGATGTGATCACTTCTTCATCGGACAAGATCAGTTTGTTTGTGGCCAAGATCCCTTTTCAGGGGCTGACATAAGATTGTTAGTGGCCATGATCACTGTTGTAGTGGCTGAGATCACTTTAATGTCGCTGTGAGCACTTTATCAGAGGCCAAAATCATTTTTTATAATGGCAGAGATAACTTTTAAAGTTATTGTGATCACTTTTTCAGTGAGTTTATTTTCAGTCAACAATAGTTCTAGAACATGCTTGAATCAAAACTGAGCTGTATACCATACAAAACTCAGCTGACAGAAAAGTATTTTGACTATTTACTGAAAAAGTATGAAAAAAGGTCACATTAAGGGTTAACATACCAACTTAATGCTCTCTTGTGCCTTTGTCAATGATCAGACACAAAATATTTTCCTTCCATGTGAAGGCTTGTACCAGCTTTCTATTGATATCAAATATATTGATATAGCTCAAAATTGGACTACTCAGTGGGGCAAAAATGTGAGATTCTGTCAATTTTCCCGAGCTTGAAGAAAAGCGAGCAAATTTTACATCTAACCAAAACAACATGTAATAGGCTCAGATAACTCAGTATTTGTATTCCAAATGGGTTTATTTTAAGTCCACAATAGTTCTAGAACATGTTTGAATCTAAACTAAACATATAAAAAATCGGCTAAGAGAAAAGTATTTTGACTATTTACTGAAAAAAGTATGAAATATAGGTAAAGCTAGGGGTTAAAATACCAACTTAAAGCTCTCTTGTGCATTTTTCAAAGATCGGACAGAAAATATGTTACATCCACGTGAAAGCCTGTGCCAGTAGCTTCCTGTTAATATCAAATATATTGATATAGCTCAATATAGTGAGCACTACTCAGTGGTCGAAAATGTGTAATATGCTCGATTTCCCCAAATCGGAAAAAAAATCGTGCATAGGTCATGTACACTTTTGGCCATATTTCAGTGAAGCAGCGGCAGTTACCTGATCAACAGGTTGATTCTGGCCCCTGAATAGTCAAGCTATGTGAAAATAATAGTGGCCTAAATTCCCATTCCGGTGACACCTTACCCCCAGCCAAGTCTGGTCTAAATGTAATAAGTTTGCTTCAGTTCTCGCTAGTTTTTATTCCTCTATGTCCAAATTTTGTAGTGCTATTTCATTCAATTAACGTTAAACCTTGGTACGATGATACATAGATTTTGACGAGGTGTGATATGACTTTTCAAAGTCATACATCATGTTCTTCCGGATTTATTAAGGATTTCCTGGATCACTATATGGACCAATGTCAAATTTTGATCGATATATCTCCCAGAGTTTTTATCCAATCAACTTCAAACCTTGGCACAATGAACCTTAGGTATTGAGAATGATTGAATTATTTGTTACAATGTGTGTGATGGGTTGTTTGTGGCGTGTAGAGTGTTGTATGATGTATGTAGCGTAATGTGTGTGGTGTGCATGATTTGTGTAGTTTGATATGTGTAGTGTGATGTGTTGTATGTGATGTATGCGGTATGATGTACATGTGTGTGATGTGTGTAGTGCTGTGCTGTATGTGGTGTGATGTGTGTAGTCTGGTGTGTGTAGTATGATGTGTGCAGTATGATGTGTGTAGTGGTGTGTTTATGCTGTTTGGTGTGTTGTGTGTATTGTGATGCGTATGTGTTGTGATGTATGTGATGAGATGTGTAAAGTGTGTGGTGTTGTGTATGCAGTGTGATGTGTGAGTGTTGCAATGTGTGTGTTGTGTTGTATGTGAAGTGTTGTATGTAGTGTGTTGTGGTGTGTGCTGTGCATAGTATGATGTGTGTAGTGTTTTATGTGTATGGTGTAGTGTATGTAGTGTATGGTGTGTGCTGTGTATGGTGTTGTGTATGGTGTTGTGGATGTGGTTCAATGTGGATGTATTTTATGTGCTGTGTGTAGTATGATGTGCACGTGTGTGCGTATGTATGTAGTGTACGTAGTGTGATGTATGGGTGGTGGGTTGTTGTGTGTGGTGTGTAGAGTGTTGTTTGATGTGTGTGGTGTAATGTGAGTGGTTTGATGTATGTGATGTGTTGTGCATGATGTGTACAGTACGAGGTGTGTAGTGTGATGTGTTGTATGTGATTTATGTCGTATGATGTCCATTTGTGTGATGTGTGTAGTGCCATGCTGTATGTGATGTGATGTATGTAACATGGTTTGTGTAGTATGATTTGTACAGTATGGTGTGCGTAGTGGTGTGTTCATGCTGTGTGGTGTCTAGTGTGAAGTGCAATGTATGTGGTGTGTTGTATGTAATGGGTTGTGTGTGGTGTGATTTGTGTATTGTGATGTGTATGTGTTGTGATGTATGTGATGAAATGTGTATAGTGTGTGGTGTGGTGTATGTAGTGTGATGTGTGTGATGTAATGTATGTGATGTGTTGCATGTGAAGTGTCGTGTGTAGTATGTTGTATGTAGTGTAATGTGTGTGGTGCAATGTGTGTGGTGTGTAGTGTGTTATGTGTGTGAAGTGATGTGTGTAGTATGGTGTTGTGTATGTGATTCAATGTGTATGTGTATGTAGTTTATGTGTTGTGTGTAGTAGGATGTGCGTGTGTAGTACGAAGTGTGCAGTCCAATGTGTGTATTTATGTAGTGTATGTATTGTGATGTGTGTGGTGTAATGTGTGATATAATATGGTAATGAAATATCTAACAACCAATCTAGTTATATTTTAATCACGATGCGTCAACACTGTCATACAAGTGTTTATATTACAAATGAAGAAATGGGACCCGTTGTATTACATAAGCTTTTTATTGCTATTACAATTATTGGTACAATACAATCAAATGAGCTTGCACAGAATATATTCTACATTATATATCAGATAGTTGAAGGGTAACAATCTCACCTAGCTGATTATTGTAATCATCACTCAGAAAAAGTACCTGCTAATTGCAATCGAAGGTTATGTCAAGTCTTCCTGACGCTCATGGCATCATGATGCTAAATATTCAAATTACCATGACTCCCATTGAACATTTGAGCATGAGTCATTATCACAATGACACTAAACATCAATTATGTTGACACTGCAAGCGTGTCTGGACTTGTCTAAACCCAGATTGGTTTTGAACATGTCACCTATAAGACACCTTCTGCATCATAATGAAGTTTTCTAAATGTATATGATCACTTCACATTGTGAATGTAACAGTTATGGTTCTTGTTGAAGAAAAGAAAATATTCATTTGTCAGACATCCAGAATATTATCTATGGATTTATTTCTCATGTTTCTGAATTTCGAGATTTTATAATAATCATTTTATAATGATCATACCAAAATAATGTATAATACTGTACAAAAATCGCTGGTTAGATACAACAACTTACTCAGGCGGATGTGTAAAGACAAGTTTGATGATGTTGATATATCTGTATAAAGTATTATTGCTGATTATCTATTTCGGGATAAAACTTGTAACTGGGGACGTATTATTTCACTATTTACGTTCTGTGGTACCCTAGCCAAACAATCAGCATCGAAAGAGGTGTATAAAACTATTGATGACATTGTCTTATGCCTTGGCTCATATATAGCAGATAATTTGACTGAATGGATTTATAAACAAGGATGGGTTAGTATTTTTATGATGACCCTCTGCAAATGCTGGCAAAATGAAAACACATTGTGTGTTTGGTATGTGCATGTACACTGTTTGCGTCAAGAGAAGTAATGCAATCCACTGCGTTATATAAAATTACGCATTTGTCCTCATCAATTATTGACAAAATATCAATATTAATAATTACATTTTTTTAGTGCCCCAGGTTAAAGGGACTGGCCCAGGCTAAAATCATCAACAAAACGGTGATTTTATTTTGGCTTCTGAATATGACCATATGATGTAAACATGTCCATAGACTAGAACTGCAATTTTTTTTTTCCTGCCGCGCATTCACCGGTTAGGCTAGATATAGATACAAAATTCCCGTATTTACAATTTTTAACATGGTTGGCAAAAATTAGAAATCAGGAAATACAGTCATATATATTTACGCATGCACAGCATAGTCCTACATTTATCTACATAACCTACGAGGAACATGTACATTCCCCTTTCACTAAGATTTTGTAAATATGCAGAATTCCAGATTTTTGTAAAAAATAATTAGGAATGATGGACCTCTGCAGGCATTCCCATCCGCCATGACGCTCATGTGTCTCCATCTTGTGTTCCATATCCTTGTACTCCTCGGAACTCAAATATTCCTCTCTCATAATATTAATCATCAATCCACCTAAAAAAAACGTAAATACAAAAATAAAAAGCATCCATTTCATAATAAGCTATGTTTTGTGCAATGATGCAGTAATTGAAAAACACAGATACAGTAAGGAAGGAATGATTATCGATGGTATGTCGTATTAATCAACCCTGCATGTGATAATATAACTCCCGACTAAAGGAAAACTACATGTCATGTATATCAAGATATTTTTTAGTACATTTATTGACTACATTTATTGTTAGTTGTTTCACAGCTATTACAGCCCCCATTAAGGTTTTCTAGATCTTCTTGAATGAATAGATAGATGAATGAACGAATGAATGAATGAATAAATGAATGAATGAATGAATGAATGAATGAATGAATGAATGAATTAATGAATTAATTAATTAATTAATTAATTAATTAATTAATTAATTAATTAATTAATTAATTAATTAATTAATTAATTAATTAATTAATTAATTAATATTGCTCTGTGTCACTCTTACGTATATATAAGATACATTGAGCCACGATTTTTTATTCGATAACAAACCAATGTTATGTCTGAGTGGACAAACTAATAAATCAGGTCACAGGATGAGTGCATTGAGTCCATTAAATTGGCATTGTTTTCTGGATATCCTTTCTATTCAGACAAACAGACAGATATTTTATTGACATAAATTTGTCATAGAAATTATAGAGATATATGTACATGTATATATGCTGATTTAAGTTACAAATTCCTCCCCTATGAATTTTACTTGCTATCGTGACATAAAGCAATTTTGGTCAGGCTAGCAGAAGTCAGGATAGCAAATAGACAAAATTATTGATAAAAACTGATTAAGTATTATATCAAAACAAATAGTTGGGCATCAAAACAAGCTGACATTGTCGAAATACATATATTTTAGAGAAAACAAAGCTAATTTAAATATATTTTATCGTGAAAATGAAACAAATGTCACGATAGTAGCAATTGTCCGAATTTGTCATACACAGCAACCGAGTACAACTAACTAACGACACCTTATCATTTTAGTTTGATAGCATATGTGATATTTTATCAGAGAATCATGCTCATCTTAAATTTCTACAATTAAAAAAGTGACCAGAAACATTTGTTTGTTTGCTCTCGTGAAATATACTTGCTAGCTTTCGTGACATAATTGTGAATATTGCGCTATTGTTACTCATTTTTTTAAATTTACGACCGAATAGATTACTTGGCATGTAATTATTGTTCTGAACTACACCTCCTGGTACAATTTTTTTCTGCTGGTTCTATTGTGAGGCAGCAAGACCGCATCTACTCATTATCACACCCGCAGTGGCCATTTTAAAATTCTGATGTCGTGACAAAAATCGGACAGAACGTTAATACGACCACAACGGTGCCCTACTTTAGGACTATATTTTTAACGTTTAAATTGTCATCAATCACCTAAAAATTTAACTGATCAAACATTGATTGTTGTTTTATCTTATAAGATAATCTGCTTTCCAATAGGGATCAAGCTCTGCACTTGACACCCTAAGTGTCTCATTGCTATCGTGACTCATTTTTTAGGACAGAAATAGTCACGATAGCAGTATTTTTTATATGTAAACAATCCTATTTTAAATGGAATGAGCATAAAAAGCATCGTGTCATATCACAACTTAATCATTTTTATTTAGTTATCATTTATTACTTCATTTTTTGTCATTCCATTGCATGTATTTGTAAATTACCATTGAAAAACGCTTGTATATTCATCACGAAATCTTTCAATCCAAAAAATTATTTTTTTGAGGTATTATTTTACTTTTTAAGTGTGAAAGGATATTGAAATCCATATGATAGTGACTTTGGTGTCTGCCACGTATCTAAACTTTAAATAATAAAGAAACATTAGAAAGATAGAGTAATTAGTGTTTCTGTTCTTCAACTGCCCCAAAAATGCTGATATCGTGACCATTTTTGTGAAATCGACCATATGCAAGATGGTTAGTTTGGTAAAATCACATTGCAATATACATGGTATCGCATGCATAATTGAAATCGTGTTAAGTGACATTGACATAGTAAAACACTGGATATTTCGAAAATGTAAATGACAACTACTTAAAATATAATTAAATGGCGTTGCCAAGATATGGCGAAAAGAGGTCTATCATTCTGTTTCCAGTACCAAAGCCAGAGATTAAATAGCCACTATGTATAATATACAAATAATATATGCTAACAGAAAAAACACTCTGGAAAGCGTGAAATCTTAATCATATATAGGGGCCTACAAATGCATAGTTATGTTAATGGAGTAAATAACCTTGATCAAATACAAATACGAAACCTAAAAAAGTATCAAATACAAAAAAATATATCGTCTATTGGATGACAAAAGGTACCAAATGCCAAAATGTAATTTTGAGAAAATCAACATTTTCGAACTGAGGGTTTGTTTATATGATATCTCGAACTGTGAATGACAGAATTTCACTCTACTTTATGATTATTTCCATTAAATCGCAAGAAAACTTATTCTTTATTTTATTCACAGCAAAATTGTGTTTTTAATGAGGAAAATCGTGTTGGTACCTTACTATCTAGTGAAAAACATTTTAGTTTGGTTTTTGTAAGGTTCCACATGCTATAGGTACCTTCTTTGAGTACACAAACGGATGAAATACATTCCATAAAAGATACTAAGCACACTTAGCACTTTACAACTCATTGCTCACCATATTGAATATGGTATCATACAAGATACCAAGTGCAGTTAACACTTTATCCCACATTATTCAGAGAGATAAAATGTGTCTCATAGAAGGTGCCAAGTGGAGTTACCACTTTTCCGCTCGACAATCAGGGGGCTAAAATGTGTCCTATTGAAGGTACCAAGTGCAGTTAACACTTTATGCCACATCGTTGACAGAGATGGAATGTGTTTTATATAAGGTACCAAGTGCAGTTAGCATTTTATCGCTGATGCTCATCAAATAGCAATTTGTCTCGCAAAAGGTACCAGGCGCATTTACCACATCTCTCAGGGCTTATATGTTCCTCACATAAGGTACCAGGAGACATGTGACCAGCATAAATTATAAGGATCGGCATAATCTGACCAATCTGATCCACAGTCACCCAGAATGTGATCGCATATTTTATAATTTTCTTTTAAATGATTGCGACAAGCTATGCTTTGTAATTTAATATTTTCAGCTTATCGTCTGGATATAGAACTGAACGGTTGATGTTTCTGACTAAAAGCTATATAATCCTGTGCTGAAAAATAATTCCTGAAAAAAACTTGTTTTTCAAAAATGTTCAATCAATATTTTTAATTGGACAAAAATGTTAACAAAGGTTTTTCAACGAAATTTGACTTAGTGGGGTTATGTGAAAACACCCATAAAACCCCACCCAAATCCTCCTTGGGGAAAGCCTCGTTTTCGGGTAAAATCCAAAATGGCCGCCATTAAACCAGTAATTTGTGTAAATTTTTAATAAATCGCTATCAGTAAACATCGGACAGCCACATATAATATATCTTTTTGCACTAATTTTTCTAAAAGATTCTTTTTGTTCACATTTAAAATTCCTGAGGGCATTTTCAAGGTCAAGGTCAAATTAGGCCCGAATAAAGTGAATAATTTATAAAAAAATAAAAATAAAGCGCTATCATTTCAGAATTAAATATTGTACAGCCACATATAATAGATTATATTTCTAAGAGGTCAAACTGAGGTCATTTTTAAGGTCAAGGTCTAATTAGAACTAAAAAATGTGAAAAAAGTGCACTTTTTAAGTGCACAAATGCCGAAATATTTAATTGACAAAAATGTTAACAAATGTTATATATTTTGTTCACACTATTTTTTCAAGTGATTCTATTTGTTTACATTTCAAAGTTCCAAAAGGTCAAACTGACGTCATTTTCAAGGTCAAATTAGACCTAAAATGGTGAAGAATTAACATTTTTCAAGTGCACAAATGCCAAATATTTAATTTACAAAAAATGTTAACAAATGCTTTTCAATATAATTGACTCGGTAGAGCTCTTTAAAAAAACACATAAAACCCCACCTGAATCATCCTTGAGGAAAGCCTCGTTTTCGGGTAAAATCCAAAATGTCCGCCATTAAACCAGTAATTTATAAAAAAAAATAATCGCTATCTTTCAGAACTAAATAATGTAGAACCACATATAATGTTTTTTCGCACTTTTTTTCAATTTTTTTAATTTATCAGAGGTCAAACTTAAGTCCTTTTCAAGGTGAATGTCAAATTAGACAATTATCATTTTTTAAGTGCACAAATGCCAAAATATTTCATTTACAAAAATGTTACCAAATGTTTTTCAACATAATTTTACTCGTTTGCGCTATGTGAAAAAAACACACATAAAAATCAACCCGAATCGGCCTCTGGAAAGCCTCGTTTTCGAGTAAAAAACCTGAAATGGCCGCCATCAAACCAGTATTTTTTGTATTTTTTAAGAAATCGCTATCGTTCGAAAACTAAACATTGTAGCACCACTTATAATATGTCTTTTCGCACAATTTTTTTTGGGGGGATTCTATTTGTTCACATCTCAAATATCATAAGTAGTCAAACTGAGGACATTTTCAAAGTCAAATTAGACCTAAAATATAAATAATTCGCCTTTTTTTGGTCTTCAAATGCCGAAATATTTACTGGACAGAAATACTAACAAATGCTTTTCAACATAATTTCACTCGGTGTGGCTATGTAAAAACCTCACCCAAATACAAAATGACCCCTTTTCAACCAGTCATTGTGCCAAATCCATAGAATTTGGTCAGTCATTCAGTCAATTGGATTGAATTACACTGCATCATACATTCAGCGCCAATGTATTACAAATTATTATATTATTCATTACCTTGAATAGCCAGCATGCGACACTGGCTGTCTTAGACTAAAAGCTAATTCCATTCACTGTTAGAAGGGTTAAAAGAACTGGGTTCGTTTACTAAACTCAGTTCACTTCTTTAAAAACAATATGTACATATGGACAAGATATAAAGCCGAAGTAATACATCATATTGTAAAGCTAGTCCAAGCCGATATGATCGATATAACACCCGACATGAGTTTACAGATTGTTGTTGATGGTGGGGGACTAAATGTTACTCCATAGGTTTCATGGTCTAAGCATTCCACATATGGTATACGTTGATATATGTGATATGTACACAAACTACGTATCTAACAACAATGGTACAGTGGTGGTATTTGACGGGTATCATGGCTTTAGTAGTAAAGACGAAGCATATAATCGTAGAATGAGAAAATATGTTGGTGCATCAGTCTCAGTATCTGCAGAATTGAGGCTGGCCATGTGTATAAAGCATTTCTTGCGAATTCGTCCAATAACCAGACCTTAATAAGACTTCTTGCTGAATACATGGCCAATGTAGATATTACCGTCCAGTATGCAGAAGGTGATTCAGATTATAAAATATGTGTACCGTGGCCTGCGGGTCAACACAAACTAAACCAACAGGTGTTATCGCAGACGATACGGATATTTTTCAACTCTTGATACATCATGCTGATCTCTCAGATTACTATGAAAATATGTACATGATTAAATCAAGGCAGACTGAAAACACTGAAAAGAAATCTATTGATCCAGCACTCATTTATAGTTTACTTGAGTGGATGCCACACCACTTCAAGTCCATATGGCATTAAGTTCAGAGTATTAATAAGCCAAAAAGTAGTGAACACGGGAAAACAATTGCAACAAAAGCTTTTTTTGCTTTTTTTGGAGCTCATTAACATCCACAATGACCAAAATGTTCCCAAGCCAGAATTTTTTTCATGGTCATTATGTTCATTAGCTATACAACTGTCGCTTGAATTTTTACGTCTTGGGCCTTTTTCTGGTCATTTTGGATACAATACTGAATTCATCAATGATTCTGTTGCAATTAGTTCCACCTCAAAAACGCTTCTGTTGCAATTAGTTCCACCTCAAATCATAAACGCCCTGGACTAATTGGAAAAAACTACAGCACTGATTAAATACTCAGCATTAACAAAATATATTGCAGAACACATCCTTCAGGATTGGCACCCATTAGAATGTCTCAATCAAACTCCTAAAAATAATCAAATGTAACTGTGGAGGCTAGTGTAATAAAATACTGTGTACTTGTTACAAGAATTCTCTGCCATGTTCACCTGTAGCCTGGTGGTAGAATCTAAAAAGTGCTCTAGAAATAGGTGTAGGGGTAACACTTTGCTACCATGTGGAAACTATTTTTTCATTAGGGTGTCAGGCTAAAGAAAAACGTGGTTTCCGCACCGCATCACGCGTACTATAGATATGCTTATATGGGGTACCCCTAAAACCTGTCTATATTTAGGGGGTTAGGTTACGTAAGCGCCTGTTGTTGCAGTTATAATTTACCAATTAACACATGTAATACGTCTGATAATTAAGTTTATGTTCCAATGATATACTGCATGTTGCCGTGGAGTAAATTGTCATGTCTCTACAGAAGTTGAAACATATTTGTTATTAAAAATAATCAGAATCAACAACAAAAGAAAACTAGTCAGCATGGTCAATTGAAACGGCTTGATAAAACATAACTATTGGTCATATCTATATATATCTGGTCAATGTTTTCTGACCCCAGATATGTATATGCTTGAAACTGAGTGGTATTGAGATTTATAAATGTCATAATTCCTTTCATGAAAACGTGTTTATACTGAGATGAAATCGGAAACATTTAACTTTACTCGATATTTAAGTGTAGAATTTCGTATCCACTTGTTTTTACATAATTCGGGTGTGCTCAATGCGAATCTGTCGAATAACATTCTATATTTGATGTCCTTCACCTTCAAATTAGCAAAACAAAAAATGACCTCTAAATCACATACTTTCTTTCTTTTTTGTTGCACATAAATACACAATTTCTGTTTAGTATTCGATTTAGAGTTGAGAGATGTATGTCTTATTTGTATCGACCAAAATTACCTATATGGCAACTGCTAGCACACAAATGGAAGCGTTTTTATGAATCTGAATTATAATATAATAAAACACATTTTTTTATGGAAATCTAGAAAAGTAGAGTATGTAATACGAAGGATTATGTCACAAGGCATCCGAAACGATATGTTTAAGCACATTATATTCTGATATGCTTTGATTCACTTAATATTTTGAATGACATCATGATTTTGAATGTAAATATGTAAAATGACGGCCATCTTAGAATTTCCGATTAAATATAGGTGAGAACATGAAAAATTAAAAACAGTTTTTCGACCCCCAAGTCATGAAAAAATCATAAATCAAGCTCCCCCTTGCAAAAAAACCCCCAAAAGAGGTGAAATATACATTTTTTAAACCATTCATTTTTTTGTTCATTTTTGATTTTTTTTTCTTTTAAATGTTTTTACTGATCCATTACTGATCCATTAAGTTACAGCAAATACATTTTCTTTACAATTTGGCGGTCATTTTGTGCTTTGATAATTTAAAGGTGAAAGTCACCAAATATGAAATGTTATCCGACATATTCGAGCTCAGCACACCCAAATTATCTAAACCCGAGTGGATAACAAATAATATACTAAGATGCCGGGCAAAGTTCAATGCTTCAGATTTCAACCCAGGTTTAATACACACATATTAAAAAGGCTGCTATATGCTTTCACGAAACAAAAAATATGACATTTATGAAAATAAGCACTCATTTTTAAGCATACACAAATCTGGTCATGGGCATACATGTATTTATGTCAAAAATTATTGGTTGCATATTTATCACGAGAAGATCAATTTCCGACAATGGCTGCCTAATTAGCATTATAATTAATTATTTTCCACAGTTTATACTTTCATTTATATCTTATGTGAATCCTTGACCATAAAAATGTGGGAATAGACATTATATAAATTATGTGTCTATGACGATTAGTCTTAAAGTTATTGGAGAATGTTTTTTTTTGAGGGGGGGATGCCTGGCTAATTTGCATAATAATAAATGGAACAGCAAGTTCCGGCAATGGAAACCTCACTTTTTCGTGCGTATAGATGTTTCTTAAAAAATGGTTTCCGTGTGGCAACAAAAAGTACCCCACTGTAATTTTTTTCATTTTACAACCAGACTACCATGACTGCTGGCCAGTTTATAGGGATTAATTGTAAGAATACACCAGCTGTCGACTCCCAAGCTGATACAGATACCGATATTCATTAAATAAAACATTTTCAAGGACAATAAAACGGCTGGTATTGCATTTTGTCTCATATGTTTTGGATTTGAACCTAAATAGCGGCGACATTTAGGTATTTCTGATCTAATATCTAGTCGAGGTCGGTCTAAATACAGTATAAAGTCTTCATGCTTGGAGCGCGATTGAAAACTATAATGACCGAGGTAACCATCTCTCTTGAAGTCAAACTTTTAAACCATGAAATTCGTATCCTAGCCAGTGTAGTTAGGTTATACGTAGTTTCATTCGAAATCAAGTAATCCACACAATCGTGAACTTTACATTTAACCTTTTCACTACCATACATGACGGAAATTTCCGTCGTCATTCGTCAATGAACGTAACCATAAAATGACACAAATTTTCGTCAAATATATACTACATTTATGTATTTTTCGTCATTTGAAGCTGGAAATTGCGTTAGCAATTCCAGCTTCAAATAACGAAAAATGGAACTCCTACACCAGTATATCTGGATCCTGGCATGCACCCCGGCCTGGAAGTCAAAGGGTTAAAAACATTAAATGATGTCGAAAAGTATTATTTCTCAACTTATGCCATGACATAAAAGTAGCAACTATCTCAGGTTGTAATTTTTGGCATTTGTGCAATAGATTTAATACATTTCTGGGTCTAATCTTGAAAATGAAATCAGCTTGACCTCCTGGGAATTAAAATATTAACAAATAGAAGACAGATTTTTGTGCGAAAAGACAAATCATATGTAGTACTATGTTGATCGGTTTCAATGTATATGGATTTTGATCTATTGCTGGTCGAACTGGGGGCTATTTTGAATTTTACCCGAAAACGAGGCCTACCCCAATGAGGCTAATTATGTTGAAGAACATTGTTAACATCTGTGTCCATTAAATATTTCGGCATTTGTCCACTTACAAAATTGCAAATCCCTTATATTTTCAGGCTTAATTTGACCTTGAAATTACCTCAGTTTGACCTTTTCTATGTTTTAAATGTAAACAAATAGAATCCCTAAAAAAATGGTGTAAAAGACATATTATATGTGACTACGATGTTTAGTTCTTAAATGATAGTGATTACTAGTATTTTAAATATATGAATCACTGCTTTAATGGCGGCCATTTTGTATATTTGAGCGTCTAAAAAATGCGAATTGTTTATATCTTAGGTCTAGTTTGACCTTGAAAATGACCTCGGTTTGACCGCTTAGGAATTTTAAATGTGAACAAATAGAAACCCTTAAAGGGACTGGCCCAGGCTAAAATCATCAAAAAATTGGTGATTTTATTTCGAGTTCTTAATATGACCATATGATGTAAGCATGTACATAGACTAGAACTGCAAATTTTTATAATTTTTGTGCTGCGCATTCACCAGTTAGGCTAGATATAGAGACGAAATTCCTGATTTGTAATTATTGACAACCATGTCAAAAATAAGAAATGCGGGAATTTCGTCTCTACATCTAGTCTAACTGGTAAGTGCGCAGCACAAAAATTATAAAAATTTGCAGTTCTAGTCTATGTACATGTTTACATCATATGGTCATATTAAGAACCCGAAATAAAATCACCGATTTTTTTATGATTTTAGCCTGGGCCAGTCCCTTTAAATAGTTCGAAAAGACATATTATATATATGTGGCTCTACGATGTTTAGTTCTAAATTGATAGCGACTTAAAAAAATATATTTAAATTACTGGTTTAATGACGGCCATTTTGGATTTTGCCCGAAAACGATGCTTTTCCCGAGGAGGATTCGGGTGGTGTTGTTTTAAATAGTCCCCGAGTCAAATTATGTTGAAAATCATTTGTCAACATTTTTGTCCATGAAATATTTTGGCATTTGTGCACTTAAAAAATAAACATTATTCCCATTTTGTTGGTCTAATTTGACCTTGACCTTGAAAATGACCTCAGTTTCACCTTTAAGGAATTTTAAATGTGTACAAATAGAATCCCCCTAAAAATAGTGCGAAAAGACAATTATATGTGGCTCTACGATGTTTAGTACTCAAATGATAGTGATTTATTAAAAAAATACATAAATCACTGATTTAGTGGCGGCCATTTTGGGTTTTACCCGAAAACGAGGCTTTCCCCAAGGAGGATTCGGATGGGGGTTTTATGTGTGTTTTACATAGCACTACCGAGTCAAATTATGTTGAAAAACATTTGCTAACTTTTTTTTCCATCAAATATTTTGGTATTTTTAACCTAAAAATGCATATTATTCTCATTTTTAGATCTAATGATTTGACCTTGACCTTGTTTGTGACCTCAGTTGACCTCTTATGAATACGAAATGTGAACAAATAGAATCCATTAAAAAAGTAGTGCGAAAAGACATATTATATGTGGCTCTACGATGTTTAGTTCCCAAATGATAGCGTTTTATTGAAAATTTACATAAATTACTTGTTTAAAACGAGGCTTTCCCCAAGGATAATTCGGGTTAACAGTTTTGTCCATTTCCAATGGTCCACGATCACTTCATTGGCAACCACACAAAGATGCTGCATTCGGTACCTTCTTGATTTCTAATCTTTCGAATCGAGATAAATTATGTGTCCGGCAAAAGGTACTAACATGGTATGGTACCTTCTGCATGCATTTCGGGTCAACCCTTTCATCTGGATGGTATCAGTTTGATATAAAGTGCTAAGGTTAGTTAACACTTTCTTTGAGACAAATCCTCAGTCAATAGGATAAGATAACAAAGTGTCAAGACCCTTTGGTACATTAATAAACTTGAACATGGGTGGATGTTGGCTAGGGAGAGAAGGTTCCAAATTCAGTTGGAACGTTGTTCCATGTACACCAACCAGGCATAATCCTGATTGGTTGATTTAGCAAACGGTACCAAAGCATTTTAGTGTTTTTTATTCATGACTGATTTACTACTAACTATTGTTACAAAAGGTGCTACACAATATTACAAAATCCTGTCGAAAAAGGTGTTATAAAGTCAAGATTTAGGGTATTTAAAAACAATGTAAAGGTCCAATATTTGCACATCTTATTTAAACAGTTGTATAGAATACAAATTAACAAAAAAGTGATTTTTCATAAAATGTCACTTGGTACCTTTTATAGGTTTTATAGACGATATAGTCTTTTAAATACAAATACACTTTGCTTGCAAATTTCAAATCTAGAATCAACTTTATTTAAGCGCATATGTATAATTTTTGTTCTAATCACTTTGGCAGCTCAATCAGATATATACAAAAATTATATGCCGTATGTGCCAACTATTTAATTTAGTAGGGGAAGTTAAGTAGGGAAATATTGTAACCTACTGAATAAAATTGTTTGAAAGCAAATATAATCTCACGCAAGTACAGTTAATGTGGAAATACGCGAAACAGCTACGTAGCTCCGAGCCAGCCATGTGTCCATGCAAGTGGAGTCGCTATTTCTAACAATTTTTAATATTGCAGCGTATTTCTATTACCTAGTGATTAATTCACACAATTTTCATGACCTAATTATAAAAAAAAGATCAGCAGCAAGATTTGTCACCCAAAATTATAGACAAAAAGCCAGTGTGACATCTCTCATTCAGAACCTGGGGTGGACTGACTTGAGAACAAGACAAAAAAATTCTAGACTTTTAAGTATGTTAAAAATTTTCAATGAGCTAGTCGAAATTCCTCAATGACCGTTTAATCCCAGCAGCCAAAATCAGGCATATAAACACAAAGTACCACATACTCGGTGTTGCAAAAGGAGAAAGACATTCCCGACCGCATTAGCTCATGGGCTATTTAGAAATCACAATGAATATTTTTTCTACCGAATTTACATTCGCTGCAGAATATACAAATGAGAAGGAAGCAAGCTATATTCTGAACTGAAACTTAGCCTCTAGCAGAATAAGCAATGCCTATGATGTGCCTGTTCAGTCAAATAAAGGCCTATTTAAAATATTTGCAAACAAACTGTGCAGTAATACTAAATATCTGTATGCCTATATCATACAACATAAAAAAAATGATGTGCCAATATTACCTGGTTTTAAAACTCGTATTATTTCCAGTAGTCCTGAGCATGGGATATGGCCGGCACCCATTGCCCCAGACATCACCAGCAAGTCATAGGCGTCTGAAACAGAATAAAGTGATAGGTGTCTGAAACAGATTAACACATACTTCCTTCAATCCTTGTGAGTAGCAGCACGTGTAGTAGAATCTCCACCTCAAAACGTTCCATGGTTAGGTACACATTAAAGAATGATTCAACTGCAAAACGCGCATGCCTGGGACGGTCAAGTGTAGGCCAACAGTAGCCTATTGAGTACAGATTGACGGCATTAATATAGCCACTGAACTGATTACAAGATACTACTTCAACGGGACATTGATCCAATGCTGTTTTAATGCTAGGCCAACGTATGCGACGCTGGCCCAACATTGAACCAACATTGAATAAATGTACAATATTTGAGAGAAAGTCCTCCTGCCCAGCAAACACAAAACATTTGTATACCATTTATACAACGTCGGCCCAACGTCTTCGACGTTGGTCCAACATTGCATAAAGTCATAGGCTTACAAATGTTTTGTGTTTATTGGGCATGTCAATACACGCTTGGGTCAAGCAGTTTCAACATCCCCGTAGTAATACAGTCAGTTTGTTTGCAAGCCAGCGACCAAGTAGGGGTAAGGTCCAAGAGCTTTGAATTATAAACTCAAAGATGTCGCTCAAGTATATATGAACTTGCTGTGATTTGAGAACTTGCTCTTAATGAAGCTTTGGGTATGAAACGCATATTTAGTATTATTATGGAATAGGGACTTGGCCTACCCACGGGCACTATTGCCTTTTGGGGGACCCTTGTCCCGCGAATTTTAACAGTTGACTACACCTTTAAATTATTATAATATGCTCCCAAAGGTTGAGTCTCTTAGATAGGCTTGTCTTTTCTACGGATTAGTCACTTTCTATAGATTTGTTCATGTTTAAAAAAAAATTCTGCCATTTTCACAGATCTTTTCACAGATGTTTTATCTATGATTCAGAAGGGACATAACGTAATTTGGGGCACCTAATCATGAACACAGGGCACCCGTTGTAACATTTCCAATATCCCACCCACTCCCAATTAATAGTAGAAGTATAATCATTCTATTCAATATCTCCGGTGATGATAATTATGCACACGCCGTCATCAGTCAATACGTAATCAGTGTGAACGCGTCACACCGGTAACTATTGTCAGTAACACTGCCTGCTTGGAAAATGGGAGATCGCGGGTTCGAATTGCGCTCTGACACTCAAGTTTCAAAGAAATAAAAATGTGTTTCTGCTCGTGAAGATTCAATATTGCGGGGGCCTCCCTGACCGAGAGGAACGAGCGCGACCTCAGACCGCCAGGGTTTGAATTTTGAATCCTGTGTCTGGAGGCCAGTGTCACCTCGTTCATCTCATCATCCTCAGGTTTTCTTTGCCCAGTTTAGCCTATATGTGCACAAAGGTGACATAAAAAACCCATTCATTCATTCTTTCATTCATTAATTTATTCATTCATTCATTCATTCATTCATTCAGTCATTTAATCAGTAACAATAGTAGTAGGGAGGGCACAATGGGTACACTAGAATTGGTTGTAAGATGGTTGGTAATGCTGGCAAAACCGTCATTTTTTGGTCAATGATCATTTTTTGTTATATTTTTGGCAAACATCACTTTTATGTATCTCGAAATACTATACTAATTAACTTGAAAAATGAAAATTGTATATCTTGCGAGCACATATTGTGAAACTTTCAAGTCCTAAATTGTAGGAACTAAGATGTTACGATGACAAAGTTCTCCTCTTTCAGCCTGTGTGACCTTGAAAAATAACGTCACACATCTTCGACTTATGTCTATTGATTGTGTTGATATAAAAGTGATACAAATTGTAGGTGCATATCATAAAGAAAAGTTTTCTTTTGTCCTGTCTAATAGGTTCGTATAAAATTCATATTGATTGGGATAATTCATCCGGTTAAAGCGATGACCATGTGATTCCTATTTTGGATTACGTCACCTTGAAAATAGGTCAAGGTCACTCATCATCAACTTGACCTATACTGCCGTGCAAAACCAAAAGGCAGTATCTGCTTACTTTACAAGTAAGCAGATACTGCCTTTTGGTTTTGCAGAGCAGTATAGTTCTGAGTCACGCATCACTGGTATGCATTTGGTGTCAATGGGCATAATACTGACCAATAATACATAAATGTAGATCATAAACGTTCAGGCAGATACATATATTATTTATCAAGCATGTGTATGCAAACTCATTATCTGACATTTGTTTAGCTTCCAGAACAAAATTCAAGGTCATATCGTGTAGGTTACAGAGCTACAGCTAAAACAGATCATATCTTGACAAAAACATAATGTATATTTTTCTTTTACAAGGTGTACGTATCGTAGGCTGTGTAGCTGTATTAAGCGCACGCTTATGTGTAAGTTTATATAATTAAAGTAGCTGGGAATAAAAGTGCAAGGTCAAAGGTCAATGTCAATGATAAAGAAACATTTGCCTTTTTCTTTAATATCAGCACGAATTCTATCAAAATGAAGATATGGGCTGAATATAAGCATGTATTTTTGAACGTTTTGTACTAAAAATAACTTTTAAAAAATAAGGTCTTAGAGGTCAAGGTCATAGAGGTTTACAACAAGTATGTTGAAACAAGTATGTTAAATTATTCGAAATCATTGATATTTCTGATTTCCCAGAAATTGGTTAAGCTACAGTCACACTGGGACACGGATTGACACGCTGCCCGTGGATTGAGCAAAATAGCTGAAATCGGCAATCCGCGTCAGACCATCTCCAAACGGGTGTTTGAATCTGCGCCCAGACAGACGAAAAATGGCGTACGCGTACCGTAGAAATCGTCTGTGAGCGTCTAAATCGTATATTAGCGTGGATGAGTGCGCACGTACCGTAGGTGGCATACGTTTACCGCATGCGGTGTGCTACGCCACCTACGGTACGAAGTCTCTACACTTACGGATGCTCACTCATGGGAACCGACGAACGGAGACGGTCTGACGCGATGTGTGTACGCTCACCGCTCGTCCAGACGGCATGCCTACACAACGGTCTGCCTACACCCAGAGACGATGTGTGTACACAAAAGTGTGACAACCCACGCACGTGCACGTGACGACATTATAAAAGTTGCGCGCACATGGTTTCTTCCATTGGGTTTGTACATGCTGGTCCCTGTGCTTGTCTACATGTTCCACACTGGCTTGCCCAATATTTTATGTCAATTTGAATTTATATAAATTATTATATTTCTTTTATTGCTTCTTTATCTCTCGTTGTGTAACAAATGTACATTGTGGAATATCTTTTTCTTATATCAAATATATCCCCAATTTATATTTATTGCAATGCATGTTATAATACTTGATGTATAATTTGAAAGATATCTTTATAGCAAAAGATATCTTCAAATTATATCTCATTCCAGGGGTCCAGATACCTATAATAAACTCTGGTAGCCATGTCGGCCCTTCAGATGTTAATTTTAGTCGCCCAAACCAATTTCCAGGAGTCCACCTAAGCATACAGATTAACATGATTGCTGTCTATAAAAAAATTGAAAAAAATATTATATTATTAAGATAATGACTTCACCATTTTGAGGATAAGCCTAGATGTGTGCTTGTCAAATCACGGGAAATATCACTCTCGACGCGAGATCACACGAGACCTGTCAATCACACTGACAAGGCCCGATGAGATGGGAGGTGAGACCAATCAGAGTTTGAACACTCCTGTCTGTTAACTATCGATTATGACAGTGATTCTTGTCAGCATATAATTATATCTATGCAACACCTTTAAATCTATTACGCTAATATAATTTATAAATTATTTAACAAAATTAAAGGTTTATTTAAATAGTGTGTTAAAGCATTATATCACAAAATAAGAAAAATAAAAATCTGAAAATAAAACATTACAACACGAGCACGATGTTCCCTTATATTTTTTAAATCGTGTACCAAAACTTTAAAACACGAACACGATGTCTTTGCAAATTTATATATCGTGCAATAAATAACTACAACACTAATATTATGTTGTTCCAAATCGCGTAATAAAACATCTTATCACTGATGTTATATTATTCATATGATAACTACCAATTAAGCCTGTAGGTTTGGAATAGTGCGACACGCTCAACTAGCCACTTTACGTTACTGTTACTGACGACGCCAAGCATTGCGTAACCGCCCGCCAATGGTCCCAGGAGTTCCGAGTTATAAATATAATTCAAGCTTAAATAAGAGCCAAAATAGCTGTCAAAAACAGCGTAAATGAAAGGGCTCTAATTATATTGCCACCATTATTAAAAGTGTACTGCGCATCAGGAAACCTGATATGCTCCACAGTATTGTTGTGAACATAAATAAAGCGACAATCAAACGCGTGTCTCCTCCCCCACCCTGGACTCTTTCCGCCGACAACCCAAGCACATGTAGGCTTAAACCGCAAGGTTTTTTATCTTCACCTTTTACTTTTACTGCACCATTTTCTCGTTTCTGACCTCCTGTTTTATTTTTAGGGGTTAGCCTATATTTCACATCTCACATCTACACCAATCTTTAAATGCACCACTGCACACACACTACGGCGTGCAATACCCCATCTGAGGAGTGATCGCTGTTACCGCGAAGAAGAAAATCAGTATTTTATTTTGGCTTCTTAATATGACCATATGATGTAAACATGTCCATAGACTAGAATTGCGTACGTTTTTAATTGTCGTGTTGCGCATTAAATACCAATTAAGCGAGATATAAAGACAAAATTCCCGTATTTCTTACTCTGGACATGCATGTCCGAAATAAGAAATCGGAACTTCGTCTTTATATCTGCTTCTTTGCGGCTTTTTTTTTACTTTTCCTTCTATTTTGCAATGAGACCAAGTTTCACAGTAGTAATTCCCCAATTAGTCCTTGGGCCAGGGGCCGAATTTTCACGATTTAGTACCAATCGGGGTGACTAAACTTTGTTGTGATTTTCAGTTAGATACATATATGAGGGGTCTAAAAAAGTATGATGGCCCTTTCAGAACGGTAGCTTAAGGGCAGTATTCTCAGTTTTAAAGAGAGGGGGGTCTCTGAACCAAAAAGTAAATATTAACTATATCTTTTCATCTATGTGTCCTACAAAAATCCATAATATATCGTTTCTGGCATAATTTGGGTCAAGGAATATGTTTTTGATGTTTCGAAAATGATCTAACCAATATTTTGCCGACAAATCCAAGATGGCCGCCAATTTCAAGCTGTATTTCTTCGCTCTATGATATAACAAGTTTATTTACGTCTATGATGTTCGAATTTTTTTAAGCAAAGATTCTAGTTATGGGCAATTAACCTAGCATTAAATTAAACTATTTTTTTGTATATCTTGCAAATTTATATAAATTCAGTTCAGTTATCCAACAGACGTGTACTTTATAACACTTAAGGATGTGAGGACCGAAAACGTATCTCTATGAAATGTGTAACAATAAGGCATACATGTCCAATGTTGGTCTATATTATCTATTCTTTTCTTGATGGAATAAAATAATACATATCTCTATTTTTCCACAAATTAAAAAGAAACACTAATTATAAATTAATTAATGATAACAGGGTTCATTACTTTAGACGTTTCAGATTAGATATGTTGTAATCATGGTAATAGTGATATGTCATATGATTGGGCCAAAATTTAATACCTTCCGGGGTAACTAGAAAAAAACTACTCTAGATAGCTTGGTATGCCTTAGACATGAACAAAAATGTATGATGACCTTTCTCAGAACGGTAGCTTAACCCTTAAAGCGCTGAAATATTATTGCATAAGCTATGGAAACTAAAGTGATTTTTTCAATTTGAAATCATCATAAATGTCTTAGTTAGCACTTTCCGATCTATTTAAATATACCTATGCTGTGGGTCTACGGCCATTATAAAACAAAGTATTTCGTTCAGTGCGGGGACCGTTTCTATACGTCAGAATCTGTAGACGTCAGATTTTGAGGTATAAAGACGATCCCCGTGCTGAAAGGGTTAAGGAAGTTATGAGATATTTTTTATGTCAGAGAAGAAATAACATACATATATCTACATTCGAAATCTCGATATTTTTGCCGCGCGTTCAAAAAGTAACATCCAAATGTAACATTCAACGAAACTGTCACATATAAATGGCTTTAGCTTTACTAGGGGTGTATAGTGTAGATTAATAAAGGCTTTAAGTTAAAATGGCAGCACATATTTGGCCATTTTGTCTATTTAGACCGCGTTACGTCAGTCAAAACATCACTTTCTTAGGTCACTATCAATATTTCTTATGTAGGGTGTGAACCCTGGTTTATAGTTGGTAAAACTGTTTGATGCAGGTTCTTCACCCACTCCGACATCCATGTTTTGAAGAAAAAAATGTTTCTTCCCCACTCGCTTGTAAGCAATCAGTATTGTGAGGATACTCCATCAAGGGACTTCATGAAAACACCATGAAAGAATGAGTAGAATTCTACATAATCTTTCATGGAGACTAAATATATGAGGGTATACAATTCTCAAATGATAAGACTTTCGGAGTAACGCCCGAAAATTTACAAATATTTTACAGGTGGAGGCTTCAGCGTTTAAATTAGCAAAGAACCCCTCTTGGTCGAATACCTGTTGACGAAGCTATTGAAGAAACCACAAATAAGGATACCCCAAACTGCAGGTGGTACCAAAGGTTTCAGCACAAAACCATCTGCAGTGAGTAAATACTACCTCAATGCCGAATATAGAAGTACAGCCATAAAGCAGCTGTGTTATTGAAATCGACTCTCCACATAATATTCAATTAGATCTTCAGCCATCACGCGTTAAAAAAGATGAAACTGACATCCAGTCCGTTGTAGAGCTACTGCAAACCAGTTGGACAAATCCTTTTAAAAAAATCCGATATAATTAATCTTCCAGCTGGTACAACTGAAGAAGTAGATACGCGTGTGCTGTTTCATGCAAAACATGCCGCTGAATATTAGACCTACAATGATGTTGTTCTTGTGGCAGATGCCACTGATATCTTCATTATTAGCCTTGCATTTAGCACTAACATATAGTGTCATTTATATATGCGAAGTGGTACTAAAGTTCGACAGAGATTGATAGATATTACCTTATAGGACTACATTTATAGTGTTATATTTATAGGGCTACATTGTAACACAGGATTCGACACCATAAGTTCCTTTTCGGGTCAAGGTATTAAGCTTGGTGCATGGACAGTAGTTATAAACAATCACAAATTTAGAGATGCATTGGCAAATCTTGGTTGAAACTGGGCACTGTCACCAGATCTCTATGACGCACTCCAAGAGTTCACATGTCGTTTATATTGTCCAAAATCATTAACGTGTGATATAAAAATTTCCAGGGATAAGAAGGGCATCATGCAGAGATAGCTATATACCAGCATGCCAAATATCAAGCAAGCATATGTCACAGGAGTTTGGTTATCTGTCCTGATATCCCTCGTCCTGATGATGATCGCGGCTGGATTTTCGATGCTTAAGATAAAAACTAGTTCTTCTGCTCCAGATGCTGTGCTAAATTTCCTCACATGTAGGCCTATTTTAAGCGTATTTGTAAACTGCCAGTGTCAATGTCTTGAAAATAGATTAAAATGTACAAATGCAGAACTGTATAACCATGTATGATGAAAAGGCACTCTTCGGATGATGACACAGATGATGATAAATTATAATACTAAACACCCAAATTACTTGTGTGATAGATTGAAAAGTTCGTTCATCGACGTGTTCACACTTTAAACAAAGATAAATGCAACATATCCACCATTGCATTTACATATTGTGTGTAAATATATATAGTGTATCACATGATCGGATCACATAGCTAAGTAGTAGGCCTACATGTCGATATTTACATGTACTGTATACCATAATACTGTAGTTTTTTTACAGAGCTGAATGGTGGTAATGATTTGGGTGGCATGTTTATTTCATTTATTTTATAGACATCTTAATTTGATTTTAGCTTAGTTCTGATTTAACACTAAAAAGAACAGTTGGTTTCTGTTCTGTTTTAAATCGTAAACAATGATCAAGCTGAAAAAGAACATTGTTTATCATCATCATTACTGCTGAATTCACATTTATACAGGTGAAACGGATTTAATACATTACGCTGAAATCGAAGAACTATACCTTCTTATCCTGTTCAAACTACTATATCGAGCTACCATGGCTTATCAGGTATATACTATGTTGATAATTAATAAAGTTGATAAATAACCACCATGCTACAGATTCATGATAACAACCGAAGAAATATATACTAGTATTACCATGATACAGTGTATCTAATCTAAAACGTCTACCGAAATGAACCCTGCTATCAATAATTTATTCATAATTACATTTTCTTTTTAATTCGTGGAAAAATATGAATATTTATTATTTGATTCCACCAAGAAAAGAATGGATAATATCAACAAACGTTGAACATAAAATAAAAGGCCGTATCGTTACCATGGTTACCGTTCTGAAAAGACCATCATACATTTGTGTTCATGTGTAAGGCATACAAAACCATTTAGAGTAGTTTTTTCTAGTCACCCCGAATGGTACTAAATATTGGTCTGGCTCAATCACATAATCATGATAACAACCACAAAATAGCATACCACTATTAATATGATTACAGTGTATCTAAATCAAAAACGTCTAAAAAAATGAACCATACATGCTATCATTAATTTATTTATAATTAGTGTTTCTTTTTAATTTTGTTGGAAAAATATAAATATATCTTATTTGATTCCACCAAGAACAAAATAGATAATATAGACAAATATTAGACATGTATGCCTTTTTGTGACACATTTCATACAGAGATACGCTTTCGGCTCGCACAACAAGTGTTATGAAGCACGCGTCTGTTGGATAACTAAACTGCTTTTATATATTACAAGATATACACAAAAATAGTTTTATTTAATGCAAGTTTGATTGTCTGACCAGAATATTTACTTACAAATTTTCGAACATTACATAGACATAAATAAACCAGTTATGCCATAGAGTTAAGAAATACAGCTTCAAATTGGCGGCCATCTTGGATTTGTTGGCGAAATATTGGTTAAATCATTTCCAAAACATCAAAAACGTGTAATTTGGCCCGAATTATGTCAGACACGATGTATTATGGATTTTTGTAGGACTAATAGATGAAAAGATATAATTAATAATTACTTTTTCATTCCGAGACCCCCCTCTTTAAAACAGAAATTACTGCCCTTAAGCTACCGTTCTGAAAAGCCATCATACATAGTGTAATTTAATGCTAGTTTGGTTGTCTATCTAGAATATTTACTTACAAATTTTCTAACATTATATAGACATAAATAAACCAGTTATGCCATAGAGTTGTGAAATACAGCTTTAAATTGGCGGCCATTTTGGATTTGTCGTCGAAATATTGGTTAAATCATTTTTAAAACATCAAAAACATATTCCTTGGCCCGAATTATGTCAGAAACGATGTGTTATGGATTTTTGTAGGACTAATAGATGAAAAGATATAATGAATAATTACTTTTTGATTTCGAGACCCCCCCCCCCCCGTCTTTAAAACAGAAATTACTGCCCTTAAGCTACCGTTCTGAAAAGGCCATCATACATTTTTAGACCCCTCATATATTTATCTAACTGAAAATCACAATAAAGTTTAGTCACCCCAATTGGTACTAAATTTTGGTCTGGCCCAAGGACTAAATGCTCCGCCAACTGCATGCAGCTGCAAAGCCCTCAGCTGCATTTGACGACAATGAGGGAGCAACAGAAGAGCGACAGAGCAGATGAAACTTGGGGAAGATCAACAGGGAAGAATGAATAATACACGTCCTTTTCATACGCGGTTCAGAAACTGATACATTTGGGTGGCGGACACCGCAATATGGCATACGCATACAGACACAGCGAGATGGCGTACATACACCATAGACAGCGTGAGGCAGCGTGACATACCGTTAAATAGCGTGAGTAAGCGTGATATGTCTTCAAACGGTGTACAGAAACCGTATAGAGTGTACGAAGACCGTAGGCAGCGTGACTAAGCTGGACTAAGCACAGCTAGTAGCTACGGATCCACTACGCAGACCGTCTCACGGTGTACTCGCACCACGTCATGGTGTGAAGCATCGCACAAATGGAATCGCAGCGTACAGTAGCGTACAGTGTCGTGGGTATCGTACAGTCGGTTACAATCGTGGAGAGTGGCGTGCCTATCCGAGGCTGCAACTCCCAAAATTTGCATAAAATTGTGCGCTTTGCATAGGGTAGCGTAGGCTATCGTATAACAGTCAGGGCTGTTGATTTGTCGCACATTCGCACTTGGGTGCAAATTGGTCACGGCAATGTGCGCCAAGCAAGGGTGTAAATTTCTATTTTTGTGCGAATTAAGTTTCTTGGTGCAAATATTAATTTAGTTGCAAACTTTAAAATGATAAATTAGAGTCTAATTCGACAAAAATAGGATCATTCTTCAAAGTATCAAACTTTGGGAATAAGCTTGAAGTAGGCCTATAGGCCTAATGCATCCAGTCGTAGGCCTTATCTGATACAAGTGTTAGTCCAGGAATTTTAGGCATTTTCAGGGGTAAAGATGGAAAAAAAATAATATAAAGCTGAAAATCTCAAAAGCTGTTCAGATGGTCATCCTTAATGACCTGTAAAAAGTCCCGAAGGTTTCCCAGGAGCGGAACATGGTTTTTTTCGCGAAAATCCAAAATGGCCGCCAGAGGTCATTCAAAAATTGTAACATACGAAAAATTTAACATAAATTCCTTTGTAATACCTCTTTTTCTCTTTTTTTACGGGGAACTCATTTCAGGTCTTCTTTTTAAGTTTTAAAGCCTTATTTGTGTTTTGTTTGCAAAAATCCAGAATGGCCGCCTGATACAATACTGAAATTGTAACTTATGAAGAAATTCTAATATATTCCTTTGTGATATATTTTTTCTACATAATTTTTCACGAGAAACCTTATTTTGATCCTATTTTAACATTGTAAAGCTGCTTCTGTCATTGCACAGTTCAAAATGGCCGCCATTGAGGAAGAAGAACAATTTTAGAAATTATGTCATTTTTATTTGGAAAGATAGTGGCAGTAAAAAGTATTTCTAAAATCAATGGTGTTTATGCTATGTAGTTTAGTGCAGTAAATTGTCCTCGGTTCTGCTCCAGCCTTGCATGTGATAATAATAATTATAGATTAAGATGCATGAAATTATTACGGTGACAACAGCGTGCGTTGTGCCATTGTGTATGTCACAACAACTTACCACACCAAGACGGCTTAACGTGTCCCTGGTATAACTAATTTTATTATGTTCAAAGGTAAGATTTAATAAATTAAATAATCTATGTAAATTCTTATCTGTTATTACTCAATATACATGTACTTTGATTTTGACATTCATAACAGATACACGAGAAACAGGGACACAATAAACATAACTCACAAAAAAAATCAATTTATCGAACGAGACAAATCAATTACATCCAAAGCAGACATCAATCAGATATGAAAAAGGATTGAAAAAAAAACAGATTGAGATTGGAAGCAAAAAATTGGAATGCATTTTTGCGGACATGTGTTCAGTGTGGACAAGTATATGTTGAACGGTTCAGTTTAATAGCAGACATCTTAAAAAATAGCGGGCATTGTAATTTTTTGTATGGACAAAAATACTAGGTTATAATCATGATAATTAAACACAGTCAGACTTATCTAACGAATAACTGTCATATAAATTTAGATGCACTAAAAGAACTATCATAATATAATAATCGATATTATTTTTCGTGGTGGTTATTTTTTAGTTTGACTGGTTTGTTGATTTTTTGTCAAAATATAGAAACAAAAATGTGGCAATTTAGAAATTGTAAAACAATATCAAATAAAAACTAAACAATCGTATGAGTAATAATAATTCTCACAATACCCTCGGGTGCATACACAGACCAATTTTGGTGCCGTTATCACCATTGATGAATTGGTATTACACATTTACATGCCCCACTGAGGTTTTAGAATATAGACCTTATTTCAAGTGAATATTGCTTTTCGTTGCTTTCTGCACAATCATGGCAATATCGCGAAAGAAGGAAGGGACTACGCCCAACTCTTATCGAATAACAAGGGTTCTTTATAGTGCACAGTGTCATAGAGATCACTGCACACTCCATGCTTTTGGACAGTTTGGAGCACTGTACAGGCACAGCCTAGATGACAAACATCCGACCCGACCAGGATTTAAACCCGGTAGCTCCCGAGTTTCAAGCCACAGCAGGATCGAATGGGCCATTGGGACGGCCTCGTTATTCCGAACACAAACAAACTTATTCGGGTTCCTATTAATGTTGCATCAAATATAATGTAAACATGATTAGGCATAGGGTATGGGACCTTCCCTAGGATCCTGCAGGCTCGGGTGTGATACCTTGCATTGGACCCTTATGCCCGCATGTGAAGTGTGATATCTTGGCTAGGACCCTAAAGGCCTAGGTGTGAATGCTTGCCTAAGACCCACCGGCTCGTTCAGGGAAAACCTTGGGACTTTTTACAGGTATTAAAGGAGGACATACTGGTAGTCTATAGATTTAAAAGCTTATATGTATATCAAATACTAATCACAATGACTTGCTCTCAATTAAACATCAAATGGCAGCCATCTTGGATTTATTCTTTAACGAAACCCTAAAAGCTACTACTAGCTTCAGAAATGAATTCAGCATTGAAAATCATGTGGAAATGAGGTATTACATTAAAATATATGTAAATAGTTCAAGAATTGCAACTTCAACATGGCGCTTGGCGGCCATTTTGAATTTTGTCAAAAAAAATATGTTCCGCTCACGGGAAAGTTTGGGACTTTTTACATGTAATAAAGGAGGACATTATGAACACTTCCTGACATTTTCTGCTTTATATTATTTTTTTCCATTTCAAAACCTAAAATTCCTGGACTATGTGTTGTCTAACATGCACAGATCTAGAGTGGCAGTTAGCATACTCTAGCTATATCATGATCTATAAATGTGTTTGATGAGTTTATCCAACAATTCCACACCATGATTCATGAACATCACTGATTCATATCGTTCAGTGCGCCTAGTTAAAGCTACATATAGAGTTGACTAGGGCCTATTCTGCCCCGGCTACTCTGTAGTTCAGATACCGGAGGACCTTGTAATACAAGCCTACCGAGTAGCTAAAAATGTGGGCTGTAAAGCCTAGCAAGTGTTAATTCATTGACTTCTATTTCCCAGATCGTGATGCAATTTCTCACACATGATCTTTATATTGTAGTGCATAGATATACACATTGCATTTGAAAATAATTTATAAAAAATATTTCAAAACTTTGAGCAACATAATGGACACCTAGCCATTGTGTAACCTTACAACGTCTCTGCTCTTTTTAAATACTTTTTCTTTTTAATATGTTTTCTTTTATAAATTTGTTATTTTTTATATCTCAATGTGTCATGCTAATTGATTAATTTGTTTCGATTTGTAAAAAATGTCATACATTGCATAGAAATACTAAGGGCTGAGAAATTTGACCTAATAGGTCTATATTTAAAGCAGGTGGGTCGTTTTACTTCACTGAACCATAATATTTAGGCCTACCCCCAGCCTACCCCTGTGGATGTTGACTTAGATCGCATGTGTGGGCTCACAATGTGTGGCCTACTCAGCTAATCATGACGACTCACTTACCTCCTTTAAAACATCTAATTGGTGCAGCATGGTGTAATTTTGTTATCATTTCAAGTTAAGCGGGCCAATATTTAAAAATTGACCAATCCCCCTACTATATTATCATCAATCTTTTACTTCACCGGAAGCTGACCTTTATATTTTGTTATTGTTCTGTCTAACCCTTCGAACACCAAGGGCGACATAGATGGCCTATCTCGCTGTGAATATCATTTATTTCTCATTTCATTTGTAATGTTCAAAAGTAATTTGAAACAGAAATTGCGAAGTCAATTATAGGCCTACTGCTCTACATTAAAAAATGTGCAAATTGCTCAAAGTGAAATGTGCATGCATAAAAAACTTTCTATTGCGCATGATTTAAAATCACCTTGTTATCAGCCCACCTTCCTAAGCCCACCAGAATGTCACCAAAATGCACGAAATGAATTGTAGTAATTCAGAAATTTTCAGGGGGAGGACCGCCTGATTAACAACCCCTCCCCCCCCCCCCCCGTAAGTATCCTTCGCTTCGCTCGGGATACACAGTTGCTACAAGCATGTGCCAGTGTAGGGGCTCCGCCTTGGAGAGGGGTGCAGGGTGAGCCATTTCTGGTCTGCGCTCAGTCGCGCACACTCACGTACGATGCCTACGGTGTATGTACACCATCAGGCTCTAAACTGATTCACGGATAATTGGGCCCCCGCGGACACCGGCTCTTGGCCACGATTTTTTCAACAAGAAGTTGATTCGCAGCAGCCCAGGGATGGCGCGCTTGCCGCGAAAAAGGGACGCGGTGACCGCCTGGAAATGTACGATCACGGACTCTTGTACCCAGGCTTACCGACACTTACGGGCGCTGATGCCAGGTGCGGGGCTAAATTGCTCCTTCCGCGTGTGACTTTGTCAATCCGTACCCCAGTGTGACTGGGCGGGGGCTCTAGGGTAGTGGTTAGCACCGCTGCCTTTCACGCCAGAGTCCGGGGTTCGGTTCCCGGTCTCGGCGGTTTGAAAGAAACAAAATTGTTTCTTCCCCATCCACGTGTGAAAGTTAGTATTGTGGGGAGCCTCCGTGACCGAAAGGTAGCGTGCTCGGCCTCAGACCGCCAGGGCTCGAATTTCGAATCCTGTGTCTGGAGGACAGTGTCATCTCAATCATCTCACCATCCTCAGGAGGTTCTCCTGGCCCAGTTTAGCCTATATGTGCACAAAGGTGGCCTAAAGCCCGATTCATTTCATTTCCTTTCACGCCAGAGTTCGGGGTTCGGTTCCCGGTCTCGGCGGTTTGAAAGAAACAAAAATGTTTCTTCCCCATCCACGTATGAAAGTCAGTATTGTGGGGAGCCTCCGTGACCGAGAGGTAGCGTGCTCGGCCTCAGACCGCCGGGGCTCGAATTTCGAATCCTGTGTCTGGAGGAAAGTGTCATCTCAATCATCTCACCATCCTCAGGAGGTTCTCTTGGCCCAGTTTAGCCTATATGTGCACAAAGGTGGCCTAAAGCCCGATTCATTTCATTTTTACCCCAGTGTGACTGGGCCATTATCCACAATTTATGTATAAATATATAGATGTCATATATGATGTCATATAATTCATGTAATTAGGCCGTCGTGGCGACGGTCCAAGTATCAGCGTACTCCAGTATTAGTGGGGGCTCTTAACCCTTTAACCGCCGGTGCCGCATATATTCGGAATTTCACTTTTTATTAGCACATTAAGTACCACATTTTAAATATGTTAAAGATAAAATGTGACACCAACCAGCAAGATTTGAAAAGAGTTGACCTCCAACTTGTCAAATTTGAATAATTTTCACTCACTTTAAGTTGTGGATCGCGTCAGTGAGACAAAACTTCAAGTGGGTGAAAATTCAAATTGAATAATTTGGCGGTTAAAGGGTTAAGGGGCTGGCTATTTAATAGCAGGGCGGGTATTTTTTTTTCGTTGGCCCCCCAAAAAAGTTTGCTCTATAAAGTGAGTAAAAAAATTATTTGTGCTTTGATTTGTGAGAAGAAACTAGTTAGTTGACAATCAGCAGATCTTTCCAAATCTGTCGGAAACTGCAAAAAAAAGACAAAAAAACACTCGCTCCGCTCGGTCAAAGTCTAAAGCATAAATATATTTTTTCCGGCACACTTGAATGTGCATGAGAAAAAATACCTGCCTTTCAATTTAGGGATTTAAACATGTCCTGAAAAAATTTTGGCTGTGACATATGAAGAATTTTTTTTTTGTTTTTGATCAGGGAGAAAAAAAGGTATGTTTTCTTGTTGGAAGGAAAAAAAAGTTTTGTTGGGAGGAAAAACCATACCCTCCCCCTAGTATTACATGGTCCGCCCCTAAGTCAATATATGAGACAAAGTGTTCACTTCTAGATAGGAAGGCTTTGTAGGCCTGTGCCATACTCACCCTGCACTCTCATTACGTCAGTCCTCAACACAATTGACCATGACCAAAACATCTTCAATATTAATGTTCACAATATATTTATATTGCGCTATATCTAAGTGGTTCACCAATTACATTTAGGATGTTTGATGTCGCCAAATGAAAACTTTGTGTTGATATTAAGCAAATTCAAAGGATCTACTTTATGCACACGACAACCTTAAACATTTGGTTCGATTTGGTTTCTCGAACGGCCACAGTTTGTACAATAGGTTTGCCGGCGATCTTGATAATTTCCCATGCTAAGATGTTGCTAGATTTTGAACCTTGGCTAGTATAGTAGATGTAGATCGATCAGCCAGCCCAAATTCATTTCAACAATTTTGTTGAACCTCGGTGAATTTTATGGCATTAATCACCGGGTTATATGTGTCATCTTAGATAAACAAAAATGCCTTTTAAAGCTCCTGCATACATGTTTCGTTGATTTCACGAAAGCATTTGACTGCACCAACATGATTCTTCTAAATATTATTAAGCAGGGAAATGTAAATGATTTTTGTTCGAAATGTAATAAAACATGGTTTTTAAAGTAGAGTACCGTGTAAAATGGGAATCGTGCATCAGTGACATATAAAAAGCGAATCTACAAATCATCTATCCCAAGCTATTCATTGAATGTTTGCAAGATATATATTAAAAAATACCAAGATGTAATCACTGATATGGCGTAACGTCAATTACTTTGAAGCTGGAATTGCTGATGCGATTAGTAATAAAGAAATAGTTCTCAATAATTTATTACTACCACAGAACTATTTTCTATCTATAACCCACTATTACTGTTGCGGAATACTGACAGCCAAATAATTAGTCTTGAAATGAATAATTCTAAGGCCAAATAATGTGGTTTGAATTAGTAGTAAAGCTTCAAGTGCACATTCACAATACATTCACGTGGTCATTTTGTAACACCAATTTTGAATCATCGACTAACGTTCTTCGGAACAATAAATGTCCGAAGTAAATTACTTTCATTCAAAATATACTCACCACTTTTTATGGAAGTGCAATTGTGATCAAATTTCTCGCAAAGTAGCTCGTCGTATATCTTTTTGTCAGCAGCTATGTTCAACATTGCTTGTGTCAGATCTATTGCGTCCATGGTATGATATCCAGCATCAGATAACTATAAAGTTACAAGTATAATTTTGTAGAAGGGCAAACTGCAATAACTTTATGTAAATGTTCAGTCATATTAATGTAGTAGTGATTTATCCAGGTCCAGTTGAGTAATTACTACACATTTACTCTAAGTAATTAATTTTATAGATTACTATTTATTACTTATTGATAAGGCCCACATGTTTTTAGTAGGCCTACGTATGATTATTCTTAAGCATAATCTATAATTTCACCAGTACGAATCATGACGTATTACTTTATTACTTTTGTTTCAACAAAATGAAAAACAACTTTGTATGTATTCGTTTTGGTAGAGCAGTGGAGCTAAATTTAAACCGTTATGTACTTTATTACAATATTGGTTTTATAACATGAATGTAATATATATAACATGTATGATACAATTGATACAATTAATTCCCCTGCTTAACCATGCGGGCTCATTATCTACGATAACGATTTTAACTTGAAACGAAGTGCAAGCACATTTGATATAGATGTTTATTGACAAATGGAAAGTCTACAACCGATGCTGGGACAGCGATGTGTTTAAATGTTGTATCCTTCGGCAATTTTACGGCACATCTCACTCATCTCCGGTGTAAATAAGTAGGCTTACCTTGGAGGACAGATATGGAGATGTGTGCCAGTACCACAATAAATTGCACCGTATAGCAGACTATAAACCCTATACCTTCTGCCTTTATCTGTCATTATCGTTACAGTATGCATATGCTATGTAAACATAATAAAGTGGTTACTATTTTTTGTTTTATTGACGTTAAAGAATACATAGGAAAGATACACGACAGTTGACGACAGTACATAAATGTAATAGTCATATCGTAGTAGACCTATGTACGCCGGGGACTATATACGCCGTATGTAACGCCAGGTCCCTTAGGAACAATAATTTGTCATGCTTGTTGGGTATCAGCATAATGTCAGAAACGTCTCAGAACACGGCAACTGGGATAAATACCCCCAATTCAAATAACAACTGAACGATGGCAGTCACTAGACGATCTCTTCAGGCTGAACCACTCTTCGATTGGTCGAGGTGGAATACTAGACTTTAGTCCAAACGATGGAGGCCGAAACCTAAACCTAGCGTAGGCAAGTACACCCTCAAATATATGTTCCGAGTATCTAAGGGCTATTCCAGCACAATTCCGGGCTCCCCCCATGAACGGCAATCGTTTTTTTTCCGGAGGGGGTGGTGGATTTCAATTGACACTTATCCGGTTGGTGTGGTATTTTGTCAATAACTATTTCCGAGGTGGGTGGTGGGTGGTGGTAGGCTACTCATAGTAGTGCCAAGTTTCCCGATTTGGACGTGGGAACTCCCGATTTTCTGAACAAAAATTTCCTCCCACGATTCTCCTGATTTTTCTAACTTACTCACGATTATTTTGACAATCATTCGTTCATAATAAATCTTATAGAAAGAAGTCACCAACTGGTCACCAGAGGCCAGCATTTTCTGTGGTAAAATTCACAATTTCCCCGGTGGCACCCCCTTTTGGGCTTTCCCCCTTCTGGGCACTTTTGTGACCGGCTGCGGCGTCAATCCTCCCGATTTTAATACCCTCAGAGTGAGATTCTCTCTCTTTTTTTCTTTTCAAGTTGGCACTACTGTACTCAGCAGATTGCAATCCGCGGTGCATGTTGATCGCGTCTTTTCTGACATGTATTGTAGTCGTAAATACAAAATACAGTGTAAATGGCAATCGATCGTTTTGTCTCTGCATTATGACACCAAAGCTGTAGACCTGGGGATTAATATTAGTTTCATATTTCCCCCTACCCTTTGCACAAAAATCCGTGGGGTGGAAGATGAAAACTATGTTGAGCCATCACTCATGAGGAAATTCCGGGGACTGTGGGTTTTTAACTCAACTTTGCTACGTCTATAATTAGAAGCATATGGTAAGGTATGCATTATGTGTTTATTATTCATCCAGATATACAATTTTTTTAATTTTTTTTAGCTTTGACCAATACATATATTTAAAACAGATACAAAAATATACACATTATATCATTATAATGGTATATACAGCGTTGGTCGTGCTGCGCTAGAACAGGCTTATAGAAGCCTAGGCAAGCTAGGCAGCAACTATATTCATATTTATCTATGTACAAAAAGTATAAGCAGAAAAAGTATATATACTATACATAATATGTTTCCCGCACCAAAACCAGAGATAAAATAACTACATATTATTATAAATAGTAGAAAAAAAACACACTCTGCAAAGCGTAGAAACCTATAAAATAAATACAGGTAGAACTCTTTTATAAAAAATGTAAGCTATAATAATTGTCATGCTCTTAACATATACATCCCTATATAAAATTATTACCATTAGTATAAAAAGCATCGGCTGGCGTCAGCTACCGAAACACAATATATGCATACTAACTAGTAAAAGTCAACTGCCAAAACCTAAAGTATGTACATCAGAACCATCCGTCAACATCGCTGTTCAGTTTTTGAAAGCGAAGCGAAAAGCTCAGAAAAAAATGGTTGCGGTAATAAAAATAAAGCCCTTTTTTTCTCAAATCAAGTATTATCGTACATCACACCAAAAGCAGCAGCAGATAATACCCCATGTACAACCATTGTTGATAGCGAAATTAATTAAATGTAACTTATACAAAACACCCAACTGTCTTTTAAATAAACTTAAACTATAAAGTTAAACTATCGGACATGCGAATATGTTCTGGAAGCTTGTTCCAAAGTAGAGCTAATCTGTTAAAGTTCATAATATTGCGCTTGTACAGTTTTTGTCATATTAAAATAAAATAGTGTTCCTTTGTTGGCAGATCGTCTGCTGGTATGTGACTTTACAAATTGGAGGTATGTATTAATGTTAATATCAATTTCACGATGTAGACAATGAGGAAACACAGATCTATATAAACTGATGTATCACTTTACCATAAGCAAAAACTATCAATTTTGAAAGTGAAAACATATGTTGATTAATAAGTTTTAATTTTTTTAACAAATGGCTCAGATATTTTAGTATATCATTTCCTATATTTAGCTTTCCCAAAATAATATAAACAGAAAAAAATCAAATGAGTTTTTTCAATTTGAAACCATCATAGATATCTTAGTTAGTTATTTTTACTCGCTTTGAATATCTATGTTATGAGTCTACGACCATTATAAATAGTTTGACTCTTTCAGATTCTGACGTCGAAAGTCTGTCCACGCACTGAAGAGCATAACATGAGTGAATGAATGGCGCATTTGTCCACTTTCTTGCACATATAGACGAAACTACGCCAAGAGAACCTCCTGAATATGATGAGATACATCACATGACAATGCTCTCCAGACACAAAAATTAAGACCTGGCCGTCTGAGTAGAGCACGCTCTACCTCTCAGTCGCAGAGGCTCCTAATAAAATCGAGCAGACTACGCAATTGAGAAAAATAGAAAAAAACTATATGGATCGACATTTTATCGGCTAATATAGATGGTGATATAAATGAACATTTGTAGAATTTGAATAGAAACATAATAGGGAAATCCAGAAGGCAAATAATAGGCAAATGCAAAACTTACTTTTTCTCCAACCAATCCAGTTCCGGCGCCTACGTCCAGAATTTTAGCATGTCGCTCCGGCCAATATTTTTCCACCGCTGTCCTCACTGTAGTTGGACCGGAGTACTTATCGTCTGTATAAAGCTTAGAAAATAATAAATAAAAGTATTCAAATTTATCATTATGATATGCTATATGAACCCGATTTCAACAATCTCTCAGCACATCAGCATTTTATTTTATTTAAATTCACAAAAAACTACAAAACGCATGTACATGAATATTCATGACCTGATTTAAGAAAATACCCGTGTTAAATGGTTGTATCAAATGAAAGCTCCGTTTGTGATAGATCACATAATTTCGCCCTACATTTTTATTTTATTCAAAACATGCCACAAGATTTATAAATGCGGCAATATTACTTATTACTATTTGATGAACACTCAAGTTATATATTGTTCATATTAAACACATGCACATCATTTCTTCCCAAAGTGTTTAAGTACCTTATCGTAGTTATCATTCGCTGCAAATTGCCTGTAATAGTTAACTGTTTCTTCTGAAGATTGGTAGCTTTTATAGCCACTTGTCACAGCATCTTCAAATACTTTCTCTTTTGTTTGCATGCTTAAAACTGTATCGTCATCCATTTCAGTTAATCTTATTGTGATCTACTTGTAGGCCTGTGACAAGAAACTTATTGCGCTGTTGTTCAGCCTGTTAATGCCAAGCCCGGCAGATGCCCGTAGCTTTGTAAGCAAGCTGCGTCAATTAGCCTAGAATAATATACGGGTCTTGTGGACCTTTGGATTCTCTGATCATTTGATTGTAGATATCATATTGATATTACATGATAGTCTTCATTGATTTGAAGATTTATTGTCATAGAAGGGTTACGAAATTACGAATATGTGACACTGTTATTTTACCCTTTCAGCGCGGGTATAGACGTCAGAATCTGCCGTCTATACACGATCACCGCACTAAAAGAAAGAAATATTTATAATGGCTATAGACCCATAACATAGGTTTTCAAATGAATCGGAAAGAGCTAATAGTCAGCCAGCCATCGAAGGCTATCGTGTCACCATGGTGCAAATCTTTGTTACAAGCAATCTATCTATCCAGATTTGTTCTTTAGATACCAGAGATGAGCGCTAGGGCGGATAACAATTTTTTACTGTCCTGGAAAGTTTTTAAATCTGAAAAACAAAATGGCCGCCAAATTCACTACGAAATGTACTATAATTCCATATATACCGAACCCCTATCGCCAATAACACTTGTATATCTACATTTTCAAGGTCGTAATCTATCCAAAAGCAATCCATTGTGTTCATTAAAAGCGATTTAATCTTTTGCAGCTATCTTATCATTAGTTATTGCAAAAATAACAAGCGATTATTAGTGAAAATCTCGCTTTTCGCTACATCTCATTAAATATTCACGCTGTTGTTGCCATTATCATGTTTTAACCATGTTTTCATGGTCAGTAATATATTTAATTATGATTTTAATATGATTTCATGAATATTTTGTAGCATATTACATCATGTTATGCAATTATTATTTAATATATTAAGATATACTAGTCACCTATAATCAGTAATGTTGACGTCTCAAAGTCCCAGATTAAATTTAAAAAAATGGCAAATAATATATTAAAAGATGTTAGAAAATATGGGCAATATGAGTCATATGTTGCCTTGACACGGACATCAAGCGGTATGCGGCGCTAAAAATAAGACTCGGTGGTAGGGTTTTTAGCCACAGGAGGAATTGACAACAACAAACGCATAAAAAATAAACGGCCTTCAAAAGCCCTCTGGAGTACAACGGTAGGTACCCGCTCTTTGTTGTGTATAGGATTTTAAACTGCTGTTGATATTTATTTTAGTGGCATGTGAGCAGATCTCCTTGATAGAACACGTGTGGCAGCTACAATATGTCAGTGATCGAAAGGTTTCCTTTCTTACACATTCGTATTGGTGAAGTAATCATATGGATACAAATTTGATGAAAATGAATATTTCGAGATCCATAATTATATTGCTGTTGTTGAACTCTTTATTTGAAGTGGCTACAAACTAGTGTAGATACAGATTCGTCATTCCTTCACTCGAATGAATGGTGTGTGCTCATACAGGTGAGTATGGTGGGTGTATTGATTACAATATATTTACACGACAAAAGTGATTCCAATAAGCATTATATGTGTTGATGTTATAGAAGATTCCATTATTGACGATAAGGACGTGATAATGAAGCTCACACTCTGTATCGTTCGAGACATTGTATTCACAACATATAAATTAATGCATTTACACCAAAACAAGTAGATATTGGGTTAGACAATTCAGCAGAATAAACGATCTTATTGTTATAGTCTGCTGCGATGCTTCATATCTGATCATTGGCATAAAGATGAGTGAGTTGAATAGATTCTAGCTGGAATATGCGTCTTCATCTGTATGAGCAGAATTGTTATATATACCTACCTACACAAAATTGTCTGAGGTATACGGCAGCAGCGTGTGTCAGCCCCATCACAGAACGATGTCCCATAGACCAATGGAAAATCCACAAACTTTGCTTGGAGCATCTACAAATTGTCCATAAACTAGAACAGGCTATACACTGTTTGCACGATTTTGCGCATAAGCAGGACTCCCAACTAAATAGTTCGGTTTTAATCACTGTGTGGCGTGTTGTAATAGAAGTGTGACAGGACTCCCAACTAAATAGTTCAGCTTTTAGTCACTGTAGTGTGTGGCGTGTTGATATTGGGAAAGGTGTATTGGCAGGAAAAAACTTTGTTCTCAGAGGAATTGCTCTGAGTGACTATTGCTTTACGTCGCCTTGTGCGCAGTAGCACAATATAATATTTTATGTCAATATCTCAACAAAAAAAAATGATGAATGACATTTTTAGCGATACTGCACACTCCATGCTTTTCAAAAAGTTAATATCGATGTGATGCACAACCATGTTGACAAACATCCGGCATGGTCGGGATCAGTTTTGATCCACACTTTTTGTCCGGAGGGGAAATGGTGTTTAAAGCCGATATAAATGAATAACCATATTCGTTGAATCATGTTTGCATTTCGATTAAATTCTCTGGTTAGGCCCTATGGTGTGCTTTTGATTCTATCATGCTCAGCTTTCGATGAGGAATGCTGTAGGCATACTGTTGAAAACAACTATGGAAATGGTACCCTTAATAAATGTAGTGACTGGTACAACACAGCAGTCATGAATTGCTTGGTCAAAATAAACTAATCTTTGATGACCAATCTGATTGGGACA